>LPNX010758347.1:3574-15456 GCA_001517045.1 Pseudotsuga menziesii | reverse complement strand
ACCCGGCGGAACCAATATGGTTCTTCCTCTGAAACCACTCCCTCCGATCAACCCTCAAACGCCCATCCAGCTGATCAAGCACTACGTATACCTCCACCCTCACTGGATAGCGCCCCCAGAGCACCTCGTTTCCCACTGCGCCATATCAACAACAACCCCAATGCGCGGGCTGCGTCAAACTACAACATTGTAGATGACTTAGCCCAATCCCCCGCAGCCATGTCTATGTTAGAAGTATTAAAAAACTGCCCTTCGCAGCACAAGATTTTACTCTCAGTCATTGGGGCTATTGACCCAAATGATTCGATGTTAATGGCATTTGATTTAGACCACTCTGAACCTCGCCTGCCCTCCACATTGGCATTCCAAGTTTCTGTTTCCATTCGGAATTTTGTCGTCCATCGATGCATTATTGATGAAGGCGCCTCTACATGCGTCATACCCACCTCCATATGGCAGAAAATGGGATCACCCCCTCTCCAGCAATCCTCCATGGCGTTGCGAGCCTACGACGACCGTTCAGCTCAACCACAGGGCCTATTAACTAACGTCCCCATCCAGCTGGCTGGCAAAACCGTCCTCATTAACATTGAGATTATCAACGCACAGCTAGATTACAACCTTTTACTTGGCCGCAGCTACATGTATGCCATGCGGGCAGTCGCTTCTACCGTTTTTCGTACCATGATGTTCCTCCATGAGGGACGCGTGGTCAAGGTTGACCAACTCACTTCCCATGATCCCAATGCCCCTACCGCACCCAAAAATGTTCTCCCCATGGTTGAACAACCTGTTTCAGAATCCACCACCTCATTAGTTTCCTCTACGGGGCCCAGAGTTTACTCAGACGCAGCAATGACCTCGACCTTCCCGTCTATTCCACCCCCGTCACCTACCGTTGAAGCATCCAACCTGTGCACCCTTTCCCATCACACGCGCACTCCTAATAATCAAATGCCTTTGTTGCCTAAACCCCCTTTAGTACCTAGTCACATTGGTACTACACCCATCCATACCATTCCTTTCCTTTTTCCTCCATCAGGAATAGTTAGAGCCCCAGTCATGGCTACCCTTAACCTCCCGGGTTTAACATTAGGATTACCTGTTTGGTATCTTTCGCCTCCCGTTCCCTTTCGAACACCTAATATCGTCCTGCAACCGGTCCAACCAATTGTCACTACTAGTCAACCCCCTCCTGGTATCGCTACCCCGTCGTCCTCCACAAACCCCCCCCCTTCTATTACAAAACCCACTGGGGGCAGAGGCCCCCAACCTTACACTACCGTCCCACCTCCGAAGACATTCAAAAACACCCCTATATTTCGTGCTCCTCCCAAATGCGCGCTGTGCGACGAATTGGGCGATGCAACTCACCTATGTCCCCAGTTACCGGCATTACAGGAATACATGAAACTGCTTGACGATGACCCCACTATCCCGGTTGTCCATCTCGATTCAACCCCTAAGCCTCGCGACAAATCCCTGCGCACTAACCACTCCTGTGCCTTCTGCGATGTTTACGGGCATTACTGCCATCACTGTCCCGATCTCCCCAAGTACAGAATAGCTCTCTTTGAGATGAACAACCCGGATCTTGAGACAGCACCCCCCACCATTCGGGAAATTCATTTCCCGGTCTCTCCCCCTTCCGGAGAGGTCGATACCCCTCTTTTTGAGACAAACCATCTGGATATTGAAACATCACCCCTCACCATTATGGAAATCCATTTCCCGGTCTCTCCCCCTTCCGGAGAGGTTAATACCACTCTCGTTGAGATGAACAATCTGGAGCTTGAGACGGCACCACTCACCATTGAGGAAATCCATCCCCCGGTCTATTCCTCTTCCGAGGAGGTTAATACCATATATATGATCTCGTCCGTCACTACTCCCTCGTCAACCGACTTGACGACATAGATGTTCCATACTGATGAGGAGATCCTCGAGGCTCTCACTGCCCCAGATTATCCCTGGGATGACATGCACCACCGTTCCTACTTCCTCCCAGATGAACCTTCCTCGAGCACTGCTCCTCAATTTGTAATTGAGTCCAAAGATTTCCTTCCTCCCAAGGTCGACTGGTTCATGGACCCTATTCCTGCTCCTGACGCCTTCGAAGAGGGTAACATGGCCAACATCTCACCTATCATCCAAATTGATATCTCTGCCCCCGGAAGCACCCCTGAACTCATCGCTTTAGGAGCATCTTGCACTGAGCAGGAAATTGAGGAATACAACAAACTCTTCAGAGAATTCCGTGATGTCTTTTCCTGGTCCTATACCAAAATTCCCGGTCTTGACCCTGCCATTATAGAGCACCACATCGACACATAGCCTGATATACCCCCCGTTCATCAGAAAAAACGTCCCATTCATCCCTAGCTACACTTTTGGAATCAGCACGACGAGACCGTCACGATGGTCACCTCGTTGCATCATTTTTTCTACGTCAATTTTTCATCCCTTTTTAGACACCACTAGTCGCCTCGGTTTACGTGCCACTTCGGCCGTTCTCCATTTTTCACACTTTTGATATCACCGGATTCATTTTTCTGTGCTCGTGATGATGCTTGAGATCATTTCTTACTCTCACTTGGCACAATTTCAACATTGTGCCCCGACACCTTGTCACCTCGGTTTACGCGCCACTTCGATCGTTCTCTGTTTTTTCACATTGTTGATATCGCCGGATTAATTCTTCCACGCTCGTGATAATGCTTGAGATCATTTCTTGCTCTCACTTGGAACCGTTTCAACATTGTGTCCCGACACTTTGCTGCCTCGATTTGCTCGCCACATCGGCCACCATCAGATTGTTCCACACTTTTTACATGAGCCATCCACTCCTGTCATACTGCAAATGTTTCGTTATTTTGCCACCATTCATTCACCCCGCAAGGAGGCCCACCAGTGTTCCCCCCCACCCTCAGTCCTGGTCATCATAAATATTCCTTGATTGAACACTTCCTCCTTGCCTGGCCATTAATTCAGAGTCTTCTTATTTGCTTTCAGACTCCTTAAAATTGAAAGCAACCACGAGCATGTACTGTCCTGGGCTCGTAAAATCCACACGACAGTACCATTCCATTACTTCAGAGTCTTCTTATTTGCTTTCAGACTCCTTAAAATTGAAAGCAACCTCGAGCATGAACTGTCCTGGGCTCGTAAAATCCACAGGACAGTACCATTTTATATCTACACTTCTTCTAGTTCTCTAACCCATGAAGAAGTCCCCCCGCGCCTCTTGGCGCTATGATCGATCCTCTCGGTAGCACCCTCAATCAGGTCGCCTTTGTTCAGAGTAGTCTGCAAATCTTCTGCCATTATACCACAGCTCGAGTCTCCCTCAGCCCAGTCACCCTCAGATCCCATATAGCTATGATCCCTTTACCACCAGCCAGTGTTCTATGCTTCCCGATCATCCCCGCCATCATACTCTGAACAAAGGAAGTTTGAGTCCACCCACTCTACTTGTCCAGTTATTTCCCCCAGTTTATCAACCCTGCCATCAGTACTATCACATTTCGGTTTTGCACCTCGCGCTCTTGTCAAGGAAACACCATTGCCTTGATAGTTGCAGGTCTCCCTCTGTCGACGACAACCACTCTATTCCAGAGGATAGACCCAGAGGCCCCTGCGCCTTGGACCCATCACCATCTGTGGTGAGTGCCTACGGACCATTTTTTGGAGGAATCATCATTGCCTCTCCGAATGGTTTTTTCTCACATGCTCGACTTCAGCACCTTGATCGCATTGTTGAGAAATGCGCAGGATTCATATCCATTCGGTTATTTGTCGAAGACCCCGGACCTCCCCCGACTCTAGCACATTGGTGAGTCACTTCGGAACAGCCAGTTTTATATTCTCACGGATGTCCGGGTTGTGTTGGCGATTGTATTCGGAAGCCATCCAGTTCCATACTTCCTCGAGTACCCAGTTCAGTTCCAGTTGAGTGTACCATTGCAACTATGACCATTGTCACTTCGATCCAGCAGCTCCTTAGTTCCTCGTGGAACCACATTCAGTAGCACTGCGGTCATTCCAGTGCATCAGTTATTCAGCTCAGACATGGTCATCCCAGCAGTATGTTCCAGATTGATGTCCCTTCTGGACCCTTATGATATACACAGTGGATTGCTGTGTATCCTACAGGTCCCTCTTTTCGGGCCTCACAGTTATTTTTTGATACGAGCATGGGAATGCCCGCCTCATTTATATTATCAGTTAATTCCTCATCCATTATTAAGGTTATGTACTTTTTAGTCCTTGCAGTTGGTTCGAGATCGTTGTTTCGAGCTTCAGTTGATTCTTTCTCTTCTCCATACCCCAGACAAAATGAATATGACTTATGATGTCCATCGGCCATACGATGAGCTCCTGCCCTCGCACATCAGGGGGCAATCTGTTATCACCCAAAAAGGGTTCACTACCTCATCTACCCCATTACATGGCTCATCTGTCCATTTTCCCACCATATCTCCATCAAAAAGCCATAAAACCATGCAAAAAGCCACCAAAAGGCTTAAAAATGCCTCCAAAAGGCCATAAAACCCTCTTTTCCTCTAAAAATATCCAAAATTCCTCCAAAAAAGCAAAAAGCTCCAAAAAGGAAGAAAAAATATAAAATAATGAGGAAAATATGGAAAAAACCCTAAACAGCTGAAACCCTAAACAGCTGGAACCCTAACCCTAAAAACGCATGGTTTCCAATTATAAATAACTGATGGAGACCCCTTATTTCATATCCACAATCACAAGTATCCTGCCTCTGCCAAAATTGCTCGTGAAATCTTAGCTTACCATTTAAGCTACTTTCAGCATTGAGAGCCCCATTTGGCCCATCTCCACCACCGGAGAAAGAGAAGAAGCAGCTTGGAGCTCGGAGCCACTGACATCGGGCCAGCGCAACGGACTTCATCAACCTTCACATCGGAGGTAACATCAATAAAGATCATTATTTACTTTTTATCGCTTTGTTTCATGTTATTTACTTTTTACTGTTTTAGCTTCAAGAACATATTTAGATTAGCTTTTATTTCCGTTTAACATTATTTAATTCATATATCATTGAACTGCTACTAAGGAATCCATTGTCCTTAGTAGGTGCTCATTCGCACAACCTAGGTTGAAAGCCCTAGGAACAGGGACCAAGTGCAAATAGTTGGGTAGATAGCTTACTCCTATTCATTTAGGATCATGAGACAAAAATTAAAACACAAGCATGTAGAGGATCCAGAATGCATGTGAGCCATTGATTTATAAAAACTTATCAGATCGCGATCATTAGCCCGCACTCTGCATCTTCTAAGTCACGCTAACTCATCCACAATGTTGATTTTTTACTAAAGCTTATCTTCTCAGCTCGAAGAAATAAGAATTATCTCGATCCTCGCTCATCAATTGCTAGGTTTATCTTCACTATTTGATGCATATGGTGTGGACCATTTATTTTTCTCCAAATTGCAAAATATATCACCAATAGTCAGTAATACATCACATAAAAATACTAGACTTGATATAACTCACAAGACTATCTTGATATTTCTCACAAGATTCCACACTTGATGCAACTTAGAAGTCTGTAGTCTTCATATAACTCACAAGACTATTCAATACAACATCATCACCTCAATCATATATATATATATATGATGTGATATGACTCACAAATCTAGAGAATGATTCTTGATGTTGTACATTTAACAAGGTCGACTTGGATAATGATCATGACTGATTATGTGTGATATGTAGACATTCTAAGACATTTTTCTTATTCAAACAACAAATATGAATGCATAATAAGCTTGGAAAGTTTTGGAGTAAAAGAGTAGGACAAAATATTGTCCAAATAACATGTGAATAACATCATAATGGATATATTCTAGGAAGCCAAATGGAGGAAAGCACGGGAAATGAACATGCCATGTGACCTCTTTGTAGTAGCTCAATTAAAGCAAAACCTATATTTCTTGCATATGTGGATATATGTCCATGGATCTATCAAGGCCCTACTGTGGAACGAGCTATTCATAGGTGGTTTGTTTCCCATCAAACTCATATCTACGAAAATATGCAGCTTCGAAGAAATTCCTTAATGGCTGGTAGTTGAATTTGTGATATTGAGAAGACTCAACTACTAATTATAATTTGTAGTACTGAGAATACTCAACTACTGACTATTTCTTACATGATTTGGAGGTATGTGTATTGATGGCTTCCTTTGCTTGTAGGGAGAAAAGCTAAGACAACATTGCTTCTGCCTCTTGGGTATGAATGGGTGTGGTATTCCCACATGCTTAATCCACTGCAATACACATTGTTAGCATTTGTATCGAAAAATACTAGTTATTGATGTGGTGCCCCCTCTTAAGAGGGATTCTGTCATCGTTGTGAGAACTAAACTATGGGAAAATGTGCATCATAACAAGTCATTTATTCAAGATTTGGATGTATTCTATTATGCAAAGTCTAATTACAAGTGACACCACCACCCCAAGAGAAACAACAAAATTCAATATGATTTGGTTGGGGCTATGAGAAGCCAACCATCCTTTTGGCAATTTGACAATTTTTTTTTATAATTAAGCCAAAGGCTTTAATTAAGGGGACGACGGCTCTCGAGGCTTCGTGGTCTGTCAAGAGCCTCTCACGAGTTGCCATATATATATTCTAAAATCTTTTTTCATATTTTAAAATCTTTTTATTAACTAAAACATTTAGAATGCGTATATGGTATATCACGAGCCACGATATATCATATTGTAAAATCTTTTTTATTGACTAAAACATTTGGAACTGTATATGGTATATTTTTTATTATTATTTTATAGGATGGTTTTATTATACTTTATAAAGTACTTTTATATGGTTAAACCAAGAAAGTGTTTTTTTTTTAAATTTGAATTAAAGAAAAGACTTCTTGAATAAGTGGATCATAAGTTTTCTAACTTTAAAATAAATTTAAATGGAGTTTAATTATAGCATTTATGATTTTATAATGAAAATAAGTGTTAGTTTAATATTTCATAAAAGTATATTTATATTTACTTCTTTTAAATTATATTGTATTTAAAAAAGGTGTCACTTAAGTAGTTTTTTTATATTTAATTGTAAATAATATTAATAAACTAAAAATATTGATTATATAATATATTTTAAATATTTAAGTTGAAGTTTAAGAAAATTGGATTATTGTTTTATGTGTAACTAGGAAACACTATGGTTATGGTTATTATTTTACTTATTAAGTTTTTTTTAAATTTGTAATCACATTTTGGGCATAATAGTTTAAGTGGTTTAAGTTTTTATATGTTTTGGAGTTATTTTTTAGGAAAACAATTATGTCATGAAATCTTAATTTTATATAATTTTTTAATTATATAAATGAATTCATGTCCTATGTAATTTCATCAAAATTTTAAAGACAAAAATAACCTTAAAAATGCCAAAATATTATATAACATTTATACTATTCTAGAAATTAATTAAATCAACTTTAGAATAAAGTTAATGCTGACATCAATACTATGTCATTCAATCCACTCCAATTGATGTGTTGTAAATGTATATTTCATATTATAAAATCACATTATGGCGAGCTGAAGCGTAGATCAAAGCATTATGAATTCATATTTCTCTTTAACTTTACTGGAAACTATGTGCATTAATTATTGTAGAGAGTCTCTTTTTTTAACCTATTTCCAAATCTATTTTCTCTTCTAGAAAATAATATAATAAATAATTTTAAATAATTACTAATTTAGACTTTAAACCAAATATAATATATATAGTTTTCATTAAAATTTACCATTTTTCTCATAAAAATATAAAATTATAATAAAGGAATAATTACAAAAATTAGATTTCATGTTTTAAAGGAGTATTCACCTTAAGTTGCTTTTCAAGGGTTGGGAGGGCTTATAGAATTCACACAACCCATCTCAATATATAAAATGTCTCAATTTCCGTTAATGAGGTTTTAGCCCGAGATAATCTAAATAAAGAAAAAAAACATTGTAATCTATATTATAACATTAGTTAAAAAAAATCATTTTATTAGTATTGTTTTAGATCATCAACCATATTGTTAATGTTAATATTTTTTATTACAAAATAATAATAACAAAATCAACCGCTAATAGTGGATCGGATTCGATTGTGGTAAGCAATATTCATGATGATATTTACTAAAACAGTTTATAAAGATACTCAATAACATAACCATTGGATTCAAAGGTATTCTATAATTTAACTTTTAAGTAGAAGAATCTCTGAACTTAACTTTGTAAATTTAAATATTTACCAAAAAAATCAAACAAATTTTTTTATGAAGCATTTAATTTCTATCAAATAAGGATGTATTATCATTTAGAGTAGAGTTTGAATTTTAAAATTTTAAATATAAATTTATATTAAAATATGAAATATTAAGATATTTAATTTTATGTTTGAATAAATACATTATTATTATTATTACAGTGCTTATTAAATAAGCATTTTTTTTATCATGTGGAATACACAGTATATCCTTAAATTTATATATATAAATCTACACCATGAAATAGTGACATAAGGATCATGGTATATTGAAACATCTATTTATGTAAAAAGATAAATGTATTTTTTTTCTATGACATGAATATCTCTACCTCTTAAACTCAATTCCACATGGTAACACATTATTATTTGATAAAAACTAAGGGTTTCATTGAATACATACATCACAAAATCAATTCTACCCATGCTATGAGCATTTTTTAGGAAAATATGTGAAAAGTTAGTAATAGTCATTTATTGAAAACAAGCATATTCACATTGCAACTAGTACACCATTGTGAAACTAGTAGGAAGAACTACTCTCTTGTTATTGCTTTCATTTGAATAAGGATCATGATATATTTGGGCCTTATATGTTTTTATGGACTACTTCTATTTAATCAATATAAGATGTTAATTTTGTATAATGAGATTTTGATGTCATTAAAACAATTCGAAGACATATATGTTAAGAATATGAAAGGGGAACTCTGTCATATTGTAAATCAAAACATTTCCAACTATACTCAAGTATACATCTCACACTAAAATACAAAATATATATTTTTGCAATCTCAACATTTTATTGTTTGTCATCATTGGAATCTGATCATGAAATGCTTAATAAAATTGCATTTCTAATTTGATGATGTTGATTTTGACATTTTCATGTTTTCCATCGCTACAATCCGATTTGCAACTCATGGGAAATCTTGCAAATAATAATAACAAATACATGCTCCAAGCAATGGCTATGCCTATTGCATGATTTGTCACAAATTTCACCAATGGTTCAAATGCACAATAAGATGATGACCATCAACTAGAAAAACGATCATTCTTATGTGTAGGGAAGAGAGTAATGTTATCCTACAAATTATGGGTCTAATCAAGATTAGTAAATGGTGCATGCAGAGTGGTCATGTAAATTATATACACACGTGGATCAGTCTCTCCTAAGTTACTACCCTTTGTTGTCCCCACAATTGATACTAACATTGGGCCTCCATGGGACCAATCTCAACCAAAGCACATATTAATTCCACCGATAAATTGCAATAACAAGAAACAAAACCCCCTCAAGATCACTTGGGAATTGACTATCCATAAAAACCATGGATTGACATTAACAAGGTCAACCATTGAAATTGGTAACAATGAATGCTAAGGATTGACCTTCATAGCATTATCGTTCTCCTTAGAATGCTATGCAAAGATGAAAGACACTTCATATGTATGACTTCAAAAAAAGGAAGAGGCACACCTTTATTCTTTGTCCCTTTCACACTTAAAATTGCAACTGTCAATCCCTGCACTCCTCCTCCCAAAGGAAAATATCAATGTTGATTTCCAATATAATTAGAGTCAAACTTGATCACTACATACCTTTTTATTATTTTAGTCACATATGTATACTTTCTTGTATGACAAATTAATGTGCATTTAATTTTACTTGCCATTGATTACATAGGTTTCTATTTATTGCTTATTGGTACTTACAATAAACTCATTTCTTTTCAATTTCATCGACTACTATGCTTACCATAAATTAGTTAAACTTACTGTCAACATATAATATTATATTATGTACATACACTCAACTTTCTCTCATTTTGCAACATATTGAAATTCTCTTCAACTTTTCATTTCCCTTGCTCCAGAGTATGCTAGTTTATTTTCATACTGTTACAAACCCATCTAAAATTGGGTCTACTAGATGTTTCATGCAAGACTTCACAAAAGAAAATGTTATATTTACGATGGAGTGTACCTTACCACCGTTAGTGCCTGTACAGTTGTGAGTTGATTTTATTTACCATGTGAGTTGTTAGATGTTTCATATAAGAATTAACAAAAGAAAATGTTATATTTAACTTGCAATGTAAATTACCAGGGTTAGTGCCTATACACTTGTGAGTTGATTTTATTTACCATGTGAGTTGATAGATGTTTCATAGAAGACTTCACGAAAGAAAATGTTATATTTAACTCGCAGTGTAAATTACCACGGTTAATGCCTTGTACACTTGTGAGGTGATTTTATTTACCATGTGAATTGTTTTGGGTAATTTGTTTTTTTATATTATGTTGAGATTCAACTGGTCAAGTTGACATTTGTATGTTAATTACAAGCAAGCTCCTATTGTTTCTTTGTGAAAGTGGAGTATGAGATAACGTGAATAGGACATCGATAATAATAGTTTCATTGCCGGTTACTATCGATAGGAAGTCTGAAACTTGATAGTGTTGAACGCAATTATTTTGATATAAAAGTGGAACATGTATTAACATAATTGGTTGATGGAAACGGTTCAAATGTCTATTTGAAATCCAAATTCATGGCTGGTAGTGGTTACCGATCCATTGATTGCATGTTGGCAATGCATTAAGAAGCACATGTGAGATCCGACTCCCGTGGATGGTTGCTCAATGCGTGGCAAATTGCAAACCTTATTGAGTTTATTGTACACATTAGATTTCACACCGCCCACATCTTGTCCGTTCTGGATCTTATCTTTTGCCTACACTCTTGTCAAGCTGTAGTCCAATTAATTTAGAAACAACTACCGGCTACCTATCTATTGGCCCAGTTTTAAAACTTGATAGTATTGAAAATAATTATTTTGATACAAAAGTGGAACGTGTATTAGCTTTCACACAGCCCAGACCTTGTCCGTTATGGATCTTATATTTTTCGTACACTCTTGTCAAGCTATAGTCCATTTAGTTTAGAATCCACTGTCGGCTACCTATCCGTTAGCCCACTTTTGAAACTTGATAGTGTTGAAAACAATTATTTTGAAATAAAAGTCTATTTGAAATCCAATCCATTTGACTTATGGAGATGGAAAAAGTTGAAATGTCTATTTGAAATCCAATCCATTTGACAAGAGTATCCTGTCCTTTGAATGCATGGCTTAAAAGTGTTGAAAACAATTATTTTGATATAAAATTCTATTTGAAATCCAATCCATTTGACTTATGGAGCATCCTGTCCTTTGAATGCATGGCTTAATAGTGTTGAAAACAATTATTTTGAAACTTTAGTGTTGAAAACAATTATTTTGATATAAAAGTCTATTTGAAATCCAATCCATTTGACTTATGGAGATGGAAAAAATTGAAATGTCTATTTGAAATCCAATCCATTTGACAAGAGTATCTTGTCCTTTGAATGCATGGCTTAATAGTGTTGAAAACAATTATTTTGATATAAAATTCTATTTGAAATCCAATCCATTTGACTTATGGAGCATCCTGTCCTTTGAATGCATGGCTTAATAGTGTTGAAAACAATTATTTTGAAACTTGATAGTGTTGAAAACAATTATTTTGATATAAAAGTC
>LPNX010758334.1:67272-109320 GCA_001517045.1 Pseudotsuga menziesii | reverse complement strand
GGTATTGTAGGCATTGGTATAAAGACATCACTATGTATCAAATCAAGTGTAGAGGCATATCTTCCTTATTTCCCGAAATAATACCTTTGCTCTGGGTGATTACCTACCAAGCAACCATTGCAAACACCTTAATAGGACTTGATGAGAGGCAATCCCTCAACCATTTCGTCATTATGTAGTTGTTATATGTATTAGAAGTTCATATGGCCAAATACCTCATGCAAAATTCATCTTGTTTCATTAGCATGGGTTAATAGGGAAATTTGATGTGAGTATGGAAAAAAATGTGAAAACTCATATTCCTTGAAGGCAAGGTTTGCAACACCTTTTGCTATCAACTTCCTAGTAGAGATATCTGAGATCTCAACTGTATGAGGTTCAAATACAACTTGTTTTGTTGAACCAGTATGGGTCATCTAATAAATAGATAACAAAATTTCTTCTAAGGAGGAAACATATAGGAAATTATTGAAGACTCCATGCCCAAATTGAACTGAACCCTTCCCAACAGCTAGGATTTTTGAGTCAACTCCCATGTGTATTCTAGGACCACCAATGAGATCTAGAGAAGAAAACTATTCTTTGGAGGAAACCATTTGGTTGGATGCTCCAAAATCAATGAGGAACACTTTTGATTGTGAGAATCCATCCTTTAGTGCATGGAGTCTCTCATGATCTTCAGTCTTGCTTCTAGAATCAGTATTCCTTGCACCTTATGGGAGGGAAATATTATTCTTCTCAAGAAGTCTTAACATCTGATCTATTGTTTTCTTCGTACACAAGTTATCTAGATGGTTTCCTCTCTTGCAATACATACACTTGGTCTTTTCAAACCTCTTTCGCTAATCCTTCCTAGAACCTGAGACTCCATCTGAAAGATCTTGCTTCTCTTATGGTTTGTTTTCAGTGTACTTCTTGTCCTTCCCCTTTTATTTCCCTTTATCTTTCACATTCTTGGTCTCCCCTGCTATAAAATATTGATTCTTGGAGGTTTTTAGGACTCCCATATGTATCAACTTATCATGTTCTTGAATGAGGGATTCAGTGAATGTATGAAGTGAGAGAATTCACCAGTTTGGGGTTGTTAGTCTCCCGAGTGGAAGGTGGACACCAATACTAAAAATTCAGGCCCAAGTTTTCTCATAATAGAGAGTACCAGCTTCTCATCCTTCTTGTCAATTCCACATTTCTTGCATTGCATGACCAAAGACTTGAACTAGGAGAAGAAATGTTGGATGGTCTTGAAACTATTGGGTTGAAGAGAAATCAACACATTCTCCAAAATGTGGCCTCTCAACTCATCCTTCTTTCCAAACAATGATTTGAGATTCAACCATACTCCCCTTCTTGTTTTTAATCCATCATGGTGGAAGAGAAACTCCCTCGAGAGATGAATACACATGAAACCAAAGGCTTCATCTAATTTGTTTAGGTACTTTGATTTATCTAAAGGATGTTTAGGTAGTTGAATTATCTATTTTGCAGCTTCAAGAGCAAGATAATTGTGTTGAATTCTTCAATTAACCTGCATACAATACTCAATAATTCAAAGATAAACGAACTCTGTAGAGCTCTAATACCATGTAAATTTATCAATTCCACAAGATATCTAGGCTATATTGAACCTCACAGTGAAAGAAGAATGAAGGAGATTGATTTTATAGTGAAAATTCATAAACATTCATAGTGGAACTAATTAGACAAGAGAGATTAATTTTACAACAATAATTGGACACGATACTCATTAAACTGTATCTAATGCATCCATGATACAAATGATGGAATTCAAATCTTCTAGGAGTGATTCAAAACCCTAACTTTATACTGACTCTAGACATGAATAACCTAGGAATAATCACCACTGAAGACTCACTAGTGCAACTACGAACAACTGAAATAGGTGATGGTTAGTTAACTGACCATGGTAGGTGAGAAAAGGAGCCCATCTCCTTCAATCATGAAAAATAGGTGCTAGGATAACTAAAAGTTAACTAAATGTGTCCCATCAGAGCATAACTCAACACTGACTAGGGTGAATTGATGGTGGAAATCCTGTAGCTTAGAGTGTTCTCCTAAAATCTAGGGATTGGTCTTTTGAGCTCCTAGATTGATGCATGAAGGTGCATGAAGTGCCTATTGGTCCCCAGATAATATCTCCATGCAGTAATGAAAGTGATAATGACATCCTAAGCTAGGAAACTGACATAATAGGTTATTGTGGACAAGGGNGCATGAAGTGCCTATTGGTCCCCAGATAATATCTCCATGCAGTAATGAAAGTGATAATGACATCCTAAGCTAGGAAACTGACATAATAGGTTATTGTGGACAGGGGAGGATTACAATATTCCTCACAAAAATATATAAGGCCAACTAAGAACAAACAACGAAAATAGCACACCACTAGAAAAATCCTAGATATATCAACCAAGCAAACTAAGGTCATTTCCAAGTTCAGTGTGGGTAGATTAAGACCCACTTCTAAGGCCTTTGTTAATATCCCTTCTTGGTGCAAGTCTCCCCATAAGGCAACGAACACCCTCCAAGGGTATTATTAGTTTGACTCAGCGTCTACTCAAGGTGCAACCTAATACAAGATACTAAGGCTACCAACTCACATTCAACGTCCGAGGGGACAATCGGTAGTTGGGATCGTACATGTGGGAAGGGTAGCTAATCCCAAAATCTCAGAAGTATCGACACCATAGGGATCCCAAGATGATAATGAAGAAATCCTTATACATGCAAAATCCCACAAATTTTTAATTTAGTATTAGGGGGGCTCCCTTCAACGAAACCTTAAATGACCTCGTGCTTAACTCTAGTTTTAATGGAGCATCACAGCCACACCCTTATGATATTGTATTTCTTCCTATCCTTGTGAAATATCATTATGTTTCATAGTTTAAAATTGCATTAGATTATTAACTAGCAACCTAGTCCAAGGCTCTAACCCTTAAGCTAGTTGATGAACCCTGTAAACCAAATAGTCTAGTCAATTTTATATGAAGTGTTCATTTTAGTGGTTGTTGTTACTTAGTGTTGATTGCATGGGCAGACCCGGGTTTACTATAATTAATCAACAATACCCAAAACTCACTGGCCCTTTCGGAAACAGACCGCAAAGCGATCTGAAGTCTCACCCGAAGTGAATCTCATGGGTTGGCCAAGACTCAAGTGTCTTGGACCAGGTTCTGCACATCCTACTTATCTTCTCTTTCTCCTACACACATCACTAGACCAACTAGCTCGGTGCGTCGCACATTCCCTTTTACTCGCAGCACTTTTACTTGTGCGAAGCCTACCCCTGCGCAAGTCGCACGATTTCCTCTCGCGTCGCACAACTTCCACTTACTCGCAACATTCCAATCCTTACCACATCTCTGCGCACCGCGGAACACCCATATTCTCCCCAACGCTAAGCCCTCAGGTCGCAGTATCTCGCATCGCAGCTCCTCTGCCGATGCGATATCGCCTCTCTGCGATATCTCACCACTACGACTTTGTGCTCTTAACGTTGATTGCGCCGATGTGCGACACTCTACTTCTCAGGAGTGTATTGTGAGTAACTGGTAATAGTGACAGACGTGAAAGAGTCCTTAACCAACCTACTGCAATACTTCGACTTATCCTTAGCCTCTTGCAATATTATGAACGAAACAATACATACATTCATCTACTGCCACTATCATTACATGCATAATAACTAGTAACAATAAGCAAATACAATCACATCCATTCAACACATAACATGCAGATTTAACGTGGTTCACCCCCGGGATGGGAGCTACGTCCACCAAACTGTGCTTCTATTATATATTTTGAGGGAAGTTAGCACAGTTCGTTGCACTACAAATGCAGCGCAAGGGCTCTCCTAGATCTCTGATCTTCTCTCTATATCCCTTCCCTCTCCGTTCTCTCTGCAAATGATTACATACAGACTCAAATGACTCACAGACGACTATGTGTCTGGATCGTTACAACGCAGTCTGTCTGACTGATTCCTGAATCTACAAAACTATCAACTGACCGATTATCTACTGATTGATTAGCTACCCAACCAACCCTTTACAATACAAAAATGCAAGCTTTTATAGGCAGCCCGAAGGTCGTGCCATTACAACACTGTGGGCCTGTCCCAACAGTAAACCCATACCCTAAATAGTGACAGTCGGTCCTCTCTGTCCTTGAGGTAGCCGCTTCCCGTCACACCGCAGCTCTCTGCAGTCTTCCATGCTTCCTGGCACTGACCATGGGTACTGTGCACCGCTTCTCTTTCTGTCCTTCGCCTTCAATGCTTGAGCCTCGTTGCTCCTTCTTCTTTATGAGGGTCGCTGAGCCCTCCTGTCTTCCGCCGCTGCCTTCAATGCAGTGGTTGAGCTTTCTTCTCTCAGCCGCTCTGGTACCGTTGCCTTCTTGACTCTTCTATCCCAAAAGTCATAGTTTCCGGCTCTGCTCTCCAGCTGGAAACGTGCTACACCGTCGTAGCTCTGCCCTGTCCTTTTTCGTCCAAAACTTCTCTCTTTCCGCCAAAATTAGCAGCTTCTTCTGTAGCTGCGGGATCCTGCTCCAACACTTAGAAGGATGTGGAAGTGTAAAATGATGATGTTCTCAACTTAAAATAATAAAACATAAATTACCTACAACTCCAAAATGTCACTTAAACTTTAAAAAAAATTAGTTAACTATAAAAAAAAACTTTCAAACAAAAAAAAGAAAAATAACCTTATTTTAATGAAGATATAGCTTTTTGAAAACATTACAAGAAAAAAAGTATTTTTTTATGATTTTCATAAGATAATTCAAATTAAAAAAATATATTTTTTTTCTTTTATGAAAACACTCCAAAAAACCATCAAACTAACAAAAATATCCCTAAATGAACCAGAAGTGAACTATGATCTTTTGCAAAATTCAATTTCCTTTTTCTTTCACGGACTAATAAAAAAACATACAAAATGATGATTTTGAATAATTGAAAAACAAGAATCTGTTAAAAACATGATGATTTTGAATAATTGAAAAATAAGAATTTGGAAAAAACTAAGAAAGACCGAGATCTCCACTAAATCTAATAAACCTTCAAAAACCAATAATTTTTTTTTTATTTAATTTTGTGCCCTATTTTTAGGCCCACCATGACATATTCACGACTTTGACCATTGTAGGTTGTATATATGCTCTTGTGAATGTTGAAGGCCACATGTACACAACTTCCCATGTTGTATAGTGCGTATAAATTCCTATCGATGTTGAAGACCGCATATGTGTATTTGTCCATGCTATAGAACGCGTGCACATGCTTGTCTACACTGTAGAGTGTAGAATGCATATGAGATTGGAAAACTTTGAAAATGTAAAGAAAAATGTTTCATACATGCATGTATGCACAATAGGGTTTGTATACACCCCTATACACACTATAGCATGTGTATATATGTGTATGAAAAAAAAATCACACTTTCAGGGTTCGAAGAAAATACAAAACCTTATTCTCGAGGTTTCAATAAGGAAATTTAAACTACTGCAAAAACTATATTAGTAGATAAACTTCCTAGACAAGAAAATGTATCTCTTCAAATTATAAAATGCACATCCTACCATCGAGCCATGTGGACATGTTGAACATATTTTGCTAAAGTCATCTATTAATATTTTAATAATATGAGAACTTGGTGAATAATTGTTTATCATCTTTATCCCTAACTTTCTCATAACAACAGTTATACACCTAGATTTTAACAATGATAAAACATAATCTACATTTTTTCCATTATATTTAGAATCAAAATATTTATGAAGTATCTGTTGAGTTTGATACGCAATGTTTAGATAATGTACCATCAAGGGAACTAAAAAGACTTTCATAAATATGTATACATTTCGGATTTCTTCATGTACTTGCAAATGGAGGTGTAGGGTTGGAATTCTACCATGTACCGCATCACCGGGATGCTTCGACATTTCAATATGACGTTATTTTCCTTCATTCTCTTGTTGGTATCTAGGTGGTGGAAATTGGACATCCTCTTGGATGGTCTCAATAATATATGCTTCTTCAACAATAGGTTCTACATGCAATCTCTCTCTCTCTCTCCCCTCCTACCACTAACCCTTCCCTCCTCCCCTTAACCCTTATTGGCCCCCTCTATCTCTCTCTCCCATGTACTCCTCATCCTACCCCTCTCTCTCCCCCAACTCCCTAATAGCCCACCTTTATCTCTCTCTCCCCCTACTCCTCCCCTACATGAACCCCCTTTCCTCTCTCTCTCTCTCACCCGTAGTAACCAATGAGTCTCACTCTCTCTCTCCCCTACTCTACATACACCAAACCCCCACCACTCTCTCTCTTATCCAACCGCCTAACACCCCTCCCCTATCTCTCACGCACACTCACTGTTCATATCCCCCATCCTACTTTCTTTACCCATAACCACTGCCTCTGCCCCCCTCTCTCTCTCTCATACTCCCCCAACCCCTTATTCCTTTGTCTCTCATAATACCCCTCCTCCTACCACTTATAACCCACACCCCATCTCTCTCTCAAATCTATCTTTCTCTCTTTCCCTACCATATACCCCGATCTCTCTAATCCTCCCTAAACCCCTACCCCCTCCCCATCCCCATCTTTATCTCTTTAATGCCTCTCTCTCTCTTCACACACACACACTCCTCTCTAACTTCTCTTCTCCTCCCCAAACCCATAATTCCCCCGATCTCTATATATATCTCTCTCATACTCCCTTCCTTGATGATTTCATCTTATCCCTTCCCCCAACCCTCTGCCTCATTACACCCCTGTTATCTATTTAACCCCATCTCATTTCCCTCATTTCAATTTATCCCTCCTCCTTCCTCTCTCCTCCAACACACCCTATACCTCCTGTAATCCTTAGCATCAACCTTTCCACCCACCAATCCTCTCTCACATCAAACTATCATCCAATTCTTCTCTTCTCTCTACCTCCCCTCTACATTATCCCTCTTTGTCACTTTCATCTCACTTATTTCTCCTAACCCTATATCTCTTCACAACCTCTTCTTCTCCTAATCATGCTCTCAATCCCCACTCCCCTTCACCCCTATAACCCACCATGTTCCCTTTTCCTCCTTCAATTTATCTTTCCCCACTTGAACTTCCTAAATACTCCCAACCCTTTGACCCTTCCCCACCCCCTCTCAACTCTTTTACCTAAGGTAAATTCGATGTAACCAACAACACACAAGCATTTTAGTGATACAAATCACTTGTGTGTTTTATATATAAAAATCGTGCATGCATTTTTTTATGACATCGAGGTTTTTATGAAAGAATGGAAATTTGAATTTAAATTGAATGTGCTCATGTTCCTTACCACCTAAACCAAGCCTACTCACATGCTTGTGTGTCATCCCTATTCCTATTTGTCTATTTCATAGTTAGCTATGGATTAACCAACCATGTTCTATGGAATATGGTAAACCATAGATAATTAGGCATTCCATCCATTTTCTCAACATGTATGTATTTTACCACTCATTACAATATGCTACACAATCTTTTTTTATGAAATTTTAGACATAGATAACATTTTTTCTATAGATTCCAAATATGTAATTTGTTTATATATGTAATTTTTTCTTATGTTTTGTGTTATAACTCCTTAACTCAAAAAACACATTGTTAGTGTTTCTTCCATAAATTTTTCATTTCTAAAGCATTTACAAATAAAATTGTATTCTACACTACTAGACATCGACCTGTACATGCTATAAAAAAAACCATTTCATGATCATTGCATTAATACCTTGAAAAGTTTCACCCTCACCTGACGTACTATTTTCTAGGTTCCATCACTTAGATCATTAAAAATTACTAAATTTATTTCGAAAAATTAGTGTCATACCAATATTAGTTGTTCTCTATATGCATATGATTTTTGTAGGTTGATTCAATCATTTAGGCACTGAAAGGCTACACTCACATATACATATACCTTATCATCTGCCAAAAAAAATGTAACTATTAGAAAATATCAAACTTGATATAGTTGTGAACATTTTCAATAGATAAAATTTATATAATCGAAAACGTGATTCGATTTCCTACATTTCATATTTTTTTTCTCAAAGCAATATTTATTGTGCAAACATCTCAAAACATCCATGGAATTTGAGGGATGTATGTATTTTCAAATTTCTATTGCATTTAACGTGTCAAAATTAGTTTGCACCGTCCCATAATGAAGTTGAGCTACAATAGCCTTAATTATATAATTACAATGTAAAACATGAATTATGTAAGGCATACATTTATAACCACGAAAATTCCATAAACATAATTGGACAATATGGAAAGAATCAAATGCATACTAGAATATTAAATAAATGGCATTCCATGGAAAAATGTAAGCATTTCATTCAAAGACACATTCAACCACTTATCTTTAAAGAAATAGTCCTCCAAATGGCTACAAATGAGGGATGTTCCTCCCAAACTTAGGCACATTGTCACACTAAATATTTCTATGACAGGGGGCACCCTTGAGTTGAGGTTATCATTCTGTAAGGGTGAATATTCTAAAGCATTATCCTCATCCCACAAACCATATACACTTTAGTGTAAAAAAACCCTCTATAACTATCCCAATACACCAAAACTCTCCCCCCTCGGCTTGCAAAACACGAGGAATGATATCCCCTTATTTTTATTCAGACCCTTGGGCTACCCCACTTCCCTTCTAGTGCTCTAGAATAGTATGATTAGGGAATCTCATTGTTGGGACCCCAAGGATTCTCAATATTTGGCCATGTTTTCTCTCACAAAGTCACAACCTCCAATAATATTAATTTCTCGTAGAAATTTTGTATTAGCATGCATGGAAGTTCAATTATTAGCTTAGCTATATTTTCTCCTTTGTCACATACCTAATTTCTCTTAGTAAGAGGGATCTACTCAACCTAGATGGCCATACTCAATAGGGTATGAAGTTCGTGTGGATCGGTTTTAAGAAAATAATGTATGCATGGTGTCTGTTTTGAATCTTCTTTTGACCTTTGGTCATAAGTGCTCTTTCTCACCTCAGTTTTGTGGTTCATTTTTTTGTAAAGAATATTTAAACATTTCCATTTTTTTTTTTTTTTGGGGGGGGGGGGGGGGGGTGGGGGGGGGGGTATTTATGAATATTTTATGAAGCAAACCTAAAGCCATATATTGGATATTATATGATGTTTTGTAATTTAGTTTTTTGTGAATAATATTTAAACACTCCTATATTTGGGGTACCATGTTTCTAGAGAATGTATGAAGCATACATGAATCCAAATATTGGATGCTATATGATGATGAAAAGTACACTGCTAACATAGTCAAATTCCACTAGTTTTATCAGAGCCTTTCATAGCAAGTTCTATATGCACCTTCAATATGTGTTTTTATATTTGATGAATAAAAATACATTTTTTTCCTTAAGTAAAAGAATTGAAAGATGTTCCTTTTAGGCTTAGGAACACTGGACCACACCAAATATTTCTATGACAAGGGCTACCCCCGAGCTGAGGTATCATTCCAAAATGGTAAATCCTATAATATTTCACCTCAACCCAAAATTAGATACTATCTACTGTCAAAACCATCTATCCAACTATCCCAATCGACCAACAATCTTCCCCCTCAAGCTACATAACACTAGGAATCCCACTTATCTCTCTCTTTAGCTATCCCACTTCCCTTCCAATGCTATAGCATAATTTGGCTATGGAATCTCATTGCTGGGACTCCAAGTATTCTCAATTGTAAGCCAAGACTCCTCTCACAAAGGAACATCCACCATTAACATTAATTTCCCATGGAAGTTCAACTATTAGCTTAACTATATTTTTATCTTTGTCACATATCCAATTTCTCTCAACAAGAAGGATCTTAGAAAATGATGGTAAGGATGCCCCTCTAAACGCAAATCCTCACTTATTGTTTGCATGTTCCCATCTTGCCATGTGGCTCTTGATGAGGATTCCACTTTTCACTCTTTGATCCCATCTTAGCATAATCAATTAGTAAATGTTAATTATATGATATTTCCTAATCCTAAGGTTAAGGAACTTTAGGATATATTTTTAATAGTAAGGTTTACCAGTAAGGCTAAGGTATTAGGTAAATATTCCACTACGGTCCTCTCCCCATACCCTCTTTCACTTCCCCCATTTGTGGAATTATATTTATCATCTCTTCTTCATCCTTCTTCATTTGCAGTTGTCAAGGGTTTCTATATTATATAGAAATGTACATATATCTTAGACCATTTATGTGTTATTTCTATCCATTTCATCATTTTATGCATGATTACATTATAGGATTAAAAATAGGGTGTTGCAGTAAGTATGCATCATAATTTCAATTAAGAGTGCATATTGCACCATTGTAACCATTACTTGAGTAAGAATAAAATCTCCACTAAATGTTGATTTCCAGTTGGGTTTCCAAGGGAAATATCTTTGTCTATTATGAGTTTCATTGTTGTGTAATGGAATCAATTTTATGGCTTTGTGTGTGTTTTTACTATGAAAACCGTTATTACAACAAAACTCCCCCTCACCTATAGCATTTTGGCTTGATTAAATTTCTGGTACAAAATGATATGTGTGTTTTGTTCAATACGACCACAACAATACATATCTTATTCTTGGAGAACCTTAGTCATTGGAATTGAAAACCATAGATAGATTTGAATTAGTTGGTGATTATTCCAGAGTTGTGTTAGGAAAACGAAGAGTAGTGATTATATATCAACTTAAATATATCACATTGTTTCATTCATTAGGCATAGCCCCACACACAACTTGATTTCACATCAAATCAAATCTTTGGTATGTTGAATGTGGAGTGATATATTTTCGAACACTGTATATAATGCAATTTTTCCTACTGTATCTCCTTCACACTTTCTATAAATGGATGGAAGGCTATCTATGTCACATTTTTAAGTGACTTGACTAAAATTAAAGGAATGAGAGGTCTAATGGGTGTGTAATAGTTTGATTGGTCAAGCCTATGAGCATTGAATTTCTCCTATAGTTTCCTTGACTCCTCTTAGGCTATGAGTATTAGTGAATTGATTTCAACTAGCATTAAGTTTTGACCTAACTCAATATAATTAAAATACAATCAATTGAAATACCTTCCAAGTTTTTATGTTGTGATTTCTCATACAATAGATTTCGTATATAGAAAAATGGAAATAAGTAGAGAATTTATCTAGTTGGTATTGATAGTCGATAGAAGTTGAATCTTAAAGTTTTAGAACTCAACATTGTTGTTTGGTAAATTGTTGGGTTGAATTTTGCAAATAATTTGTTGTGTGATTCACCTTGATAGAGAGTTGACAAGTACATATGAGATCCTAGAAAAAAATTCCGTTCATTACCATCCTTTAAAAACAAACAACTTAAACCAAATTGAACATATTGTTCATTCTAAGGGATATAAAGTAAACCAAGCTCAAAATCTCAAATTTAATTGGAGATTACAGAAATAGTTGTTTATTTCCATAAACCTTAAAAAAATTGTTTATTTACATAAAGTATCCTTCCTGATGAAATTGACAAGTCATGTACATACATGTATGGATCATCCACCTCTCAATCAACTCACCTAATTGATTTTGTATACATTTAAATCAAAATTTATACAATTAATTAAAGTGTTTAAAGACATTAAACTTAATATAAATATTTATATTTATGATTTTTATGCATAATAAAATAATTTATCAATTTAAATTATAAAACAAAATTAAAAATAATTCACATACATTTTTTTTGTTATTATTTACATGATTAAAAGGCAAGGTAGGTCTTTCCATNATGCATAATAAAATAATTTATCAATTTAAATTATAAAACAAAATTAAAAATAATTCACATACATTTTTTTTGTTATTATTTACATGATTAAAAGGCAAGGCAGGTCTTTCCATTGGGGTTTCCAAGGTAGGTCTTTGTGTCTATTATGATCTTCATTGATGTGTAATGGAATCAATTTTATGGCTTTATGTGTTTTTTATTATGAAAACCATATTACAACAAAAATGCCCCTCACCTATAGCGTTTATGGTATAAAATGATATATGTGTTTTGTTGAATTCACCCACAACAATAAAATCCTTGTCGGTTGAGCACCTTGATCAATGGAATTGAAAACCATAGATTGATTTGATTTAGTTGGTGCTTATTCCACGGTTGTGTTAATGAAAAGAGTAGTGATCTTATATATCAACTTGAATATATCACATTGTTTCATTCATTGGGCATAGCCCCACACAGAACTTGAATTCACATCAAATTAATTCTTTGGTATGTTGAATGTTGAGTGATATATTATCGAACATTATATACAATGCAATTTTGTCTAGTGTATTTCCTTGACTCTTTCACTAAATCGATGGAAGCTTATCTACGTCACATTGTTATGTGACTTGATTGAAATCAAAGGAATGAGGGGTCTAATGGGTGTGTAATATATTGATTGGTCAAGCATACGAGTGTTGAATTTCTCCTATAGTTCCCTTGACTCCTCTAAGGCTATGAGTATCGGTTAAATGCTTTCAACTAGTATTTAGTTTTGACCAAACTCAATATAATTGAAACACAATCAATTAAAATACCTTCCAAGTCTCTATGGTGTGATTTCTCACACAATGGATTTTGTATACCCATTGATATCGATAGTAAATAGAAGTCAAGTCTTGAAGCTTTAGAATTCAACATGGTTGTTTGGTAAAATTGTTCGATTGAATGCTACAAATAATTTGTTGTGTACTTTATCTTGATAGATATTTAACAAATAAGTATGAGCCCCTCCTAAACAAGTCCATTCATTATAAACATTTAAGAACAAATAACTATAAACCAAATTGAACATATCCTTCATTCTAAGGAATAAAAAGTAAAGCAAGCTCAAAATCGGAGATAAATCTAATTAGATGAAATTAACATGCCATGTATGTACCATTTATGATCATCCACCTCTCAATTAATTCACCTAATTGATATTGTATGCATTTACATCAAAATAAATACAAGTAATTAAAAACATTAAACCTAATATAAGTAGTTATATTTATGTTTTTTTAATTCATAATAGAAATAATTGATCATTTTTTATAAATCACAATTCAAAATACATTTTTAGTTATTATTTACGTGATTAAAAGGCAAGGTTTATATGCCTTAAAAAAAAAAAGTAGGCTAAAAATGCAAAGGAAGGGAGTATTTTTTTCTTTTATTTAAAAGTTAAAGTTGTCCACTGTTATGGCCTTTAAGTGATAAAGGAACCGAGGACCGAAAGAAAGAAAAGTACAGCGAAGTAACGCTAACCGTAAATTGGGGTTTAAGATGCTAAATTTCATGAAAATGGAAACGCTTACATATAACGCTAACGCTGAGTTGAAAATGGAATCATTTGCATATGGTGTCATCTCCTCGTGAAGGAAGGTTACTTCTATTCTTGTTCAACGAATGGTTCGTCGCCTCGAATCCGAATGCCTAGAAGAAAGTCAGATTATTCCTTCCTTGCTGAACTTCACGACGAATGTGATATTATTCCTGAGAAGACGAAGGTATGTTTTCTTCTTCTTTCTAAGTATAAAGACTAAGCCCAACACGTTAAGTGCCTAAGATCTCCTGTTTGTTTGAAGAGGAGATCGCAGGGTCGCAGACTTGAAACTTGAAGGTGAGAAACATGGAAGGAACAGCTGTTGTTAGTTCGTTGATAGAAGAATTGACTTCAATGGTTTCTGAATATTTGTTAGAAGAGGTGTCGCTAATTATTAATTTCCGTGAGGATTTTGACACCCTCTGTGACGAGCTTGAGTCCATTAGAGCGTTGTTGAAAGACGCCGGAGGTCTAAAGAACTCCACTTTAGTTTGCAATTGGGTTGAGAAATTTGAGGATTTTCTCAGCGATGCTGTTGACATAGTGGAGGAATGCCAAGAAGCTGGCCGGAACTTTTGCAATCCGATGTTCCGCCGTCAGATGGGCCGCAAGATTAAGAAGTTAAATGAAAGAATTACACAGATAAAGGTCAGTGCCAAATATATTGGACATCTTGGCTCTCTTATCGATGTGAATGCTCGTCTTGAATCTAGTTCACAAGTCAAAAAGGAAAGATCTAATCCTAGTGTTCATCCTGTGGGCATGATGAAAAATGATATTGAAGATATTACAGAATTGATAGTGAAGGAAAACGGTCTGAGAGGAATTGCCATTGTGGGCATGGGAGGGCAGGGCAAAACTCTTCTGGCCCAAAGTGTTTTCAACAAGCATAGTGTCAAGCAACATTTTGACCATCAGTTTTGGCAGGTGGTGTCGCCGAAATTGGATGTTATGAATGTGCTCAAACAAAGGGATCAGAATATCAGCATTGCTGATTTAGAAGGAAAACGTTGTCTGTTTGTTTTTGATGATGTGTGGGATAGAGATGCTCTGGTTGAGCTACTTGAGGGAATTGTCCGGCCAATCAAAAGCACGGTTAAGATTGTTATGATCACCACCCGTCATATAGAAGTTGCAGAGGATTTGCGACAAGTTGCAGAGGATTTGGGAAATCCGCCTCACATCCACAAGACGAAGAATTTATCTGTAAACGAAAGTTTGGAATTATTCTGCGTTCATGCTTTCCCGGAACGCCCAGACCATAGTCTACCAGAGGAGCTGAAGAATGTCAATTTCCATTTAGAAAAATGTGGTGGTTTGCCGTTGGCCGTCAAAGCAATTGGAGCATCTATTGCAAGAGTTAAAAGGCATGCTAATGACTGGGAACAGACGTTGAGTCGTCTAAATAATCTTGACGCAATGAGCGAAACGGTAAGGCCCGTCCTGAGATTAAGTTATGAGGTTCTGCCTGAAGTTTTGAAGTCTTGTTTTCTTTACTTTTCTGTTTTCCCTAAAAGTAATGAAATAGAATGTGAGAAAATAGTGCATATGTGGATTGCTCAAGGACTTGTTTCTCCCCAAGTCGCTGCAGCAGAAGAGGCATACGATGCAGGACGTCGGTACATAGAGGAGCTTATTGATCGATGCCTTATCGAAGTTTCACAAGTGGGTGGGGATGAGCGGGTAGAACGTTGCAAAATTCATGACTTACTGCATGATTTAGTTGTTTTTGAGTCTGTCAGACAAAGTAAATGCTTGTTAAACCCCCAACAACAATTGGCAAAATTACCAGTAAAAGATTGTCGGGCCATGCGTAGAATTTCATTGATTAAATACGGTATATCCACAATCAAGGAGCCCATCCACTGTCCAGGTCTCCGCACTCTATTGTTATCTGAAAATTCCTCTCTTACGTCAATATCTGCAAGCTTTTTTTACAATCTAACACATCTCAGAGTGTTAGATTTAAGTCAGACTGCTATCAGCTCAGTGCCCAAATCTATAAGAAAATTAAATCATTTAAAGTATTTGAATCTGTCCCGGACAAAGATCTCTATGCTGCCTGAGTTCTTGAATGGTTTGAAGCGCCTCCAGTTTCTAGATGTTAGTCATTGTTCCGAGCTAACAAAGCTGCATTCTGGAATAGGGGAGCATAAATTTATGCTATATCTGAATGTGAAGAGCTGCGAAGCTTTGCAGTGCTGGCCAGTCGGAATCTCGAAGCTCCACCATCTGGAGACGTTGAAATTGACAGGTACTTTTTCTGATGTCAATGCGTTTCAATTGAGATATCTCAAAGAGTTGACCCTTCTGCAAAACCTATCATTAGAAGTTAATTATACGGCTGCTCCGTCGGCGGCTGCAGAACAAAGTACTATTCAACTGGAGGAGGGGACTTTTGGGAGCATGAAAAAGATGCGGACACTTTCTTTCATAAATATGAATACTAGCACGAGTCCCCTTCTCAGTCTTCCTGAGGACATGAAAGCCATGGAACGCCTTGAAAAGGTTCGTCTGCGTAAATGCATGGTCCCCAGATGGATATTTGGGCTTCAGAACCTGATGGAGCTGGAGTTACAGTACGATAACTCCATGGGCAATGTATATAAAGGGCTAGAAAGGACTGCTAATTTGAAAACGCTACATTTGTCGCAAAATGACAACTGTATTGAGTTTCCCGCGGAGTTTGGAGAATGTGGGGCATTTCCAAAGTTGGAAGAGCTCATCATAGACCGTTTTAGCCGTTTGGAAAAGTTTCCACAGTTGCACGATACAACAATGCCAATGTTAAAGTATTTCCGACTTAAATGGTGCAACAAATTGAAAGATATAGCTGAAGGATTAGGGTACCTCAGAAGTCTTGAAGAAGTAGAGGTACTGAGAAGAGCAGGCGAGCGTGACCTTTTGAAAGGCCAATGGCGACAAATTTTGAAGGGTCGCCACATTAAGCTTAGAGTGTCGCCATACGATCAAATTGCAATTGAAGAAATTGACTCCAAAGATAGTGCAATCGAGGAAAATTGACAACAAATTGTCAGACACTTCTTGCAGGTATTAATTGAGGTGGCAAAATGGAGTTTATATATTCTGTAATAACGTTCTTGTATTTCAGTTTTATATTTTCTATAGATATATTTGTATTTCGGGGTTTTCAGTTTATGAATTTTTAATGAAAAATATATATATATATTTGGAAGTTTTCAGTGGATGGTATCTGCTTCTTGTTTTGTTTCATTTTGCCCATCCGTGTAAATCCCACAATACTTTGAATACAATCTGGGAGAAGCACAGAAAAAGTGCATACTTTCATAAATTACAAATAAGAACCATTACATCCAAGTCAAAAAACCATATACATTGCCCCATTATTTCATCTATAATTATTGGGCATATCATGAAGTTACTCAGATTCCTAAACGACAAGTGCAAATTAGTATGTGTCTTTTTATAAGCTTATAGTTTATTAAAACTAGAAATATATATATATATATATATATATATATTTCAATTTACATATCAAAATTGTGTATAAAATTTATTTTCAAAAATAAACATATTTTTTTATATATTCCATTTTACATATTTTAATTGATGATGATCATAATGATTAATGTCTATTGGGATTAATTTTGGTTTATCGGATCTTAAGAATGATACTTTAAAATCTTGTTAGTGTGCTCAAAAAGTTTGTCAATAAGCTTTGGAGGCTCACCATATAGTTCTGGCAAGTTAGGAGGTTATAAAAGTTTGTATTGTAACAAATACTATGAAACTGAGATCTAATGTGGGTGTAAGCAATGCACTCTAGGAGAAAGTGATTTTCATCCTCAATGCTCATAGACTCACAAAAATGGAAAACCCTTTCTTCCCATGGAGTTTTAGGAATAGACTCGCCTCCTATTTCGCTATAGAGTTCATGATAGTTCGTTCTATTCTTAGCTATATTAATTTTGTTCCGTGAGCTAGTTACTACCAAGAGATACTTTTGATCTTCCAAGTTATGATTAATGACCTCCTTATAGTATCTTAATTTTCTCTTAACCACTAAATTTTCCTCACACTAGATTTCTCTTTAAACTTAGAAGTAATAATATTTTTGACAATATCAATGTTCTCCAAAATGCATTTTCATCAATGCCCCAATGGTTTAACCAGGCCATCATATCTTTACACCAACACTACTTGAGGCGTAGTCGGTTTTGACTTGAGTTTAAAGCAATTTTAGGAAGTCTCTCATTTTCCATATTATTTAATTTATCTTATGCTTGTACATCAAGTACCTAGTCATATCATTGCTCTCGATGGGGGAAAGCCCCACTTCTATGACGAGAATAGGATAAGGCGTATTGCTTTTAATTTTGAGGTCATAAGTTATAAATTGGTTCTCGATTTGCTCAATCTTCGTCCAAGATTCTCTAGAAATGTTGCACCCCCATACTTCACAACCATAAAAGATAACAAGGATGACAAGAGTTTTAAAGAGGAACTTCTTTTTATCTCACATGACCAGATTGTCTAATTTACAATGATTTTCAAGACCAAAATAAGCTTTCCACCTTCCATTAATCATTTTCTCAATGCTATAGTTTCAATTGAGCTTATGATGAACATCAATTCTGAGATACTTATAAGAGATCACTTCCTCTAGATTTCCATTATTATAAATCAAATTTGCATAGGGTGTTTGCAAGAAGATGAGGGACCTTTTAGATGCAATCCTACTTTTAGGAAACACGCTCACGATACATAAAAATACAATGAGCTCGCGTTACGTAATGCTTGGTTTGGTTAAGTTCGAGCCTGACATGTCATATGACACGTAACTTAGGCTAATCACGTTTTATAGTTAGAAAATGTGCATGTGTTATGGAGAAGCAAAATGCGCACGTGTTTTGGAGAAGCAAAATGCGTACGCGTTATGGAGAACCACAAAAAATGGTTTTGGTGCATGGCCAGGGAAATGAATAAAAATAATATTTTGCATCATTAAGACTTAGGACCTATAGTAATATTTTAGCATCATCAAGCACAACATTTCAAACAACCATGCCTAACCTCCCAAGAGCATAATTTTTCTTTGTGTTGTAATATGGACACCATTAGGAGGCTTTAAGAACTAAGTATGGGTCATAGTCCCTTGACCATGCTTGAAGGAGGAAACTCAAGAATTAAGCTCTAAAGGTAGCTTTTAAGGCTTGAGGTCGATGAACAAGGCATCGAACCTGCACATAGGACATATGTATGTGATATTTTGCATCTAAGAGAGAATATGCAGTGCATTAGAATTCTCTTAGCACTAGGAACATATCTGTAGACATGGTTGAGGGAGAAAACCTAGTCCTTAGGTCCTAAAGGAACCTTATAGACATATAGGACCAAGAACACACCTCAAACAAATACACATGATCTCTTAAGGGTATCCTCAACCTTTAAGTTGGGATATGGCCATGATTAGGATTTTTTTAGAATTAGATATGGAGGATAAGGTGTTAATCATAGTTGGTACATAAAGATTTAATTTTAGGTTGTTTTTAAGCCAACTTTTAGGGCTCAAGGTCCATGAACGACACCTTGAATCACAATAGATGACCTCTCAAGTTGATAGTTTTGATTTAAATGGGAATATGGGAACTATTAGGGATTTCTAAGTACTATGTATGTGTCTTGGGACCTTAGACATAATAAGAGGATGAAACCTAGGCCTTAGCCCCTAGAATATGCTTATAGGAATCTATAGCCAAGAATGATGTGTTGAACAACCTCAATAAAGCCTTCCATGGTATCATTTACCTTGGAATGGGGATATTAGTGGCATTAGAACATTTTTAGCACTAAGTGCAGATATTAGGCCCCTTGATATGGGTGGGGGGAAACACTTGGTCCTTAGGCCTTAAAGGAAGTTGTTAACCATCTAGGGCCAAAATTGATGCCTCCAACCACCACACATGGTGTTGAAAGTGAATCCTTTGAATCTTAATGGGGATATGCATGCCATCATCATTTGTTGAGCACTAGGTATGCATCTCAAGGCCATAGACATGATCAGGGGAGGAAACTATGGCCTTATGCCCTAACTAAATATTCTGGGAATCTAGAGATAAGAAGGATGCCTTAAAAAATCACGCATGGCATCTCATAGGTATATTTGGACTATGAATATGGATGTTGGTAGAATTAGGCGGTTTTGAGCAGCAGGTATGGGACCTCCAATACATGATTGAAGGAATATGCTCGTGCCTTTGGACATAATGGAATATTTAAGGCACCCATGAAGCACCACACATGACCTACTCAAGGTATGCTTGGTCTCCAAGAAAATATGCACATGCCTTTAAGAGGTTTTGAGCATTAGATATGCGTATTAAGGCCTCAACATGGTTAAGGGAGGAAATCCAAGACTCGATCCCTAAAGAATCGTTTTGGAATCTATGGGTATGCATGTTCCTTACTCACTATCTCTCTATGCCTTACCCACTGGCCCTCCCTACCTTTGTATTTCCTGTTAGATTTTTATCATTCTAAGCTAGCATTATGATCTTAGGATCGTTAACTGAGAGAATAACATGCATAGCAATAAAACACAAGAGATAAGAGACCCAGAGAATTTTCCTTGGGGAAACCATAAAGGAGAAAACCCCGCAACTTCCTTAGAGATAGAATGAGCACCAATGGCAGCAGTAAAACCCGAAAACTTAAAGATGATCTCCACAGCTTCTGTCTCTCTCTCTCTCACTTGAGAGAACTTCTCCTCTCTCACTCATGCGCCCCTCAATGAGTGAGTGTGTGTGTGATAAATAGAGAGGCTCACTCTCTATTTATATTCTTTCGTTCACTTGAAACCCAATCCATCATGTCGGCCTCACTTAACAATTACTTACTAGAGTCAACATCTCTAGGAGTGTCTAATAACCCTAGTGCCCCACAACTTATGGGGAATTTGCCTCCTCCAACCAACAAGGAGGTTTATCCTTAACACAATGGTGGGGACTATTGCCCCGACTTACATTGACTCACCTAGGGTCGACTTCTCTAGAATAGTCTAATAACCCTAGGGCCCCACAACTACGAGGACTTTAACCCTTGACAAATAGGAGGGTTACCCACAATGACTTGACAAGACTTATTACATTATAGAAACTCCCGATCGGAACATCGGGGCATGACATGACTCAATTACACATCCTGGAATAAACATCGGGGTATAATACATAAGATATATAAGGGAATACATTCCGAAGTTACAATTACATCAACACTCCCTCTTAACTAGGAAGGTATTCTCTCGACACAATTTATTAGCACAAGTCTTCTTCTTTGTATCATCTGGATCATCATTGAGTTCTCGTCATCTTCAAGTCATCTTCATCTTCAGGTCATCTTCATCTTCAAGTCATCTTCATCTGGATCTGGATCATCACTTGATCTGGATCATCACTCGATCTAGATCATCACTCGATCTGGATCATCATCACTGGATCTAGATCATCATCACTAGATCTAGATCATCACTCGATCTGGATCATCATCACGTCTGGATCATCACTTGATATGGATCGTTACTGCTGGATCATCATCAATTCTAGATCATCACTTGATCTGGATCGTCATTATTGGATAATCATCAAGTCTAGATCATCACTATTGGATCATCATCAAGTCTATATCATCGCTTGATCTAGATCGTCACTACTGGATCATCATCAAGTTTAGATCATCACTTGATCTGGATCGTCACTACTGGATCATCATCAAGTCTGGATCATCACTTGATTTGGATCATCATCAAGGCCGGATCATCACTGAATCATCATCAACATTACTGCTTCTACTATCTCAATCAAATGGTATTATCTCTTCATTCTTCTCATCATAGGAAGTTCTACAGAGCCAACCCTTTTTCACGCTGGTTGTAGACCTAGCCTCCATGGAGGTCTTCTTCAGCGCTTATATCTAACACTTAAGTCAGAATGGCCCGCCCAACTCTTACATCTGACCTCATCTTGTCAGAAAGGCATGCCCAATACTCACATTTGACCTCATCTTGTCAGAAAGGCCTAGCACTCACATCTGACCATGTGTAAACACATCGTGCCAAAATGGCTCAGCACTTATATCCGACCATGTGCAAGCACACTGCATCGGAAGGGTTCTGCACTTACATCCGACCATGTCTGAATACACCGCATCGAAAAGGCTTAGCACTTATAGTCGACCATGCTTGAAAACACCGCATTGAAAAGGCTCGGCACTTACATTTGACCATGCTCGAAAGCATCGCATCGAAAGGGCTCTCAGTCCCAGACTGAGGATTCCTAGTAACTGACCAGGTGCCTCCATTCTCCCAGAGAATGGCATCAGCCCTTATATCTGATCAAGTGGGACAAATCCCTCAATCACATGAGAATGGACATGTGCTCACATCTGATCATGTAAGACTACATCCTACAGTCATATCAGAACGACCCTCAGTCCCAGAATGAGTTTTCCTGGTAACTGACCAGGTGCCTCCATTCCAACAATGGAATTTAGCCCTTACATCTGACCATGGAAGGAACCTAATCCTCTCACCATGTCATAATGGCTCTTAGTCTCATCATTTCCCCTTCGAGGAAACCTCGATCTCGATAACACCAAGCTTCTCCCTGAAGTACTCAAACTTCACTTTGGCCATTTCTAGCATAGAATCACATCATGGCTGATTACGTCCAAGGATAACCTGCAAGCTTCGCCAAGAATTATGCTCAGACAACCTATCTCATAAGCTATGCTAGAAATCCTTCTTTCAAGAGATATTGATCTGGATCATTTCTCCTCTCTGCATCATACAACAAATGCAAGTCAAATCAACCAAATCAAATAGTAGTTTTCAAAAGAAACATACTACCTCCCAAATAGCAAGTGGCAACATCTTTTGCCTCAGTGCCATGCGGGACTCCATCTTGCCAAACCAAGAGATCACACTTGATCCCATACTCAAATGTACCCTTCAGGTACCTCACTGCATGCTTTGCAACCATCAGGTGAACATGTCTCAATGTGTTCATAGCAAAGCAAATATATGGTCTCATATTTGTCAGGTAAATCAAGGAATAAATCATCCGACGATACATCGTGGAATCAACCGTCTTTGATGAAGCATCACTTAATAGCTTCATGTTTGATGCCATAAGTGTGGTCATGACCTTTGCAGTCCATCATCCTGAACCTCTTCAGGATCTCTACTGCATACTTCCCTTGTCCACACCTCCATGCCTAGAATGGAGTGCATCGACACATAACAAGAGCATCACTGGTCTTTTGCCTTCAACTTTGAAGCAAAGGTTGGAATCCTCTTTACTCTCAGTAAAGCCTAGAGTCATTAGTAATCTATCCATCCTGTCGTACTATGTTGAACCTCAGGATCTTCTGCACTCACTCCCTCTGAAGCAGAGCATCATTCTCCCTCTGTCTTCCATACTCTATGCACTGAAACATTTTGTACTGGAGTGACAAGTATCTTCCTCTGCTACTAATATTCTATGTATCCATCTAGGATCATTGGATACCAAGATCCTCTATCTTGAACTTTTTCAAAAGTTCTTCTCACACCCATCTGTGAGCTTTTCATCCTCTATCAACCTTGTAGCAAAGGTTCAGGTCTTCATCAAGCTCCTCATGTATGTGTTATCCCATGGGTGTCTTCTGAGCTCGTACAATGCCTTCTTTCATTTGCATAGATGATTCTACCGGTCACATGTATTTCTAGTGGCTGCAAATGTCTCTTCATAGTCTATTCCTCGTGCTACGAATATTTCCTTGTATCCCATGATGTTTCCATCAACTGCATGATGGAACTACGAACTTCTCTTCATGTATCGATATTGCATCCTAGACATCATTCTTCTTGAAACTTTCTTCTTGGTTACGTCTTCATGGCTGGAAGGTTATGCATCAATGATGTCGCTGCATTCGTCATATTATTCTTTATCTGAACTGTCGTCACTTGTTCTTCAGAACAAGTCTCATCCTTCTTTGCTTGTAGGCAATTATGAATGCAATCTTTCCTACAAGTCAAATGCATTTGTATGGTTAGAAACATTTCATATGGTATATTTAAAAATGAAAAATTCTTATGCATAAATATATGATCATGCAACTATTTTAGCCAATGCAACATTCATCCATATCTCATGAAAACTTTCTATATGCCTTCCATCTCTACCAGGACAACATTGAGATTATGCATTAATCCAATATGTCAGCGAAGAGGTTTCATTCTAGATAAGTAGCAATGGAGAGTTGTATAGCACCATGAGCTACTTATCCATCACATGCATATTAGTAGTATACAGTCATTAATGCAAACATTCTATCATGCATAATACATTAACTGAATCAGGGATGATTTTAGGGGCGAATTATAGCCCATAGGCGAATTTTAAGGGGTTCCCAAAAAAAGGTGGACGAATTTTTAATATTAAAATAGTTTTTTTTAATTTAATAAATTAGCCCATTTTTTATTTTATATATAATTTCCTTTGATTAAATAGCCCACATGATTAAACTATGAAAATTCATAAAATCTAATTTAGCCAGCCCGTTAATGGGGAAAAGCATGACATTCGCCCCGATTTCTTCTCTAATGGAGGTGAAATCGCCAAAAATTTACAGTTTTCGAGGATAAATGGAGATGGTTCGCCCAAATTTATGGTTGATAGGTTAAAAATTTGGTATTTCACCCCTATTTATGGATCTTTGGGTAAATTTGTCTTAGTTCGTCCGTGATTTGCAGGCCCTGGATGTTCATCCATTGGGTATGGAGCAGCACAAGATTTGGGTCTGCTTCAAGTGAAAACAAATTGGCACAGGTCTGCTACATTTATTTACTTCGAGATTTTTCCTTACAATGTCAACCAAGAGACTGGGTTCATTGATTATGACAAGCTGGAGGAGAAAGCCTTGGATTTCAAGCCTAAGCTTATTATCTATGGAGGCAGTGCTTATCCCAGGGACTGGGATTATGCTAGGTTCCGCGCTATTGCTGATAAATGTGGTGCCATTCTCTTATGTGACATGGCTAGCATCAGTGGCCTTGTCGTTGCCTAGGTACCTTTGTTATTTTTGCTAACATTGTTTGGAACAGTTACTTAAATAGATCATGCTACAGATACCTATATTTTATATACTGTATTTTTTGCTATTACATTCACAGATGCATGCAAGATAGTTATGTTCATTTCGCCATGTTTATGCTTTTGAATCCCACGGTCACATCACTTGTGCTTATATAATAGGTCTAAACAGAAATGCCGCATGCTTCAATCATTTAGTGAAATATGGAGATTACTTGGATTCTTATAATGGGGGTTTACGTGTTCACAGGCTAAGAGATTTAACGACTCCTGAAATTGGGAAACTAGTATCTGTAAGTGGGGTTGTGACTCGAACAAGTGAGGTTCAGCCAGAGCTCTTATAGGGAGCTTTCAAGTGTTTGGATTGTGGAGGAGTGATAAAGAATGTGGAGCAGCAATTTAAATACACCCAGGTACTTGTACAATTCCTTTATTTTTATTTCCATCACTATAACTCTCTGCTATGTGGATCTATTTTTCAAAGAAAAGACAGTCAGGACCATAGAGGGGACTTCAAATGGTTTGGAGTTTGCTCCCAATCCTTGTTTGATGATGTAATAATGGATGCCTTTCTAATGCTGATATTTGGTGCTTGATTATTTATTTCTTTAAACACACTGGTAATTTGGATCTGCATATCAGTAGTTGAAATTTACTAATTTGGATATGCTTATCAGTACTTGAAATTTGGTTATTTGAATAAGCATATCAGTACTTGAAATTTGTGATAACACATTTTTTAACAATTCCTATATAGAGGTAAAAAATAATGTGATAAGATCTCACAATTCTTTGAATTTCTTGTGGAACATTTTGAAAAATTTACCCATATTTAAATTTTGCAAATATTGTATCTGATAGCAATCTCTAAACATGATCTTGCTTTTCAGCCTATTATATGTGTGAATGCTACTAGTGCTAATCGAGATATATGGGCACTTCTTCGTCGAGAGAGCAAGTTTGCAGATTGGCAGAGAGTTCGAATGCAAGAGACATCGAAAGAGATACCTGCTAGTTCTCTTCCACAATCTTTAGATGTCATTCTCCGTCACAAGATTATTGAGTAGGCAAGGGCTGGTGACAAGTAAGATTTCTCATCCAGTGGGATTTTGGCAGAAGGTTTACATGATTTATTAAGTTCTGCACATGGTTTCTAATAGTTTTTCTGTTCACTACCTCCAATTATAAATTACAATACCTATTTTATCTGGTGCTATGGGAAAATTGGGTTCTACATTGTGCTTGGAAAATGGAAACTGTCATTCAATTCCCTTACATTTTGCTTGGTTGAATCCTTATCTTTTAAATGTACAACATGGGTTTATCAGGGACTTCTTGTCCATATCATTATCATTATCATTATTTGTTTGATTTTGTTTTTTGGGTGAGAAGGGGGTGCCACACAATACCCTTCAACTTATTCAACTATATTGAGTCCTCTCTTCTGTCTGCAACTATTGAGTTCGTGATATTTTCTATTTCAGGGTGATATTCACAGGCACGGTTGTTGTCATACCAGACATATCAGCCTTATCCTCACCTGGTGATAGAGCAGAATCTCGTCTCCCTTCTCGATGATTTGTCGTAGTGCCCTATCGGACGATGAGCAGTGTATCCCTTATTGGATGAAATGTGTGGGATTAACACTCCTCTATATTTATTATTTGTCATCAATAACACAGAAACTTATATATTTAATTGCAAACATAGATGAAACGGCGCTATGACAACAGGACTTTGGGTGTAAATGTCCTATTGTTTACCTCCTGTCTATGACCGGCTGGAAATGGCTGTTCTGATTGGCGATCACCTCCTGTAGAGAAGGTCCTCAAAATCGAAGTGTAGCCAGTGGTTATGAAGGAGTGCATGGGCTTAAATCTCTTAGTGTAAGAGAGCTCTCATATCGTCTAGCATTTATTGCCAATTCTGTGCAGGTATTATAGGTCTTGTTATTCCTTACTGTACTAGATCAGTGATTCTGCATGTAAATCATAACTTGCTCTAGTGGTTTGTTTCAAAGAGTTCTCAATGTTGGTTTGTTTCAAAGAGTTCTCAATGTTGGTTTGTTTCAAAGAGTTCTCAATGTTTTTTATCATCATGTGCAGCTTCATGACAAGAAAAAAGGTGTTGATTTTAGAGGAGTAAAGAAGGATGGTGAGGAGGATGATGCACCCCATTTTACGGTAATATTTGTCATCAATTTCTAATATGATTTGTCAGCATCTGGGGGGATTCTTTGGTGAGCTAAAGCATCCGGTTACCCCTTTATTCCTATAATTTTATGAAGCTGTCTCTAGCGCGAAATAGTTGTAATCTAATCCTCAGATCCTATGGCCTTGACTTTGTTGCATTTGTTTGGATAGAAATTTTCAATAGAAGAAACCCCAATGACATATCTAGTTGGTTGTAAATGTAGGGCCTGTGGTAGTTTTCATTTTCCCATGTTTACTTATTGCATCCCTACTGCTGCTTGTTATTAATGCTTCTGATTGTCAGCGTTCTATGTATATAATTTCTATTTCTCCTTTCAACACATGTGGACCTCCTATTCTCATTTTGTATATCTATTGGCTATTGCCTTCAATTTCTATGAACTTCTTATGTAGAAATGCTTTTGGCTTTGGCCAAAGCTTTAGAGTCATCTCTATTGTCAGTTTCTGTATTGCCATTATTTGTTTTTCAAATTTGATGTTTCTTCCGCACAGTTGTATAACATCTTACAGGAACTTTGGATGAGCTAGTTAATATTCACACCATTGAGTTGGATAGGATAAATGAATCTTAACTAGCTCATATAAAGTTCCTGTACATGTTAATGCTTCATGTTATTTATCTCTTAGACAAGATGTACACTATAAACAGTTTATGTAAGTAATACATAGGTTAGTGAGAGCTGGTTTATAATACATTTCCTATTTCAAAAGTCTTTCCAGTATTGAAGCTGGCTTTGGCATTAAATCCTTGATAGCAACCTCTAGGATCCCTGACTCTAGTACTAACCTCATCTGTGGTTTCTGTTTTATGCACTGTGCAACTTCTTTGGCATGTTGTTGGTTGTCTACATGATGTCCATAATTAGTAATAATTACAAGTCTTAGTTTTACAATGGTTGGGATTTTGTTGCACACTAATATTCCTAATTGTGTATATTGATAACACTTCCACATGGTTAATGATTAGGAGACAAAGGTAGTTTCTAAGACATTATCCACACCCGAATTTTGATATTCAGGAAACTGGTATCAGAGTTAAAGTCGCTGCATTGAAATGGTAGCATCACCCCTCACTCTGGTACTAACATCACTAGCATAATGCATTTTGCATGCCATTACATGCGGTCCCAATTTGTTTTGTGGTTATGCACATGATAATTGCAAGTCTTACTACTACAGCAACATATCATTATGTTGGGAATCAGGATTATATTCCACATTATTACTCCCTTGTCCATTAAAACTTGTAAACATAAAAATTGAAGTTCTTTTGTTTCCAAAAGCTTATGTGTAATCAAAAAATGGATAAGGTGGAGAGTATTAATATGGAACAGTATACTAACATTTTGATAGGTTGTTTATTTGTAGATCCGATCTCGGTCCCCTGGGATCTGTAATGGAGGCATATCCCATGGAAAAGGAAATGGATCCTCCCCCCATGAAATAAATCCTGAGGAGTTTGCGGTTTCTATGACTATGAATCCCCATTCAACTTTTTTTTAATGCCAGAAAAGTCCCAAAGTGCCGAAAACCCCAACCACCCAAATCCCACTCATACTCTATAAGAGATTGATACCCCCATTACAGAGTACAAAAGATTGAATCTCTCTTGGATATTCCATGCACAGATTGAAGTGACTTAAAATTCAAGAGACTGATACCCCCATTGCAAAGTACAAAATATTGTCACCGCAGACCAATTCATCCATCATCTACATACTGCATGCATGCTTTTGGATCAAGATCCATCATCAACAGACAATTTCTTGGAAGTTTGAAGATTCAATCTCTCTAGGATATTACACCTACAAATTGATGTGCTTCAAAATTCTACCTACTCGTGAATAGATCCTGATCTAAGTTGCATGAAACGCGGAAATGGGAATGCCTGGAAAATTGACCCCCCAAAATTGGTATGTCTAGGGAAACATGGCATGTGTGTGTGTATAATAAATAACACATTATCTTGCAAGAAAATAAGAATGATGGTTTAATTTGTAGGTAGGTTTAGAAATGAATTAGATATTATTGTCTTGATTTTCCAGAAGGATTTTTAATGACCCCCCCCAAAATCGGTATGTCTAGCGAAAATGGCATGTGTTTGTATGTATAGTAAATAACACATTATCTTGCAAAAAAATAAGAATGATGGTTAATTTGTAGGGAGGTTTAGAAATGAATTAGAGATTAATTTGTCTTAATTTCTTGTAAGGATTTTTAAACTTCCTATGGGTTCCACACCCCTCGTGGGCACTTGGGGTATTTCTGAGATGTTTTCATGAGTTTCCAGTACTAGTACATGGGCAGTTTAGGAGTTTTGTGCCCTGATAAATGTTATGAAGTTTGCCAAGGGTCGTATAAATCTTATATCCCTTGTTCTATTTATACAATGAGCATGTGAGTTTGTTGTACACCTACAATCAGTGGCATGGTGGTTGAGAGCTAAAGTATATGAAATGTGACGGTTTAAATTTTGATCTAGTGCATTTTTCCCTCAAAGAATATTGTTCTCTCTGTAACATGATACATTACATATTTCTACAATTCAAAACCCAAGTGATAATACGTGTACAGAAAAGAGCTTATGCATGCATAAATGACAGTGTATGGTAACTGACCAATGGACCATCAAAACATTTTCACTAGTAGTGGAAACAGGCCTTCCCCTATGCCTTTTTTACAATTGAGCATGTTAATTAAGATTATTAAAATTCATCTGGACTGTCGCAACTGGTAGAAATTCCAAACAAAATCTCTGTTCAGTTTGGAAATTTGTCAGGGATTAATATATACATATATTTAATTATAAAAAAAATATTTTTTATTTTTTTTGTACCCACTTTTTCACTAGTATATTTGGATCTCGAATTTTCATAAAGCTAGTGTATCTGTATCCTTATCCTGGTAAAAATTTTGGCCAAATTATTTCTTATTGGTAAAAGTTTTGTTATAAGAAACACTGGAGTGAGCATGCTACCACTGTAAGACATGTTCTATACAAAGAGGGACCAAGCCAATTTGTAACCCAGGGCTCACATGCCTTCCCTAAGTTGTAAAGATTTCGAGAAGTTAGAACACCACATTATCAAGGTGTAATAGCCTCTTCTTGAATTTCAAGAAGTTTGTCCTTGTTGCATTGTGGCAAGGAATCACTGCAAGTTCTTTTATATGAATTTTGGACAACTGTTCACCTTCAGATTGGCCTTGTTTGTCCATCTATATTTATGTAGGTTCTAATATCTTCTAATTTTAGATAATTATATCAACTTTAGTGTCCAGTGAAATTATAGCATACAGAGAAACACTGGTTTCTAATGTGTCCCTGCATTTAGACATTGATGCATTATATGAGTTTGAATCTATCAAACTCTAACAGTTTTATGGAAAATATACTGGAATCATAAAGGACTTTGTTCATATGGGCCAGAGAAGCACAGAAAGGAATGAATTCAAATTGTCCTCTCAACTTTCCAATGGACTCATGTGATGTTATTTTTACATTGTGGTTGTGGTTCTCTAGAGGGGAATAATTGAATATGTTTACACATTATGTAATGGATTCTATTACTCATTGAGGTTTCAATTCATTGAAATTTAAAAATAGTAGATGTATGGTGCAGATAATGGCCAAAGAGATGTTTGGTGTTCTCCTTCAGGAAAGCAATGAAGCACTTCTAGAAGGAATGGTAGTCCTCGAGTCATTCAATGATCTAGTTGTTGAAATGAGAGCTTATCATTATGATGCCATGACATTTTCCTTAAAGTTGAAGGCCATGGTATGTTCTTATCAAATTCAATCTTGGACTTTCCCACATTTATTTCGTATGCTAATTTCTGTTGTAGTTTTCTTGTTATGATTCCCAAGTAGAATAAGAAGATTGAGATAAATAAATGCTAATTTATACTGCATTTTTCTTGTTCTGGTTCCCAAGTAGAATAATAAGAATAAGATAGATATAACATATAGAAAGATGCAACAATACCTTACAAAACTGTAGGAGTTAACGTTTTACTAATGTCCCAATTGTATTGTAGACCAATGTTGCTTCACAAGAAATACTTAAAAGGTAAAATTGAAATAATTCCATATTGTTTATTGAAAATTTATGTGTTGTCCTTTAGGGTAGTTCATGGTTACTTGCACTTTGTGCAAGTTGTCATTTTTTGAACAACAGAAGATGATTTTTAATCATTTCACAAGAATTTTACAGGGCATGTGGCCATAATTATGCGGCAATCACAGCTGATATGCTCAAACCATTTTGTTTTCTATTTTTTTCCATTTTAAATTCTGAACCTCTAATGCACAATAGATATTTCCTCATTGTACCATGGCAACTTGCTACAATACTGATGTATTTACTTAACTTAGAAGAGTTACAAGAGGTTGTAAGCTTCACAACTCAAAATGACTTTAAAATTGACCGTAATGTTAGTAAATCCTGTGTTGTCTATCCCATAACACCAAAATTGTACACCATAGCCACACATTAATAAATAACAAAATGAAAAGAGTCTGCATACCAAAATCTTGTAGGTTTGTGAGTTGGACTCTACATATTGAAGTTTGCATATTGGAATTGCTGAAGACTAAGCAATGGGAAGGTTTTTTTTGTTCAATTATCACCTTCTCAGTTATCCCCATTCATGTCTTAATTGTCCATATTTGATACCCTTGCTTCCTTTAACATCCCACCTTTGACGTGATTTGGAGTTAATTTTTTTAATGAGTGCTATGGAACTTCCACTTGTTTCATAGGACCTGAGCTAGGCATTGTTATAGTCTTCCTCTTTGTTGGTCTCCTGTTGCCCTATTTCAAGGCACACAGATTAAGTCTCTGTTGCTAACAACCGGTGTTCATAGTCACATAGGTTCTTTGTGAATTCCTTCACATGGGTGGTAAGAGAGTTTCATTTTGAAAAATAGGCTACTTGGGTACTTCTCAAATTGGCATTAGAGTTCATCAATAGATGAAATTCATGGTGTATCCTTTTTTTGAGGTCTCAGATTTGTAACAATTAGCAATGTAAGTGTGAAATTGATGGTAATCAGGAGAATCCAATGAGGAAGTATGGCACTATGTCACTAATACATGAGGTGAGCACAATAAAAACAAAAATCTAATAAGGAACTACTGACAGCATTGGGGGAGAATGATCTTGCTTAGATTCTATTGGATATTTCATAAAGCTGAGAGTATTACTGTAGGATGAGTTCATATGAATATCTTGTGCTTGATAGGTGCCCTCATTCGCATGCACATTGGTTTATGAGTTAAAATTTCTATGGAATTGTGTAAAACATATTGTTTTAAGTTAGAGGTCAATGATTTAGATTTGGTAATTATTTTTGACACGTTAAAATGCATGTGGGGAGGTCACCCCATTCATAGTGTCAATGATAATATTGGAGTCCCATGCATTTATGATGTCTCAAATATCTAATTTGGATATTAGTTTTAAGCCTTTGCATAAAATGAGTGCTTCTCTAATATTGTTTGTGGTTTTCCCATGCACTCTAGGCTCATGAAAATTTAGTCTTGTCTTTCCTTTTTTGTGCTTCTCTAATATTGTTTGTGGTTTTCCCATGCACTCTAGGCTAATGAAAATTTAGTTTTGTCTTTCCTTTTTTCCCTAGCTCTACCTAGGTCTATTTTTGTTGTCCCTTCAAAGAATAAGATACTACCAGAGAGAGTGGGTTGAACTAGGGGAAGGATCTCAGATGGGGAGTTTGAGTATTGAGTTCACTCCTTGGGACCCTATCATTTCACCCATTGCAAATACTTAACTGTATTGAGTTTGCTTTATGGAAGATGATCTTATTCCTCGTTTTCCAAATTATATAAGTGACAAACCTTGGAATCATATTCCATAATTTGTGAATTAAAGATTTTCCCTTGAGAGAGCTTGGAATCTAGATAGTGATTGTTATAGGTGAGGAACAAGTCTTCCCAAACTTCCGGGCTTGTGAGATCCTATGTGCTGGTATTGGCTATAAGGGTATGCCGTATTTCTTTAGCTTTTATGCCATGTGAAAAGATGAAATGTTATTTCTTTATGTTATAGGAGTAAAGCACACCTAGAAGGCCTAAATAAACATGTGTAATTTCTCTATTGCCAGTGGTTTGTTGTGAAACAAGACTGTAATGTGCCTGAATGAAATGGAAAACCCACATTGCAAATACTATTTTGACCTAAAAGTAAAAGCAAAAATATAAAACATAGGAAGCTCATAATAATATAACTAAAAGCTAAAAGCATAAAAAAAGTATTGGGGGCACTTGCACAACCAAGTGTATTGCACCTGCAAATCTAAATCTAATGGAAGAAGAGTTATCTAAGAGAAACTTTGTTGATTAGATATTTGGAAAAAAAATTACAAAAGAGAGGGGATAAACCACTATTTATGAAAAAACAAGAATGAAACCCTAACTTAGATATGTTTCCAATATTGAAGCACTAGAGGATCTGCTCGAGATTTGTTTTCAGCTTGCTGGAAATGTCTAGTTAGAGGATCCTCCAAAAAACCATTTATGTAAATATACATTAAAAAACATAAAATAATAAATAAAATAGGCAAAGCATAGGGCCTTAAATCCCTATCTTTTATCTATAAAATACCCCCTCTCCCCATCCTAAATTGCACAAATCAAAAGTTCTCAAGTTGTCTACATTTCTAAATTTGTGAGAGCGATTTGGAGCAAAATATATAAACAAAATATGGATTCTCTATGTTTTTGGTTCAGGGTGTCTATTTTTCTTAGTATTTAGGTTTTTTGTATATTGTTTCCCATTTTTAGATCCTAACTTGTCAAAAAATATGGTGGATCCATCTCCATTTGCATGCAAATTTAGGACCAAAATATTTCAATAGTATTGAGATGTACATCAAGTATTAATGCCAAAGCGAGGGTCCCTAATGTGTCCACTAAAAAGTAAAAAGGGATAAACTAGTAAAAGGACAAAATATAAACTCATGTTGTTGGATGGTTGATTGAATCATGAGTGGAACCAACAAATTAAATAAATTGGTGTCTATGAGCTTAGTAATAGGTGGGGTCACCCCCTGTGAAGTTCCTTCTACCTTCTACTCGCTCATGCTTCATCGGTATTATACATTCTTCCTACAATTACTGGTTGGTTTATTCTATTCTATTTATTTATTGTTGTTTCTGCACAATTGGATAAAATTATATTTTCTAAGCATTTTCCCCAATGTTCTATCAAAACTGATGTCTACATGATCATATTGTTTTAGGTTCAAATCCTCAACAATTAAAATTCCACTTTGATATTTATAAAGCCTTCTATTATAAAGGCTCACAAAAACAACAATCACAAGGGGAGCCACAAACATTTCCCAAATAATATATTCAATCTGATGCGTGTGTGTGTGTGTGTGTGTGTGTGTGTGTGTGAGAGAGAGAGAGAGAGAGAGAGAGAGATTGTGTATTGTTGTTGGATGAAATCCTCTATAATAACAATGCCACTTTGATATTAATTAATCTTGCAACTAAAAAGGCATCACAAAGACAAGAATCACATGGGAATCCACAAAGTAAATTTGGAACAATCCTTTGATGATGCACCAACTAACACCCCTAGTGTAGGAATTCTGATCCGATATGATACAGCCACCCCCACCCATCCAATGTCTGAAGTCACAGATGAAAGGCACCTTTGGCCCGTGTTTTCTGATCCCTTACAGTGCACCCTTTCATGTCTGAAACCACAACATTGCAATATGAATGGTTTCAAAACTCCCTATGCTACACTTATCTGTTTCGATGGAAAACAACTTTTTCATGATGGAATTCATAGTTTGAGAACACCACTCCTCTATGTTGTACTCACATTTCACACATAATCTGCACACATTTCCCTGTCTATAAACTACAAAATTGTAGTATGAATGGTTTCAGAATCCCTTATTGATGGCAAGAAAATTTTCCATGATGGAATTCATAGTTTGAGAATAGAACTCCTCTATGTTGCACTTACATCTCATACACGGTATACAAGATTTTCCTCCAATGGCACCTGATGTTTGAGAATTTTTCTTCTTTATATTGTACTCATGGTTCTGCAATATTTGTTGCACCAATATTTCCAACAGTAATGAATGTCTAATTGGTCTACAAATTTTGTTCCTCACCTCTCTACCTACTCTGCTAATTTTGTGTTCAAATGGAAACTATAGATTCTTTCTATTGTAACTACTTTGCCATAGCCTATAAATTTTGCACATCATAGTTGTAGATTAAAACTTCCAACTTCCCTCTCAAGCATATTGGCATTCACGGTCCAGTATCGTGTGATGCTATTGAGTAGTAATTCACAACTCCTGATAATTTGATTATAGTACCTTTATGACAAAAGGCATGTTTGTTCCTTGGATTTCTCGATTAAAGGTTATGAATGGGTACCAGAGATGTGGTCTCATGAACTTATAGATCGATTAAAGGTTATGAATGGGTATCATAGATGTGGTATCATGAACCTATATATCTAACAAGATTGAAGCATGGGAATGTCTAATTGGCTAGTTTTTCAACTGATATAATGAGCATTGCTACTTTTTTTTATATTGGTTTTCTAATTCCATGTTGTTGATATCACGTATCCCAGGATGTGCAAAGTCTGCTCTTTGTAGAGAACTTGTCAATGCTCTGTGTGACCTCAAAAATGACCGGCCCATGCATAATCTTATGGGTGACCTTATTAAGGTATGATTCACATACTGAAGTGAAGAAATTTGTGTGATAAAGGTATGCAGAGATTCTAACACTGTCATGAAACAGTCTCACTCTCCTTTGTATAAAGTGGTATAGAGTTTTTATTATTTAGGGTTTTGAATATTGTGTGATACATTGGTGGCCATTCCCTGATGCATATAGTACTTTAGAAAACTACATACTTATCAATATTTCCTCAGCTGTATATAGATAACATAAGATAATTTGATTGATGTCCAACTCATGACCACTAGGGTAGGTCAATGGGACTATGCAGTGTAGAGTACAATGATGTATTTACAAATCCAAAGTACCAAATGGTCACTTATAAAAAGGAAAAAGGTAGTAAAGTAAAATGAAGTAGAACAGAGCGTGAAGTCTATGCTGAAGCATAAAAGACATGAAAAACACTCGACCCCAAGCATGGGAAGTCTCACAGGAATGGAGATGTACAAGTGTAAAAGATATAGGAGAAAGGCTAAAAGTAAAGTGGTGGGTCTATATGGGAATAGACCCATATCTCCTAATATTCGAGTCCAGATGAAGGAAACAGTAAATAATATGTTGTTGAGAGGAAGAACTGGCGGGGTTTGCACCGTCCGCTGCACTGATGTGTAGAGGAGAAAGGCTATCGCTGAAGCCCTGAGAGACATGCATATGCATATGAAACAATCTAGCTCTTCTTTGTATAATCTGATATAGATGTTTTATTATGTAGGTGTCTGAGTATTGTGCTATACATCAGGTCCATTCCATGCTTCGTGTAGTACTTCAGAGAAAAACATACCAGTCCATATTGCCTCAGCTATATAGAGAGAGAGATGAGAGCTAGAGACACGCATATGCATTATACTAGTGTTGGAAATATCTTCCATAATATTCTAGAACAATCTCCACAATCTACATAGAAGATATTCTCAAGAAATGTTGTAGTATTGGGGTGAATCCGCGGACCTGGGTAACACTTTTTGGCAAGCGCATTTCGGCAAAAACAGAAAAACGCACCTCAATTGAGGGCTTGTTAAACCCTCGACCGAGGTTTTGTTCAGCTCTCGACCGAGGTATTTATTAACCCTCGGTCGAGGTATTAAAACCTCGACCGAGGGTTAATAAATACCTCGACTGAGGTGCCTATGTCGAAATAATTACAAGAGGCGTCGTTGTATCCACGCCTAGTTGTTGCTGTATCCACGCCTGGACTCTTAGACATCGCTGTATCCACGCCTCGACTCTTGGCCGTCGTTGTATCCACGCCTAGACTCTTGGACGTCGCTGTATCCACGCCTGACCGTCTCTATAGCGACGGCACTGCCCGCAGCCATCTTAACGAAACCTCGACCAAGGGTTTGTTAAACCCTCGGTCGAGGGCTTTACAAACCCTCAGTTGAGGTATTTAAATACCTCGACCGAGGTATTTAGATACCTCAGTCAAGGTTCATACCTCAGTCGAGGGATTAAGAAAATAGACTTAGCCCACATTCAAACAAATGAAAAATTTTATGTGCCTTGCAGAGGTGTACACCATGCCATTCCTAGCACATAACTGAGCAGAGTTGATATCGATAAATTCACCAATGAATCTTCTATCCATTGAGGTATCATACACGCATTTTGGCATTCATATGAAATTTATTTTTTAATTACTTCTAAAACTTATACTTAGAAAACCACACTGCAACTTCGAAGTAGCTCAAAGAAAAATCCGTAGAGTTAAAAATGCACACATCACATATCGACGTGTCCTCTTCAAAAGGGTATCTTTGGTTTTTCAATTTTTGAAAAAATAGAAAAAATTTCTTGACGTGGACAAATATGTGTTTAAAACGATGCTGAAATCGAATGTGGTCACTTTCGAAAAATAATAAATAATTATATAATGCGAAAAAAATTAACAAAAGAATATGCACATCACACTAAATTTTATGTAGATCATGCTCATATATATATTTTTTTAAATTATTAATGTAAGATTGAATTATTCTACGTGGACACGAGCCACTTATTAGCTTCTTCAAATTTTTAAGGTCACATAGTTCATTAAATGCAAAAATTCACACATTAAATGACATCGGAATATTTTTAAAAAAATATCACTATGAAGCCAACATAATATTCTACAATTTTTTTTTTACTGCAAGTCAAAATTCACATGGAATATATGCGTTTTGAGGGCTTCTATCTAGCACATGAGTAAAAAATCAGGTTTTCATCGCCAAATTTGGCCAAAAAGTGTTACCCATCTTCATGGAATCACCCATTGTCAATGTTTAACACACAGTTTAGACTTTATATATTCTCATGGTTGTATACATAATAGGTATGTAATCTTTCTTGAAAATTGGCTCATATGTATTTGAAAATAGAGGGTTGATTAAGCGCCAAGGGTTAGTTCAATCAGTTGGATCATCTACCAAAGGCATGTTTTAGAAACATCGAGCAAGAAACATTGATGCATGACTATTATATTGACATGTGAACTTTATGGATGAAGTTACAAAGATCCTATCACTAATCTGTCACTTACGATATTTTTGTCAAAAAAATAATCTTCTTAATGCCAACATTAGCAAATTGTCAGTTTACAAATCGTTTGATTCATAGTTATGCCTCTTAGGGGTAAAGAAAAGGAATTCTAGTTTGGAAATTCCATCATAGTGTAAGTGCACCTGGTTCTACACATCACAAGGACTTGATTATGTGTCCAAATATCACATGTCAGGTGCAGTTTCTATTTTTTATGGTGAAGGACATTGTGTTAGACAGGTAGATGGGTAGGCTCATTTGTCCCTTTAATGCAAAAATTGAATGAACGACAACATTTTTGTGTCATATTGATCTCATTTAAAAGTGGCAAATCAGCAACTAACAGTTGATAGCTCTTGAACCTGCATCTCCTCACCTACCCTTGTTTGTTGCACCATTGGTCTCGGTGCAGATCTTGTACAAGTTCTACTGAAGAACTAAACTAACTGTGTGTTATTCATGCACCTATGCAGAAGTGTTGACACCTATATATCCGACGCGATGAAGTTCAAAACCATAGCTCCTACAACTGCCTTCAACGTCTCAATGTCCATTTCATCCTTTCCACTAGAAGAAGGTGATGAAGAAGTTTGTTTTGTCATGTCTGATTCTATAAGTTTATCAGTTTGTCAAGATTCAGGTCCCCACATGTTCACTGGACCATTAATGGATGAGATAACAAGTGGAGTCCCCACTTGCCCCAAATCTAGTTAGTGCAATTGTGTTTCACTGACACCTTCTAATTGTGACTCGTGAGTCTACATGTTCTATTGTTGATGATGTGATTCATGTTATTTGACTAATGTTGTTGTTCCTCTATTTTTACAATATTTTATAAATTAGTGAAAGATTCACCAGGATTTTACAACATTATATAATAAAAAGAAATATTCACCAATTTTTTTATATATACATATCATGTTATTGATAAAATCACCTTCAAATTTTCCTATATATCAGAGAGATTCGCCAATTTTTTATACATATAAATCTAGGGGGGTTTCTTAAAATCATCCATGAACTGAATATAAACAAATGCATAACAAAACAATATCATGAAATGATAATTGAATACTTATCTTTATTTGTTTTGTGGGTAGAATCCTTCTTGAGACTTCAGCTTCATCATCTTCTTTATTCATAATAACATCGTTTCTTATCCAAATGCTAAGAGGTTGTTCAAGAGTTGAGTTCTTCATATTCCTCATTGCTTGAGGGATCTTCTTTGGATGGTGAGAGCTTGATCTTTAGTTGCTCCCATCTTCTCTTCTCTTATTATGATTCAAGCTTCTTCTTCTATGTGCTCTTCCCAGAGTCTGCTGAAAGTAATCACTTCCTTCTAAAACACATTCCTCAAATGAATGAATCCTATGATCCCGGGAGGCCATTCAAGGTGGCTATCACCACTTCTGCATTCTTCACTTCTTCTTTTACCACTTCAAATTTGTTCTTTGATTCTGCATTTTGGATCTTCACATTCTTCAATTGTCTTCTCAAAGTCATATTCTGATTTATGTTCTTCCCTTCAAATAGCTTAGTTAAGGAATCAAACATTTATTTCGGTGTCTTTAGGGAAGACACTTGTGGTACAATGTGATCCATGATTGAATCAACAATGATCTTATTAGCCTTGACCAAGTTCTTCTGGTGTAAGGCTTTTAGCCTCATCTCCCTCTAAAACTGGAACCTCTCTACTCATGTAGGTGTCCAAGTCATTTTCTTCAAAGAGATCAAATACTTCCATGCTTGGAAGTTGTCAACTTCACCTAGCTTGTCATCAAGCTGATGTGACAGATCACTTTGAAATGAGAACCTCAAATGAAAATAGCAAAAGATCAGATCTTACCGATTTGAGGTGTCCATCCTAGTTCTGGAGCTGGCTGATCTAGGGTTTGTCAAAGAAACCCTAATTTTTCAAAACTTGGAATATTTCAAAATTGATTGGATAGAAAGATAGATATCTTCAAGGTGAGCTATCCAATGTACTCATTTTCTGAAAACAGTGGAGGGATTCTCCTCGAACAGGAAGCCCTAGTTTTCCAATTTCTTCTGCAAAAATTCATGTTACTGTTTTTGCGGTATCTCTAAAATTAATGCTCCTCTACGTCTGAAACTCTGTACTAAGGTATCCTAGCGTTTCCCTGATCCAACACCATATTTTTCATCATGATTGGTTTCACCAATCGAGACTTATGATCATTTTCCCAAGGTGACCTGTTACAGGACTATTCAGGACATCGAAGTTGTACGGACTTCCACGTGTCACTGTTTCATCTTCAAGGTCTTAAAATTGGACCACAGTATTTAAAGTCCGGGTCCTTTCTGGAACATCTTTATAAATTTCATTTGGACCTTGGTATCCCAAGATATAGCAATTCTCCCGAGGTGTCCTGTTTAGGGATGAATCCTGGAAGAGGCTCGAACCCTAACTTGGAGGGATCATATCTCCCAAAATATAGCAAATATGAGGCTGAATTTTGGATAGAGTGTAAATAAATATTTTATCTTCAGCCTCTATAATTTTACGCTCCTCATCCTTCGCCAATCTCGAGATATAGTGAATGTACCAAAACTTAGCAGTTTTAGTATTTAGGGTTTTTCTAGCTTGGGGTCAAACTAGGGTTTGACATTCCTAGAGTTTCACCCAACCAAAAATATTGATATAGGTCTCTAAACTTTGATTTTAATGAGGAGAGCAATCATATGCCAGGCTCACTCAAAAATTCCTCTTCTGTAGAAATCCCTACTTTCTTGCACCAAAAATTGAAAATGCTCGGAATCGAATTCCGCTTCAACAGAAAGATGCGCCCTTCAATGGAGATTCATCCTAGCATACTTTTGCTAATGGATTGTGGAGAGAGACCCAAAAATTAAGAAGCCCTAGCTTCTATAGCTGCACAATGTCTTCTTCTCAGGTTATCTCTGATACCATGTTAGATTTTTATCATTCTAAGCTAGCATTATGATCTTAGGATCTTTAACTGAGAGAATAACATGCACGGCAATAAAACACAAGAGACACGAGACACAGAGAATTTTCCTCGGGGAAACCATAAAGGAGAAAACCCCGCAACTTACTTAGAGATAGAATGAGCACCAATGGTAGCAGTAAAATCCGAAAACATAAAGATGATCTCCACAGCTTCTGTCTCTCTCTCTCTCTCACTTGAGAGAACTTCTCCTCTCTCACTCATGCACCCCTCAATGAGTGAGTGTGTGTGTGATAAATAGAGAGGCTCACTCTCTATTTATATTCTTTTGTTCACTTGAAACTCACTCCATCATGTCGGCCTCACTTAACAATTACTTACTAGAGCCGACATCTCTAGGAGTGTCTAATCACCCTAGTGCCCCACAACTTGTGGGGACTTTGCCTCCTCCAACCAACAAGGAGGTTTATCCTTAACACAATGGTGGGGACTATTGCCCCGACTTATAATGACTCACCTAGGGTCAAATTCTCTAGAATAGTCTAATAACCCTAGGGCCCCACAACTACGGGGACTTTAACCCTTGACAAATAGGAGGGTTACCCACAATGACTTGACAAGACTTATTACATTATAGAAACTCCCGATCGGAACATCGGGGCATGACATGACTCAATTACACATCCCGGAATAAGCATCGGGGTATAATACATAAGATATACAAGTGAATACATTCCGAAGTTACAATTACATCAACATTTCCATCTCTCTCTATATGTGTGTGTGTGTGTGTGTGTGTGTGTCTTTCCCCCCCTCTCTCTTAACCTCCCTCTCTCTCTCTCTCTCTCTCTCTCTCTCTCTCTCTCTCTCTGTCTGTCTATAAATCTATCTATTTGTATCTATGTGTTTGTGTCCCTCCCTCACTTCCCATCTCTCAGAACCTCTCTCCACCTTATTTATACCTCCCTCACTATCCCTCCCTACATCGCTCTCTCTCTCTCTATTGCTCCCCCTCCCCCCTCTCTTGTTGTTTATCACCCATGCCCCTCTCTCTCCCACACAATATCTCTCTCTCTATATGTGTGTGTGTGTGTGTCAATCCCCCCTCTCTCTCTCTATCTCTAT
>LPNX010758334.1:43199-66291 GCA_001517045.1 Pseudotsuga menziesii | reverse complement strand
TATATATATATATATATATATATATATACATGCGTGTCCCTGCCCCATTTTTCTCCTTGCTTCTATCCCCTCCCCTCTCTCACACACACACCTTCCATCCCTCCCTCACTATCTCTTTCCTTCACTCTATCTCCATCCCTCTCTCTCTCTCTCTCTCTCTCTCTCTCTCTCTCTCTGTTCTCAAGTTATCCCTTCTCCTCACCTCCCTACCTCATTATCACCCCTATTCTTTGTTTTATCGCATCTCATTCCCTTCTCTTCAATTTCCCCCTCCTTCACCTCTCTCCTTCAATACACCCTATTCCTCCTCTAATACTCCATATCCACCTTTCAATTCACCAATCCTCTCTCTCATCAAACCATCACCCACTTCCTCCTCTCCACCTTATCCCACTTCGTCACTCATGTCTTGTGTACTTATTCTAACCCTATACGTCGTCAACACCTCTTATCCTCCTAATAGTGCTCTCAATTACCACTCCCTTTCACCCTTGTAACCCATCATGTTCTCATTCCATTCATCTTTCTCCACTTGAATTTACAACACCCTCCTAGGACCTTAACCCTTCCCCAACCCCTCTGAATTATTAACCATACTCACTCAAACTTACAACATCCTCCTAGGCCCTTGACCCTTCTCCACCCCCTCTCAACTATTAACCATTCCCACTTCAACTTCCAACATCCTCCTAGGCCCTTGACCATTCCACATCCCCTCTCAACTATTACCCATACATTTGATGTCTTGCATATAGTGCTAGATTTTATGCTCTGCATAAAGTGCACACATTTTGTAGTTCTATAACGTGCGCACTTTTTGTAGTTCTATAACTCGCATGTGTTTTCCAATTCTATAAGGGAGGGAAATTTTATTTGAATTTAAACATGCCAATTCACTTGCTCGCATGTCACCAATAGTCCTATGTGTATGGTTTGGAGTTTGTATCGGTAATACCAAACATGTGTTATGGTATATGAAAAACCATAGCTAATTGGGTATTTCTTTTAGTTTCCAAAGAAGTCGTTGTTTACACACTCGTTACAATATGCTATACACAATCCTTTTTGACGAAATCTTAAACATAAATAACTTTTTTCTGCAGATTCTAAATATGTCTTTTTTATTAAAAAATATTATATATTTTTTTTCAATTTCTATTGTGTCCCAACTCCTTAACTCAAAAAGCATGTTGTTAATGTTTTTTCCATAACTTTTTCAATTCTTAATAATTTTAAAAAGAAATTATATGGTACACTATAAGACACTGACCTGTACATTCTATAAAAAAAACCATTTCATGATTATTTCATTAATACCTTCAAAGGATGCACCCACAAAAGACGTACCATTTTCGAGGAATGATCACTTAGATAATTATAAAAATAAATAAAAATTACTAATTTTATTTTTGAAAAATAGAGTTGCACTAGTTCTATATGTTCTCTACATTCTTGCAAATTTTTGTATCCCAAAATCATCATTTATGCCCTCAAACGTTGCACCCACAAAAACATATACCTTATCGTTTGCCTAAAAATAAAAAGTGTCCCTTAGAAAAAATGAAACTTGACATAGTTACAAAAGTTTTCAATAGATAAAACTTATATATTCAGAAACGTGATTCAATTTCCTACATTTAATCTTTTTTACTCAAATCAAGATATTTTGTGTAAGTGTCTCAAAAAATACAATTAAGTTAACGGATGCCTGATTTTTCCATTTTATATTGCATCTAATGTGCCAAAAGTGACCCTCATTAGCTTGCACTCACCCATAGGTGTCTTTCTTAGATTTTATAATCATGATTTGTTTCTTGTTAGTGTTAACAGTCATACCCATGTTAAAGCAAAAATATTTAAGAATTCTTAATTTTGCTTCAACGAGATCAAAAGGACACCTTGCCATAAGAATAATATCATCAACATAAAGTAGGAGGGTGATAACTATCCCATCTAAGATTGTATCGGTGCAACCTGCTACTTTTAAACACTTTTCTGGCTTATCAATGTAAATGCCAAAAAAGGGTAGGGGAGAGGGGGAAACCTTGTTTAACTCCAATATTACAATTTATATCCGTTATCCACGCCTCATTATTCTTAAACTTGGTAATGACCTTTTTGTATAACCTTATCGTGGGAGCTTTCAACTCAAAGGGAACCTTAAGCTCCTCTAGCCTATTCCACGGGTTATTTCTAGGCACTATATCAAAAGATTTTCTAAAATTCTCAAAGCAACAAAATTGGTCTGGATTAGAATTTAAAGCAATTTTAGGTAGTATTTGGTCGGGCCATGTTATTTATCTTATCCTTGTACATCAAGTACGTAGTCATAATGATTCCTTTGATGGGGGAAGACCCACTTCTATAAGGAGAATAAGATAAGGTGTATTGTGCTTAATTTTGAGGTTACACGTGATAAAATATTTTTGAATTTGCTCGATTTTTCTCATGGATTCTCAAGAGATGTTGCAACCCCAAACTTCACAACAGTGCAAGATAACGAGAGTGATGAGAGTTTCAAAAATGAACTTATGTTTATCCCACATTGCCAGATTTGTTGATTTACAATTGTTTTCTAAGCCAAAATAGGCTTTCCACCTTCCGTTAATCCTTTTCTCGATGCTTTATTTCCAATTGAGCTTCTGATAGCTATCGATTCTGAGATATTTGTAAAGAAACACTTCCTCTGAGTTGTTATTATTATAAACAAAATTGGTATGTCTTTCTTGAACTTGACAATAGTAACTTTAGTTTTGTCAATGTTATTAAACATACCCTTGTTAGAGTTGAAATCCTTAAAAAGACTTAATTGTTTATCAAAGTTAAAAATACACTTTACCATATAAACAATACCTTCAACATAAATAAAAATAATAATTCATTCTGACCCAACTTTCTAATATACATGAAAACATATAAAATAGAATAAACATATAAAAAACATATGTCAATTTATTGATATCATTAAATGAGAGACGTGTTTGAACTAAATAATACGCTAACATAACTTTACAAAATTTAAATCTATTATATTTATATATTTATATATATATATATATATATATCCTAACGGTTATCGTGAGGGGGTCATGTTTAACTGGGTTTTAAATAATAAATCGTGCCTATATTCTTAATACCTCATGGCTTGGTTCGTGGCAAATATGAGAACATATTGATAAAAAACAATTTAAAAAGTATGATTTTAATTTAAATGTCTGACGAGCATAAGCATAACATTCTCTGTGATATTTATTTTTATTATATTTAAGGTTTAATTATTTTTTATTTAATATAAAATTAAAAAATATAAAATGATATAAAAAATGTTTATACAACTTTTTATTAATAATCTAAATCAATATATTTTTTTTTATGAAGAATATGATTTTTTATTAGGTAAAGTGGTATACAAAGGTTATTGTGAAGGTCATAAACTCCAAAGCTAGTTGGAAGAAATTAAGTATAATATAGGAGTCAAGGTTGTCCTTTGTTTTATATATTTTTTAACATATACATTCATAAACTATAGGGTATTTTGGAAGACAAAGTTATGCTAAGGAGTTCTTATGATCTTGACAAGCAACTCAAAATTCGCAAGGATTTTTTTGTCCAGTATATGTATGATGTTAACACTAACAAAGCAAATGTTATGATAATCAAATCCTGAAAGATCACTTGTGCTAATTTCATGTATGACAACAACAACTTGGAGGAAGTGACTTCATACAAATATCTCAAAATTGACTTTCATCACAAACTTAAGTAGAAGTATAGCATCGAGAGAAGGATTAATGGAGGGTGAAAAGTTAATTATCGATGTAAAAATAATTGTAAATAAATATATCTCTTGCTTTGGGATAAGAAGAAACTCATGTTTGAGACTCCCTTCACTCCCATTATCTTATATGTATGTGAACTTTGGCATTACAACATCTCTAAAGAATCGTGGAGAATGATAGATTGAATCCAAAAGCACTTTATAACATATAGTCTCAAAATTAAAGGAAATACACCGTATCATATCTTCCTCATAGAAGCTAGTCTTTCCTGCATTAAGAGCATGGTTATGACCAAATACCTATTGTATAACAACAAGATGAACAACATGGGAGGAAAGAGATTTATTAAGATTGCTTCTTACTCTAGTCAAAATCGCCTATGGCTTAAGGGAGATTGACATAAAGACGCAAGTCTTAGCTAAATCAAAGGAGAGTCAAGGAAGATGTCACTCTACATAATAGTGACAATATTATAAGTATTACTATTTAAGGAAAAGTTGTGGTGTGATAAAGAATTAAAAGATAAGAAAAAAATAAGATATTATAAGTACATCATAAACCCTAATCTAAAAGATCAAAAGTATCTTTCTAAGTTAAAGAAGAAAATCAATATGGTTAAAATAAAAAAAAATCTTTTATGAGCTCCATTAAGTTAAATAGGTTGGAAATTTCTTAAACTGTTGTGGGATGTTTAAAAATTTGTCATCTTTGTGCCACTAAGAGGGTTGAAAATGAAAATAACATTCTCATTAAATTTAATAAAACAATTAAAATTTATAATCGAAAATAATCTTAAACGCAACCTCATTTTCCTTTTACTTGAATTAAGAAGCGAGTTCTATTCTGCGTTAAAACTAAAAGTTATAAGAACGAGTTGTCCATGCTAAAAAAGAAGCATGTATTTCTGGCCTTGCTTTTCCTTTCCAAGGAAGGTATAACTTAAGTTAGTCATGAAGGTATTACATAAGTTAGTCAAAAGGCAAGGTTCTATGTAACATACAAGAAAAAGCTGAAAGGTTGGTTAGGAAGGCAAAGTTATTCTTCCATAATTGAAAGGTAGGTTCTTATTTATTGCTTTCATTCCAACAATAAGGAATATATTTATTTGGTGTCATTCATTTTAGGTTAGAGTTGTACAAAGTAAAATGTGTATGCTCTTTAAAGATAAAAAAGGAAACGAAGATATATCGAGAGGAGGGAAAGAAAAGTTGAGCGGCAATGTGGAGTACTAAGTGCTCAACATTTGGCATAGTGCAACGTTATCGAGAGAGTGGTGTTCAATTTGTACCGTTGCATTGGTCTATGGTTTATCATCTCATAATTAGATATGTTAAGGCTCTTTATGATTGTAATAGTAGTTGTTGTTATTATTAACGAAGTTACAAAACTATGAAAAGGAGAATTATTAGTCAATGTTGTAAGTAGTGATTAAGTGAGAATTAATAATCAATGTTAAGTGGCTATTAATGCTTTTTATTTTTTCATTTAGATGTTTGGGTTGGGAATTTTTAAATTCAAAAGGTCATTTATTTATTTTTTTAAATCTAATTTTATTTTTTATTATAAAATTATTTTATTAAAAAAATTAAAAAATATATAATTCATAATTTTTTTAATATTTAATAAAGCTCATAACTATCAATTTTTGCTAGGTTATTGGGTTAAGGTATCAGTGCAATAAGTCTCACAATGAAATATTGCTACAAGTGGACAAGATTCAAACTCAGATAGCAAAATGGGATGCCAAACTCAGTATCATTGGCAAAGTTGCTCATGGAATCGAATATGTAGAGAAGACTCACAAACCAACCAGGGGTGAAGAGGTTCCTCTTATCCTCAACTATGATGATGACTAGTCTTCTTAGTTATATATCTACGGTATTTCCTTTTTTTTATCCCCTACTACTCTAGTTTATATAATGTTATTCCTAGCTATCCGTAGAAAGGAATCAATGGTATATGTATCTTAAGGATGACAATCTATTGTTTTGATGTTGGTATGTTTCCCCAATGCCAATCCAACAACTCAACTCTCTCTACATTTTCCTTTATCATAATATACTTGTAGTGGATTTTACTTGGGGCTAGCTTAGGTGGATGCGAAGAAGAATTATTATCCCTTCCACTTGGATTCAAACTCTACTTGTGACATCTGTGCTCTTACTAAACCAACTATTGGTTGAAGTTTATTGTGGGTCAAGGTGAATATCTCACCCATACAAGTTGGATGGTGCAATGTTTGGTTACAGGTAAATACTAGGAAATAAAACATATGTCATAAATGTATTAAACTTATGATGTCTCAAATCCTTTTATTTACATATATGTAATATTCTATATATTATAATTAATTTATAGATTTTTTCATTTATGATTGATTTTATAAATTTTTATTTTCTAAATAAATATTTATAATTAAATCATTTTTTTTAAGATAAGGACTATGTTGAAGCCATGATAGTTACAACAAAGAAGTAAGTGAAGGAACGTTAAATGGATGTAGCTTGGGTGGTTAGGAGGAATGTTACCCTCCCCACCCACGTTCTACTCTTGGAAGTGACATGATGCTCTTGTGGAGCCCTTTGTAATAAATGTTTTGAATGATGAGTTGACCATACCTTGATTCAATTTGAATATCAAGTATTGGAATTTTCCGTGGAGTAGCCCTCTAACAAATAGCAAACCACATTTTAAAAAAAACAAAGAAGTAAGATTCTTCCCTAAGTAATCATCTCGCTGATTTACAAAGATCCAAATCCTAGGATCTATCAAGCGCCGAGAGGGATCAAATCTCCCGAGGTGCAAATCTCCTTTAGTGCAATACCCGAGAAGAGGTTTGCACTTCGGGATATTTGATCCCTCTCGACGCTTGATAGAGCCTAGGATTTGGATCAAGGCTGGTTCCAGTCGTGGGTGGTGACACAAAATTGGAGTTTGATCAACATTGTAAGGAATACTTGTAATACTTGTAATGTAATACTTGTAATCTCTAGATTATTCCTAATAGGTGATTTACATTTTCAGCAGTAATACTTGTAAATCTCTAGGTTATTCTTGCAAAATTGAAGGTTCAAATCACAGATTTTCATGGAAAATGAGATTTAAAGGTTATATTATGTGCAAATCTGTACTTTAATGCTTTCTGTCTTGTTAAACATGCAAAATACAATTTCCAGCACACCGTTTTCACAAATATGAGATTGGTTTGCAGGATAGAGTTCATTTTATCATCTTAGATCATTTAGGGAGTCCCTCCTGTGGCTAGTGCACGCTAACCCAAAGCGTAGAGTAACCAAATTGTGGTGACATTGATCCACTTCCTAGTTAACTTGTTCCGAGACGGTTTCAAGTGATAACATGCTTATTTCCTGAAAAGGAGAGCCCCTCATGAAGGCCATAACCTGCCCAATTTGACCATACACTGTCTTTCCTTTGATGCATATTATCTCACGTGAAACACCCTTTATAGTTCAAACCCTTATTTTTCCAATTAGGGTTAAAAGCCTGGAAAGAGGCCTTACACATGCACCAAGACTACTTTTTTGAACCTAAAATCTTAGAACCAAATCTGCCCTCTCCATGCCCTGCCCATTCAAGTCTGAGAACAATCACCAAATATTGCAGAGGATGAACCCTGACCATCTCTTGAATTTGAAGTCTTCCTTGGAGGTGGATAGATAAGAAAGAATATGTATTTTGAGTTCTCTGAAAAATATTAAAATGGGATATCGTAAGAGCTTGGCATGAATTCAATGTAGGTAGCAATTCAAATGATTTTTCTTGTTTCTTTAACTGACTGCAAAATGCTGAATTATGGTTTCTATGTGTCTATATAAAATGGATGTAGCGGGTAAGTGAATCTAGTACATTGCACAATGCATACCACCTCACTTGTATTCTGCCAGGTCCATTCAGGATTCTTGGATTTATATGTAATTTATTTGTTTGTTGAAAAAACTTCCAAAAAAGAAATCAATGTACAAATCTCTCGTTGCATAAAATATCGAGTATATATATATATATATATAATTGCTTTTTTAATTACTGATTTTCATTTTTCATTTTGATTAATAAGCATGGAAATTTAGAATGAACCTCTCTTTTCTAGGTGAAATTATTGTCTCTAACGGAGCCCAGTGAATCTCTAGAGAGGCAGGTGAAGGAAATCCTAAAACAAAAAGGTAATAGAATTAACTAAATTAATTGCCATTCCCAGTTTCAGCATCACTCTCCTCCATGGCTAGTAGTCTATCCTATTGATCTAATGTCTACGGGCCATTGACGTGAAGATGACAGATAACGTCTGCATGTGTAGATAAATAGACTGTTCACATATCGAAAAAGTGAGTTCTATGGCTAATAAAACCTAATTGTTTATACAGTTATTTATATGAACTGGACCCTCACCCATTTTTTGAGATCTGCATCCAAGGCAAAGCTTATTCCTCCTTTTGACCGCCCATCTTTAAGGAACATTCTCTTGCAAAGAGTAACTGCTTCACAATGCAGGAAAGGATCTCTGCGATATTGGTTAAGTGCAGGTCCAGGAGATTTCTTACTTTCTCATGCTCGCTGTCCTAGTGCCGCGTTCTATGACATTGTCACTGAATATGACTATTCACCAAGTAGCCACGGGGTTACCGTAATCTCTAGGTTATTCCTAGAGATTACAAGTATTACAAGTATTCCTTGTAATGTAATACAAGGAATAACCTAGAGATTTCCAAACTATATATATAAATGTAGACAGTGTTATGGATCTCTCTGAATCTTTGGAATGTAATCAGACAATGTTATGGATCTCTCTCGGTGTTACGGATTACAAAATGTAGACAGTGTTAAGGATCTCGGTGTTTATCAACAATCCACAATGGTTTTTTAATGGTGTTTTTATAGTCGTTTTTTAATGGTGTTATATACATACTTGGAACAAATAGAAGAGTGAAGGACAGACCAAAGCATGAGAGCCTAGTGCGTCTATTAAGAAATAGCAATTAAAGAACAAAAAAGTGTAATATCCAGGTGATAGAAAAGAGTATGAACCTGGCCAGCAGAATGACCTTCACTCCTAAGGAACTGAAACTTATGAGAATTGGGCATAATCTTAAGGCATGTGCAGGCGGCAGGGGAGGACGCGGAGGGGAAGGGGTTGCCAGTGGAGCTGGAGTTGCAGAGGAGGGGAGGCTGCTGCCGCCAGTGGAGCTGGAGCTGGGAGGAGGTACAGGCAGCTTGTTCTGACATGGTTCAGAGTTTTTTGAAAAAAAGAAGAAGCAATGTTCACTATAAAAAAATTCATGTTATTTGAAATGAAGAATTAAAATTATGCAATGTTCACCTTGTTAAAGCGATCAAATTCCTGGTCTGGAATAGCTGCTTGATCAGAATCTTCATCTCTAATAACTCCTTGAGAATAATTAGCATATATTTATTTTAAATTTTGAATTATCAAGCATCTAGAGAGATCCAGTTTTCCATTTTTTTTTGAGATGTACATTTTTTAACTATTTAGATTCCTTTCAGTACTTGATTGATCGGGGTTTAGGATCTCCACCATACTAAGTTGGAGAGCACGTGGCTTCTCTGGGTGCAATGACCATTTCTTCATTAGGATTGAATTATTATGATCATTTATTCATTAAAAAAGTAAATTATTATGATAATTTTTTATTAACATAGTTTGTTTATGATTTGTGGGATTAGTGTTTTTTTTAAGAAATTTAGGATGTGTTTTAAGTTTTGATAGCACTTGGTTTAAAATACCTGACCAAAGGCATCTAAGCTCTTAAAATGATTCAAGGAATAGCACTAGGCTCAAGCTTTAGATCACACTAGCCTTTAAAATGACTGGATTTTGAAGTTTCTCCTCCCAACTACTTTCCCATATTAACCCCACATGACATGAATGACTCGGTTAGTTGAAAACCCCTACTAAATTATTGGCCCTCTTCTGAGTGCATATAGAGTCAGGCCCGGTCAAGATGAAACCCCTTCATATAAAGGATTATCCTTATCTTAATTGTTGATTCCCTTCATCCAACCGATAAAAAACAAAATCAACTGTTAACTTTGCTCTTTGCTACAACTTTACTGAATTTATATGCTACTTTGAATTCCATAAGTTGAATTTGTTATTACCTTACTTCTTATCCTAATTGTTATTCCATTCCTCCAACGGGTTAAAAAACAGAGTCAACGGTTAACTGTTCTCTCTAATACAACTTTACTGAGTTTATGCTACTTTGAGTTCCATTAGTTGAATTTGTTATCACCTTGCTTCTTGTCTGGTTCCCACGTGGATCCAAACATACTATGTTTGGTTCGTAAGATTAATTTTTCGTATTGTCGTTGGACAGGCCCAACTTTTGGAAGTGGCCTGTTTCTCTACAGGCTTGTGTTGGCGCGTGACGCAATGAAAAGAACTGGACAGTCTCCGGGTATTTTATAGAGCGGGTATTAATGAAAGTAAATGTTCGGCGTTCTATGGGTCCAAGAGGATGCGGGGTTCGGATCCACTGCGTTTCAAACGCGGGTTTAATATTGAATAAATGCCGGTAGCATCATAGTAGATCAGTCGCAGTTCCAGATTCTCCAGTCGATCCAACACCACTAGCCGATGATAGAAGGTACAAATGGTATTTTGTATAGAAAATTAATGTCGTTTTTAACTTTTGTTCTTCTCAGCTTATATTCCATTAAATGTCGAGAAAAATTGTGCATTCCACTTTACATTCATAATTATGCATACGTTTATATTCTCAATCATTTACATTTCAATTCAATTCACATAGGAAACGAAAAATCTAAATTTGCGTTGAAATTTGTATATAAATCTACTCCAAATAAAGTTTAACAGTTAATTAAGTTAATAGAAGTAAATTTAATTAATTTATGTAGTTGGAAAGTTATTTATCAATTGAGTATAAAATTTAAGATATATTAATCAATATCTGTTTTTATATTTATTTTAGCCATGATTATCAAAAGAATATAAATAATTTTATTAAGTTATTTATTCGTAATTATAATTTATTTAAAATATTAAAATGATGATGATAGTGGTGGTTAATGTTCACTGAGACCAAACTTTGGTTTATGGAATCTAAAGAAACCAATTAATTAGTTTGTTTTAAAATTGTATTCCTATGTTCAAAGAGCTTGGTGAGAAGAGTCCAGAGCTCACTATAATTTTGACAAGTTAAAAGGTTAGGAAGGTCGATGTTGCAACAAAGATTAAGAAACTGAGATCTAATGCGGGTGTACAGAGTGCACTTTAAGAGGAAGTGATTTCCATCTTTAATGTTCCTATTCTCACGGAGATGGCAGATCCTTTCCACCCATGGTGTTTTTAGAACTGTCCAAGGACCTGTTTCACTATGGAGCTCGTGAGAGTTTGTTCTTATCTTGGCTATATTAGTTTTTTTCTTTGAGCAAAGAGAGAGATACTTTTGATCTTCTAGAATAGGATTGATGACCTCCTTATAATAGCTAAATTTTCTTTTAGCCTCTAAATCTTTCTCACACCAAAGCTTCTCTTCAAACTTAGAAGTAACAATATTTTTAATGTTATTAATATTTTGCATTACAATATTTTTGTCGATCTCCCAATGGTTTAACCAGGCCCTGGTATCTTTATACCAACCTCGCTTGAGCCTTAAGTGGTTTTGGCTAGAATCAAAAGCTAGCTTAGGAAGTCTTTGGTCTCCCATGTTATTGATTTTGTGCTTGTACAACATGAGCCTAGTCATAGCTAGGCTCTCTATAGGGGAAAGACCCACTTCTATAAGGAGAACAGGATATGGTGTATTGCTTTTAATTTTGAGGTTATACAACTATAAAACGCTTTCGGATTTGCTCAATATTTCGCCAAGATTCTCTAGAGATGCTGCAACCCCAAACGTCACATCCATACAATATAATGGGAGTGACTAAAGTTTCAAAGAGGAACTTCTTTTTATCACACATCACAAGGTTAATTTGCTGCTTTACAATTATTTTCAAGATCAAAGTAGGCTTTCCACCCTCCATTAATCCTTTTCTCAATGGTATAGTTCCAGTTGAGCTTGTGATGAATATCAATTCCTAGGTATTTGTAAGAAGACACTTCCTCCATGTTGCTATCATTCACAAAATTAGTGTAAGTGTCCTTGAATTTGATAATCATAACTTGGCAGTGTTGACAATCATACTCATGGTAAAGCACAAATCCTTAAGAAGTCGTAGTTGCTTATGAAGATCAAATGGACACCTTGCTAAAAAAACAATATTGTCATCATAGAAAAGAAGGATGATAACTATTCCAACTTAAAATCTTAGATAAAGATTGAATACATTTTATTTCATTAAAAAGATATAAATGATATAAATAATATGATTAAGTTATTTATTTATAATTATAATCTATTTAAAAGAATTATATATTTAATAAATTGAAATATATTTAAAATATAATTAAATCTAAAATGTTAAATAAATATTTAATATCTACGATGTTGTATGTATTAAATTATTATTTTTATTTCTTTCTTAAATTTATATTTTTTATTTAGAAATATATAAATATAATTTGAATTATTGTTTTCCATAAGCACCAGTAGCTTCCGGTAAAGAGGAGTATAGTGGGAACATACCATTTCCTTCCATGTGTATTGTACATACATGCTCAAATGCCAATCCAACACATAGCTAGCCAATGGATCAGTAAACGTTTTCCACTTATAAGAACATAATTAAAAATAATAAAATAAATCTGTCGCTCAAGAAGTCGCCCACTCGCTTCGGTCAGTACGACAATTGCTACCAAGGACTTCAGTCTTTTACCTTCGAATATTTAAGCCCAAAGTTACGAGGTCCTTTCAAATATTTCAAAAAGGCCAACTTGTATCTGTTAATATAATATCATTTAAAAATGTGGTTTGTGATTTGTTAGATGGTTCCTCCACTAGAAATATCTATATTTGTTATTCAAACACATGAATTATAGTATAGCTATATTATATTATTAACAGACTAATTACAAAGTAGTTCAATAAAAACAATATGTCTTTGATAGGAATATGACTTGACTAAGGAGGGAAACATTCAAACTCTCAACCTATATCTTTAGATATTTCTTTATATAAAATTGAAATAAAATAATATTCTTAAAATTGATTAAATTATATTAAATTCTATTTACAATAAATTTGAACAAATAAGTTATATATAAAATTGAAATAAAATAATATTCTTAAAATTGATTAAATTATATTAAATTCTATTTACAATAAATTTGAACAAATAAGTTATAAATTAAATTGTATACACAAATAAATTTGAATAAATCGTAATAGAAGCACAAAATCACTAAATATCGAATATCGAGAGTCTAGGTATGACTAGGCTCTTTGTACAAGAGCAAAATCAATAACATGGGAGACCATAGACTTTCTAAGCTAGCTTTAAATTTCCCAAAAACACTTAAGGCACCAGCTAGATTGGTATAAAGATACCAAGGCCTCGTTAACAACATTAAAAATATGAAGGCTATAGCACCAGGGTTTGCAGAAAATGGCTGGTTTCTTCATTACCTTGAAGCGCCGCGGAAATGCTATTTACATCTCTGGTGATTGTACGTTGGTCAGGTTTCTGTCACTTCTTTTTTAACCTCTGCCTTTTCTTTTGTTTTTACAAGGTTAGGGTTTATCCCACTTGTGGTCTGGATTTGGCCTCCATTGTTTTTAAGTTTTGTTTCTTACTTCTACTTTCTCTTTTCCTGGTTGGTGGGCTTATTCCTTTTGGGATTTATGATGTTTTCTTCCTGGTGTGGTTGAGACCCAGATTGCCGTCTCCCTTGGAGTCCCTCCCCTACAGCAGGGGACTAGTACCAACCAAGGGCTATAAAAAAAGTGGGAAGTTTAGTCTATTTCTGTGACGGCCGCTCTGGTTTTTTCGGTTTCCTCCACCACCCTGCATGTGCGACCTTCTTTTCACCTCGTTCATGTGTTTTTCGGGTTATCTGTTGACTTTTGATAAAGATTAAGTGGTAGGACACCACACGTTTTTCCCGTACTAAACCCTCATCAGATTCCACATATTCCGTCGGTCCTCTTGTCTCTGACTTTTGTCTTCTGCTCTGACAGCTCTTTTTCTAGATGCTTCTGTCTACCTGATGGGTTTATGATTGTAGCTTGACGTGGCTTTTTGCATTGTATTGTATTGATTAGATAAAGGGTTTGGACCACCATTTGGATCTGCTTTGGGTTTTATGATGTTGGCTTTATCCCGGATCTGATTATTATATCCTGGATTCACTCTTTGTTTTATCGGGTCTTGAGGGCTGGTCTTCCTGCGGCTTACCGTTTTGGGACTGTTTTTTGATTGGGGTTTTGACCTTTTGTTTACTGCTAATATTCTATCTCACGGCTACTCTGGGGTATCTGGTTCCCAGCACTATTTTTAGTGGATTTTTGTTTGTCATTTTATCTTGGCTTACTGTGGTTAAGGTTGTCTTGATTGGGCCTAGGGTTTCGGGCATCCACCTGTAGCTATCTTGTGCCCTTTGTGGTGTGGGTTTTTGGATATATCTCTATCCTTTCTTGGGTTCACACTGCTTTGTTTGTAGGTCCTTCGCTGATGTATTGATAGTGATTGCTAGCTACGCGATTTGGGGTTTGACCTGGATTCATGGCTGAGGAAGGTAAGACTAGGAGGTATCGTCAAAAATGCAAGTCTAAGTGTATTAAGGTTCAGTCTGGCAGGTACCGCTATGTATTAGGTCATGATGTTTTTATGGACAGAGTCACTTCCCTATGCTCTCGGGCATTGATTGGACGTTTGGAATACTGTAAGATGGATAAGGCCTCTTGGGTAAGATGGGCATCAGATTATTGGAAGCCATTATTTGATTACGTTCTGACGATCAGTCTTTTATCCAATGGATGGATTGTTTTCGTGTTTATTGAGGAGGGTCATTGTTCTCGTGTTTATTGAGGAGGGTCATTGTTCTCGTGTACTGGAAGGTATATGGAGGGTTGGTAAGGGATCATTGGTCTTGGATAAATGGCATTCTACGTTTGATCCTTTACGGGAAAGGATTATTAAACGTCATTTGTGGGTTTTACTACCGCAGCTGCCATTCCCACTCTGGAGCCGTTCTATTCTGGAAGGTATCGGAAATACAATCGACCAATTTGTTTCTGTTGAGGACGATTTTCAACAAGTCTTTGATAAAAGGGTAGCTAAAATACTTGTTGAATTCGATGTATCGAGGGGCCTACCTGATGAAGTCGAGATTCTATGTGGGGAACGCTTATTAATCCAAAGGCTCGACTACCTACATGTGCCATTCAGATGTAATTGCTGTTGGGAGGTGGGTCATTTATGGAAATCTTGTCCTCAGCGGTATTCTGAAGGGACTTTCTCTGATGCTGAAGCCTTTAAGTCTCCCACTGTTGATGATAGTCTTTTGGAGGGATATCAGACCCCTACTTGCATAACTAATGAGGTACTGCATCCTCCTCCAGGTAAACCACTTGTTACTCATCCTATTTCTGAAATTATTCCTGAATCATTTTTAGAGGATGTGGATAACCTGATATCGTCACACAAGAAACCTGACTGTTCCTCTTTGGTCAAGCACGTTTCTCCTTCTCGGGATACTATACAAGGTCATAACCAGCAGTTATCATCCCACCTCGAATCTGTTTCAATCCCTGTTGAACCACTCACTTTACATTCCTCTGAAGATATCTCCTCTGCTCGGATTAATTCTCCTGAGTTTATGGTTCCCCCTGTGCTTGACTCCTTAGTGGATTTCCCACCACTACAAGGTAGGGACTCACTTGACAGAAATGCTATCCCATCACCTACTACTGTTACAACCACTACTCATCTGGTTTCTCCTTCCCATAGCCCTACTTCATCTCCATCATTTTCTGATCCCTCATTAAAGAAATCACTCTCTGTCTTCACCGCTACTTCCCCTTCATCTCCAACTACTTTACATATCAACTCCATCAGATTCTCAAATGTCACTGTTCGTAAGCCACCTAAAGGGAAAAGGAATACAAAGGTGGACCTGTCCACGGGCTCTCCCCCTTATATCCCCCTATCTGTTCGTCTTAAAGAAGCTGCAAGAGGAAATACTACCAGGGGTCTTAGAGCATCATCACCCCCAGCGGACTTGACCTGATGTTAATTTTATCACTTAACGTTTGTGGTCTGGGGAGCAAGACCAAAGCTTTCAGCCTCCAATCTCTCTTTTCCTCACTTAATCCTGATTTCATACTTTTGCAGGAGACTATGTGTAGTGCTCTTCCTGCCCTTTTTGCTTTTTCAAAAATTCTTCCTTCCTAGGAATTTTGTGCTACAACTGCTCATGGTTTATCCGGGGGTCTACTGTCTGCTTGGGACCCTCAAAAAGTCAAGTGTAGGGCTTACCAAACTTGTGCTGGTCTGTTACTGGAAGCTTCCATCAGAGGTTCTAATGTGCCTTTACACATACTTAATGTTTATGGTCCGTACCGTGATAGGGTTTGTTTCTGGGATAAAGCATACCGTGGGGGTCTTCTTAACCTTCCTGGTCTGGTACTGGGAGGTGACCTAAACTTTACTCTGCATACCTCTGAGATTTGGGGCTCTCGTGCCATAAGGGATCCACTTTCTGCATATTTTATTTCTCTCTTTGATTCTGTGGGACTTGTGGATGTGGCTCCACAGGTGACTGGTCCGACTTGGAGAAATGGACGTGTTGGGGTTAATGGAATAAGTAAACGTTTGGACCGCTTTCTTATTGCCTCCTCCCTGATACCCTCATTGGGAACGTACAGAACCTGGACTAAATGTCTTGACTTATCTGACCATTACCCTATTTGCTTTGAATGGAGTTCTCTCAAATGTCCTTTTAACTATCCGTACAAGTTTAATCGCTCTTGGTTGGAGGACTCTGATTTTCTCAAGTGGTTTCACCAATGGTGGACCTCTTTTTCAAGTGCTGATACCATTTCTAATGTTGATGACCTCTGTCACTTGCTTCGTAATCTTAAATCTGCTACCAAAATTTGGACTAAAAATAAGTCTGTCTATTTGTCAAAGGCTACTTCCAAGATTGATCAAGAGATAGAGATGATACTGTCTGGGCCCACCTTTGGTATCCTTTCTAGTGAACAAGCTGTACACCTGTCTATTCTCAGCAAGGAAAAACAAAAAAATTTAAGACATTTACAGCTTACTTGGCAGCTTAAGAGTAGGACTAAATGGGACCTACAAGGTGATTCTAATACTAAATATTTTCATGCTGTAGCCTCGGGTAGAAGATTACATAATATGATTTGGTCTCTTGAGGACTATGATGGCAATATTTTTAAGGATGAGCTCTCCCTAAAAGAACTGGGTAAGAATCACTTTGCCAACATTTTTAAGGATGATGGAGGTACTGATCTCACCCACCAGCTCAAAGTGGTTTCATTATTTAAACGACTTATTTCTCCTGAGCATTCTTATACTCTCTGTTGTCCGGTTACCTTAAAAGAAATTGAGCTTGCACTCCATTCCTTTAAGAAAGATCGCAGTCCTGGTCCTGATGGGTGGCCAGTGGAGTTTTACTTGCATTTTTTTGATCTTTTGGGTCCTCTACTGATGAAATCCATTGAGCAAACCAGAATTTCGGGTTTTATTCCCCCTTCCCTGAACTCCACTTTCCTTGCTCTCATTCCAAAGATTGATAAACCTCGTACTTTCGCTGACTTCAGACCCATCTCCCTTTGCAATTTGCTTTATAAGCTTATCTCAAAAGTGATTGCTGGTAGGTTAAAACCCTATTTGGATCAGGGTATTTCCCGTGAACAATTTGGTTTCCTAAAAGATCGCCTTATCTCTGAACCTATTGGCATTGTACAGGAGGTACTCCACTCTGTGAAAACACAAAATTTATGTGCATTTATTCTCAAATTGGATCTTTCAAAGGCTTTTGACAGAGTGGACTGGATGTATGTTAGACTGATACTTATTCAAATTGGAGTGCCTCTTCTTACTATTAATTGGATCATGAGCTGCATATCCACTGCAAATTTCGCGGTCCTGATTAATGGAATCCCGTCCAGTTTCTTCCCTGCTTCTCGTGGCATACGCCAAGGCTGTCCTTTATCCCCGCTCATTTTTATACTTGTTATAGAGGGCTTAAGTCTCCTTATTCAGGATGCTAGAGATAATGGACTGATAAAAGGTATTAAACTCTCCCCCTCTCTTACTCTGTCACACTTATTATTTGTAGATGATGTGATTCTAATGGGAGCTGGCACCCTCCTGGACTGGTCTGCTTTTGAGGTTATTTTGGAGACATTTTGCAAAGCTTCGGGTATGAAGATTAATTTTGATAAGTCATGTTTACTTTACTATAATATTTCTGATGACTGCATGAATTGGTTTACCAGTAATCTGCCTTATAAATTGCAGCCATTACAATTGGGTTTAACATATTTGGGTTTCTTCTTGAAACCTCTCAGCTACAGAATTATGGACTGGAACTGGATCATCAATAAACTTGAAAAGAGAATTAGTCATTGGACTAACAAGTTGCTTTTGTTAGGGGGTAGAATGATTCTTGTGCAATCGGTTCTTTCAAGTATACCTGTGTATTGGATGGGTCTCGCTCCTTTGCCTGCCTCCATTATTCAGTGTCTTAGAAGGGTTATGTTTAGTTTTTTGTGGGGTTCATTAACTTCTAATAGGAAATATCACTTGGTGAACTGGATGGATCTGTCTTGGCCTAAGGAGTTTGGAGGATGGGGCATAAAAAATCTTTCCTGGTTTAGTATGGCTTTGAGAATAAAAACATTTTGGAGAGTACTTCAGTCAGATGGACTGTGGCATAAAGTTCTTTATGTTAAATATATTAAAAAGGGAACGATTATTGAGTGGCTCAGATCTAAAAAATTCTACAGGCACAATGTCTCTGTCATATGGAGAGGTTTCATACATATTTTACCGTGGATTGGCTCGAATCTGGCATGGCAGGTCGGTAAAGGTACTGATATAATGGTTGGGATTGATCCAATCGCAGGTTCCTGCAGTGGTTTCTACCTTCCAGATGACCTGCGACTTTATTTACAGGATCTGGATATTGTCTATTTAGCACAGGCGCATAATCCAGAACACGAGGCTCTTGGTTATTGGTATACGGCCGAAGAACTGAATCTGGGAGGATCTTATTATGATATGTGGAATGAATACACTGCTGGTTTAATTAGTGCTGGTATAAGAATTTCTGAAAATGATGATGAATTAATATGGGATTTCAGGAAGAAGAAGGGATCTTTAATGGCCAGAAATGCATATGAATGTATTGTTTCCTCATCAAACGGTTCGGCTATATCACCTATTGACAAATTTCTATGGATTAATTCTCTGCCTAACAAAATTTCATGTTTCATTTGGTTAGATGTAAGGAACAGAATTCTCACCTGGGAGAATTTACAGAAAAAAGGTAAACAAGGGCCTGGAATGTGTGTACTCTGCAAAATTGATGAAGAAACTACTGAACATATTTTTACAAATTGTACAGTTTGGAAAGATGTGGCTGAACAGGTCTGTAAACATTTGAATCTGCATACTTTTTCAGTCCATTTATCATTGGTGGATATGCTGCTGGACTGGTTAGAAAAGATATCAAAAAGCAAGACTCTCCATTTGCTTCCTTTCCATATGATGTGGACTGTTTGGAAGGCGCGAAATAAGACTATCTTTGATGATGACAATAGGACTGTTTACAGTATTGTATGTCAAATTATCTATGCTGTTCAGAATCTTTCTACACAGCCTGCCATAAAGAAAAAATCTGGTCGCATTTTGGGGAGGAATCCTCCTTTGATATACCCCTGTGGATTCATTGATGGTGCATCAAACTGTAAGACTGCTGGAGCGGGTTTCTGCATTTATATAAATGACTGCCATCATTTGGAGTTCACGATGGGGGTGGGATATGGAACCAATACTAAAGCGGAATTGCTTAGCCTTTGGGCAATTCTCCGCACTTCCCATATGATGGGGATCCCCCTTACCCAGATATATGGTGATTCTCTTGTAATCATCAATTGGGTGAAGGGATCGACTGCTCTCTCCCCCATTGAGTTGGTCTATTGGTGTCGGGAGACTAAAAAGCTTTTTACAAGCTTCCAGGCACTATCCATTACCCACATCTACCGAGAGCACAATCGGTTGGCTGACCAACTTTCTAAAGATGCACTCATTTTTCCACAAGGGAAAGGCAGATACAGTGAATTTATTGAGAACCAATTGGTCTCACAGGATTTATACCAGCTCTTTTGAGTATGTCAGATGGGAGTTTCTTCCCAGTTGTTGTTTTGTGATTTTTTGTGAGTTCTCTCTTTTAGACTGCAGAGCAGTGCCTATTGGCACTCGCTAGATGTGGATGATTGGATAGTCCTCTATGATGAGACAGTTTTCTGATGGGTTCATGTAGTATTTGGGATCCTTTCCCCCTGGCTGAACTCCTTTGGCAGAGACTTGTTGTATCCATGTTTGTAATGATGACCTTTGATTCTAATATGAATAACAAGGACAGGCTTTTTTCTTCTTGAAAAAAAAACAACATTAAAAATATTGTTACTTCTAAATTTTAAAGAGAAATTGTGGTGTGAGAAAGATTTAGAAGCTAAAAGAAAATTAAGATATTATAAGGAGGTCATCAACCATAGTCTAGAAGATCAAAAGTATCTCTCTGTTTTAAATAGTTCAAAGAAAAAAATTAATATAGCCAAGATAAGAACAAACTCTCATTAGCTTCATAGTGAAACATGTCGTTGGGCAGTTACTGAAAACCATGGGTGGAAAAGATGTGCCATCTATGTGAGGATATGAACATTGAGGATGACAATCACTTCCTCTTAGAGTGCCATTTGTACACACATGTTAGATCTCAGTTTCATAATCTTTGTTGTAATACCTACTTTCCTAGCCTTTTAACATGTCAAAATTATATTGAGCTCAAGACATTTTTCTCCAATTTATTTGAGCATATAAATATAATTTTAAAACAAATTAAATAATAAACTTCTTTAGGTGTGATAAACCAAAGTTTGGTCTACGTTAACCATCATCATCATAGAACAAATTATAAATTGTTATTGATAATTATTTTATTAAAATAAAAATTAATAAAATGATAATAAAATTTTTATAACAAATTATAATTAAACAAAAAAGCATTTAATAAAACGATTAAATAAAAAACTTATGAAATACTGCATAAATTTAAAATTCTCCATTCAAACACACAACGTGTGGTTTCTATTTGTACATTATATGTTTAAAAGCATAGGAATATTATAAATCTAAGATAGCGTCACGAAGTTTGTATTTATATATTTTATTTTATATGTTTAAAAGCATAGGAATATGATTTATAGTTTTTATTTTATATGTTTAAAAGCATAAGAATATTTTTAATTTTTCCGATTGAATTTTAAATAAACTAAATAAAAAATAAAATTAATATAAAAATCATTTTTTATATTAAATTTTATTAAAAATTTATAAAATGCATGTTTATATTTTACATCTCGCTCTTCAATTTATATTCTACCTCTCGCTCTTCAATTTAAATTCTAGTCTTCCTTATGAATTGATAATTGTCTCTCACGTATATCGATATATATTTGAATATGTGGAGTTATGTTTTCCATATGAATTGATAAAATTATATATTAAACACTTGGAGTTACGTTATTTTCTATGTAAAGTGAGTAAGAATTTTAGTTGCAATGTTTATAATGTTATTTATAATTAGCAAAAAGGAAGTTTGTGTTGGAATTTTATAATGTTAATTTAATTATTGAGAAGTTTGCTCACACTTTTTCATGGAGGAAACTTATAAATTTATGTTTTTAGAATTAGTTATTTATTAATGAATAAATGTAATAAGGTGTTATTAAGGAAGGTCCATTAAGTAGTAATGAGGTTGTTGTAGTTAGAATTATTTTGTGATTTATCAATAAAGATGGATCTTATTTTATCAATTACCTTTAGATAAATTTCATATACATAGTTTTAAAGAGGCAAAGGAATATGAGTGGATTGCTTCCTTAAAAAGATCAATTGATAAATTTCATATATATAGTTTTAAAGAGGAAAGGAAACATGAATGGATTGCTTTCATAAAATGATCAATTGTAAGGTGTCTCCTACCTTTTAATTGTTTTGATATTAATAAAGTATGTAGAAATCTTGACACTTCTATATTATTCCATATTTAAATTTAAGGATGTGTAATATTTAGTGTTGTAAAAAAGATAATCATGATACTCAAATTATTTTATGAATTTATTTTATAGAATTTTCAAAACAATTGTAGATTTGATTTCCTTGGTTAAAAACTACAAAAGCTTAAATGGAAGTCTTGAGAAAAGAGATAGTGTAAATGGAAGTCTTGACAAAAGAGATAGTGTAGGAGGACATAACTTTTGCTAAGGTGGTTATATGAAACTAAATCAATGTTCCAGGATTTTGATTTGGCATATACTATATATTATATATTTTCACCCAAAGCTATAGCCTTTACAAAATTCTTTGTACAAAACCTCACGCAATTCAAGAATGGAAATGTGGTTGAACATACAATGAGAGGAACAATGTGGGTTACAAAAACTTCATGGACATGTGGTGGAACATACCATGGGAGGAACAATGTGGGTTACAAAAACTTCATGGACATGTGGTGGAACATACCATGGGAGGAACAATGTGGGTTACAAAAACTTCATAGAAAATGTTTGCGAATTTGAAAGATATGAAGTAGAAAAGTCATCAATTTCAAGACTATGTAATTAATATTATATATTTTTTCATCATTGAAGAGTATAACCAAGAAATATATGCATGGTAAAATTTAGAGTTTGTTTCTAGAGTGGTAAATGGATAATTATAATTTATTGGAAGGAAAATACTTCTATTTTATTTTTTATGACTCTTATCTATTATATTGTAACAAACTTAAATAATAACAACAAACAATATATATATTAAATATCAATATTAATTATTAATATTAATATATATTAATAATCAATAAATGGTTATAGTAAACTAAATTCTAAAATGACGCATCCTTTCATGGATGGTATTCAAAGTGCCTTTACAATTAATATATATATGGCACTGACTTTGTTTAATCTTTTATCATCATTCATTTTTTATATTTATTTAATATTTCCAATATGGAATTATTTTCCATTGGTTGAGTATTCAAGTGAGTAATCATTGAGAATATCCGGATATGGATATTACATTGCTATGCCAACCCTTCCTAGGGCTTCTGCTCA
>LPNX010758334.1:7452-43002 GCA_001517045.1 Pseudotsuga menziesii | reverse complement strand
TATTAATATATATTAATAATTAATAATCAATAAATGGTTATTAGTAAACTATTCTAAAATGACGCATCCTTTCATGGATGGTATTCAAAGTGCCTTTACAATTAATGGATGGTATTCAAAGTGCCTTTACAATTAATATATATATATGGCACTCACTATGTAATCTTCTATCATCATTCATTTTTAATATTTATTTAATATTTCCAATATGGAATTATTTTCCATTGGTTGATTAGTCAACTGAGTAATCATTGAGAATATCTGGATACGGATATTACATATATGAAAATAACATGTAGATGGAAGATAATAATAGGTGGTGTTGAACCATCATTTTACTACTATATGAAGGATTTCTTTTCTTTGGATGGTTAATACTTATTTGGATCCACATGACTATGGGGAGCATTTCAAGCATAACAGTCAACAATTCATGGAGATGAATTTTCACTCTTGGGGTGTCATCTTGAGCACATGTACATTGGACCCATCTGTTAGCATTGTACATTGGACCCATCTTTTAGCATTATAAGTTGTTTTTCCACATGGTAAATTGGCTACTTCAAGGGAGAAATCAACACTCATACATGTGTAACGGAAGCTTAAGGTAAAGTTTGTTGGAATACTTTAGCACCGTAGCTAACACTTGTACATCAAATTGGCTCTTTCTTAGGCCTACTTTAACATTGAAGTCAACATTCATCCATGAGACCCTAGTATATGGTTGTACCTCTTTATATTAAAAATTGAGAGAAAAAAAAATTCAAAAAAAATTAAAGTGTTCTGATATTCTTTAATAATGTACTGCTGCTCAAAGAACCCATTAAAGTAAAACAATAAAGACCATTTAATATAAGATGAATTAGATCCATTATGTTTCCTTTATTAAACACACATATCCACTCTTAAATAAAATGAATTAGGGTGATCTTACTAGTAAAAAAATGTAGCTATTTCGGCTCACTATTCTCATTCTCATAAATAGTCCATAAATTATTTGTGTGCTTCTCCTTTCCATCCCCTCTTATATAAAAGGGACATTACATAGATATATCTGATCTGACTGATAACCCCACTAACAAGTGTCTGGGTCTGCGAGTTAAGATTCTACCCACGGCCTGCATCGTTGTATTCGGTCAAAGTGATAAGATGTATTCGGTCAAAATGATAAGGAGATTAAAACAGGAAGAGAATTCAGATCGACGGGGGGGCAAGGATGGAATTTGACGGGTAAATGCCCGTCATGGGTCAATTTACCCGTCAAATACAGCCAAGATTTTACCGAGACCGTCAAAATCTGGCTTGGAATACAGAAAACGTTTCAGATTTTGATTGTTATCGGCAATTTTGACGGATATCCTTCATTTGAAATTCCAACCCTGGACGGGGGTAAACAATAAAACTACAAAACGTGGGAAGAAATAGTAAACTGCCTCCAAGGAAGCCGTGAAATTCCCGCTCTCGCTTTCCTTCTCGGTATGGGTTCGAGCGAGTTATTATTACTATTCTTTTTTCAATTGTGTAAATCATAAAAAGTGGCATTGTGTAAATGATAAAAAGTGGCAGTATTCTTTTTCCAATCGTGTAAATGATCAAAAGTGGCCGTGGAAAGATCAAATGAACCAATTCCATGAGCAATTTTTATTTGGGATCCAAGGGACAACCATGACTCGGTATTTTCATTAAAAGGGAATTTCGAAACAAAATGGCAATGGGAATAGGACTAACAGCGTAAGTATTTGATAGATTGAGATATAGGGAATAGACTTGATACCTTACCTATTTTAGAATTTTGACTACTTAAGTTGGAATAGCGAGGGTTTTTTTTTAGGATTTTGAAAATTTTGGTTATAATCTTTTAAAATTTAGGTTATTGTCAAGTTTTGGAATTTTGGGTGCTCGTCATGTTTCTGATGATGTTGAATCCATTTCTTGTTGGAAATATTAATTAACTGTCGGAGCTTAGCCAACTCTGCTAGAGTCTGTACCTCTATCAGACAGTCTCACAAGATTGAAGAGTCCAGGATTCTGCAATGTAAACCAGTCGAATTAAATTTCTAAAGCTAAGTTGTTATGTAGATAGTTATTATAGTGTTTAATGGTAAGCAAGTAGATTTACTGAGAATCAATTTGTGTGTTTGAAAATGTTGAGAGCCGAAGCTATATCTTTGTAAATTTCAAGTTTGCATTTACGGCATATAGTGCTTTGTTATGTCCCAACAAGTTAAAAAATTCCTTTATGAAATTCTACTAAAAGTCGTTAAGTCGAAGTAAACTGGTGGAAGTAAAACGGTCGAAGTAAACCTGTCCACTAAGCCCGTAACCCTGTCGGTTAAGTTCGGTCGAAGTTAGAGAAAGGTTTAGGAATTGCAAACCCCAATTTTTACAGGAAAAATTTATGAATATTGGTCTCTAACAATGCTTTGTTCAAAGGTCAAGATGTTTGGGAAATTGTCCAGGATGGTTATGCAGAACCAACAGATCAAGCAACATATAACAATCTCACACAAGTTGAGAAATATACATTGAGGGAACAAAGGAAGAAAGATGGAAAGTATATGTTCTACATACATCAAACCATGCATGAAAGCATACTCCCAAGAGTAGCAACAACAATTACCGCTAAGCAGGCATGGGATATATTGGAGACCGCATATCATGGATTGGACAAGGTAAAGACTTCCAAGTTGAAGATTCTTTGAAGAGATCTTGAATCTCTGTCAAAGAAAGATTCAGAGTTAGTAGACTCATTCTACACTAGAGTCGTTGGTTTGATAAATCAACTAAAATCTCATGGAGAAAAAATAGAAGACCAAAGGGTGGTTGAAAATTTTCTCAAAAGTCTTCCCCCAAGATTTGAATCCTTGGTTGTGACCTTGGAAGAAAACAAAGACATGTCAGTGTTTACAATTGATGAGCTGTAAACTTCACTCATAAATCATGAACAGATAATTAGCAGAACAAATATATCATTAGAAGGTGCATTTGTAGCACAGTCATCCATAAGCCGTGGTAGAGACAGGGGGAGAAACAACTCCAGAGGCATAGGAATAATTTCTTCCAGAGCAGGACGTGGTAGAAGTCCTGCAAATGTCACTGGTAGAGGAGAGAATCAGAATCCAAGTCATCCAAGTGGTCAGAAGTTTGATAAATAAAAAATTCAATGTCATTATTGTAATAAATTTGGTCATTATGCATATGAATGGAGGAAGAAACAATATAACCAAGGAAAGCAAAGCCCAAATTAGTCGACCAACACTAGCACTCCGTCAAGTGCAATGTTAATGGCATATGCATCTCCAATTGAATGGAATGTTGTCCAATAAATTCCACATGACATATGGTACTTAGATTCAGGCTGCAGTAATCATGTGATTGGTAATTTAAATTTGTTTTCCAGTCTGGCTAATTCAATTCAAACTGATGTTACACTTGGAAACAATGTCCAAGTCACTCTTTTGGAAAAAGGTACTGTTGGTATTCTAACCAAACAGGAGGAGAGTAAGTTTATTCCTGATGTCTATCATGTCGAAGGTCTGAAACATAATTTGTTGAGCATAGTACAACTAATACAGAAATGTTACAGAGTTTACATAGAAAACAATCACTGTGTGATTAAAGACAAGCGTCCAAGCAACCGGGTGATAGCAAAAGTGCCAATGACAAGCAATCACTTGTTTCCATTGAGGATAATTCCAAACATGAAAGGAAAGACAAATACAGGAGTTGCGTGCAAGGCATAAAGTAAAGAAGCAGTCGAGCACTTCGACAAGAAAGAAAATGACATCGCTGAATTTCTAGCATTGTTTCAAACAGAAGTTCAAGATGAATCCTGGTTGTGGAATTTCATATTTGGACGTCTGAATTTTGGTGGGCTGAAAGCTATTACAAACAAAGAATATGGTGAAAGGATCGCCATTAATCGATAGACTAGAGAGAGTTTGTGAAGGCTACATTTGTGGCAAGCAACATAAAGAGACTTTTCCTGTCGGAAACTCATATAGAGCACGGACACCACTTGAAATTGTGCACTCTGATATTTGTGGTCCAATGCAGACATCATCCATTGGTGGCTGGAATTATTTTCTTACTTTTAGTAATGGCTACTCAAGAAAAACATGGGTATATTTTATGAAACATAAATCTGATGCATTTAGTTATTTTCAGTAGTTCAAGGCACTCGTGGAGAACCAGAGTGGACACGACATCAAAATCTTAAGGACTGATAGAGGAGGTGAATATGTTTTGAATGAATTTCTAAATTTTTGCAAGACCCATGGCATACAAAAGCAATTCACTGCACGGTATACACCTCAGCAGAATGGTGTTGTCGAAAGAAAGAACATAACCATTATGGATATGGCGTGTAGCATGATAGAAGCCAAGCATTTGTCATATGAATATTGGGCTGAAGCAGTCACAACTACTGTTGATCCAGGAGGATATTGGTGGCCACCCACCTATTCCACTTGGATCTCCACCATTGTTTCTTTCAGTTTTCTAGTTTCCTTAATTGTAGCACAATTTACTATTTTTGGCAGTTTTCGGGTCCTAAACTTTCGGAGCCGTTTTGAGGCTCTAAATGACATTTTTTCAGCATCGATTGGTCAAGAAAGTATGAGTCCATTCCAAACTTGATATTTTCCTAGTTCATAGATGTATTCCTTGAAGAGATCTTTCTAACGATGTATCATGCGCGTTAAACAGAGGTAGTATGCCAAAGTTATGACCCCGGGAAATTAATGTACCAAGTTACCCAAGGGGGCTCACATTCTGGCGTTTCACCTCCTAGGGTTAGGTTTTTGGATGTGTAGGGTTTCCATTGTTTCTTAATAATATATAGGCCTTTGAGCCTCATTATAACAGGGATTTCAGAGGCATGTAGTCGCCACATCTCTTCTTAGAGATAAGCTACCAACACTCTAGCTAGTTTATTTCCATTATGTATGTAAACAAGTTTTAGTGCTTTGATTAATGAAATGAAGTGTTATTTCCGCTGCATATTTGCTTCTATGGTTATTTGTGTATTCTGTTGCGTTCCTGCATAAATCTGGATCAGCTGTATATATCATGAACCGATGTCCGACAAAGAGTGTGAAGAACAAAGTTCCTCAAGAAGCATGGAAAGGTATGAATCACAGTGTTTCTCATTTAAAAATTTTCAGTTGTGTTGCATATGCTCATGTTCCAGATGAGCTGAGAAAGAAATTAGACAAGAAGGGACATAAATGTAATTTTGTTGGCTATTCTGAAGACACAAAAGCATACAAGTTGTATGATCCTGTCGCAAGGAAAGTGATCATCAGTCAAGATGTTCAATTCATCGAGAATGAATCATGGGATGGAACTGTCGACAATGATGACATGATGAAGGAAGCGGTTCAAACACCACATGTAAGTCAACTGGTTGCAGCACCATAGACTCCCATGACACCACGACATGGTTCAACACAAGGAACATCGACATAAGTTGCAGCTCAAGCTTCGCTGACAAGCACACCAAGAGGAGGACATACTCCATCAAGCATTTTGTCGAGGTCAACATCGATAGAAGCAATGAAGACAAGAAGTCTGCATGAAATATATGAAACTGGTTCACCAAATTCATTCTCTCTCTTTGCATTATTTTATCCTATATATGATCCACTAACATTTGAGGAATTTGTCGAAGAAGAAGTATGGGCATAAGCCATGGATGAAGAAATATAATGCATTGAGAAGAATCAAACATGGGAGCTGGTAGATGCACCAAAAGATAAAGAGGTAATCAGCGTCAAATGGATTTACAAGACCAAGCAAGATATTGATGGGAATGTGTAGAAACACAAAGCAAGAATGGTAGCAAGAGGGTTCACATAGGAACTTGGCATAGATTTCAATGAAACTTTTGCACCTGTCGCATGCATGGATACAATCAAAACAATCTTGGCCATTGCTGCACAAAACAAATGGCATATTTATCAAATGGATGGTAAGTCGACATTTTTGAATGCCTATCTAGAAGAAGAAATATATGTGTAATAACCAGAAGGCTATGAAGTTCTAGGTCAAGAGAATAAAGTGTACAGGCTGAAAAAGGAACTCTGTGGTTTGAAGGAAGCCCCTAGAGCTTGGTACAGTCGGATTGATTCCTATCTCACCAAAAATGGATTTCACGGAAGTGAAAGTGAACCGACGATGCACACCAAATTTAATGAGCAAGGTAAGATGTTAATTGTCTTCCTATATGTAGATGATTCAATATTTACTGGTGACTTTGGCATAGAATATTTTAAAGCAATCACTAAAAGTGAATTTGAAATGATTGACTTGGGGCTTATGAAATTTTTCCTGGGCATTGAAGTCCAACAATCTGAAATTGGTATATTTATATCATAGTCTAAATATGCAAGTGCAATTTTAAAAAGATTTAACATGTCTAATTGCAAGACAGCCCCAACACCAACAATAATAGGTTTAAAATTGAGCAAGGATGATGATGGATCAATTGTAGATCCTACATTGTTTAAAAGGATTGTTGGTAACCTTATGTATTTAACAGCGACAAGACCAGACATTATGTATGGAGTAAGTCTGATCTCAAGATTCATGGATTCACCAAAAGACTCTCATTGGCAAGCAGGTAAAAGAATTCCTATGTATGTAAGTGGCACAAAAGACCTTGGCATTATGTATTCAACCTCAAAAAAATTAAAATCATTACATACACTAACAGTGACAATGGATGCAACATAGATGACATGAAGAGCACATCTTGGTACACATTTCATTTTGGTACAGGTGTTGTTCCGTTGGCTTCCAAGAAATAGCCTATAGTAACTATGTCTTCAGCAAAAGTAGAGCATGATGCAGCTACAAGTGTTGCATGTCAAGCTGTCTGGATGCGGAGAATTTTGAAAGACCTGTCGCAGAACCAACAAGAACCAACAACCATTTTCTCCGACAACAATTCATCCATTGCATTATCAAAGAACCATATGTTCCATAAGAGAACCAAGCACATCAACATAAGGTTTCATTTTGTAAGAGAGTTGGTGAATAACAACAAAAATTGTTTAGAATTTTGTAGGTCTGAATATCAACTTGCAAACATCTTTACAAAACCATTGGAAAGGGATACATTTCAGTATCTCTGTAGTTATCTTGGAATGACAAGTTTTGCACATTGAACTATGTCATGCACAGAGCAAGTCTAAGCTTTGAAACATTTTGTAAAATTTTGTTTTAAGATCCCCATATGCTCATAATTAAGGGGGAGTTCTCGAAATATTACTTAATCGCAGATCTGTATCGGAGCTCAGCTGACTCTGCTAGAGTCCGTACCAATTCAGTCTCTGTCAGACATTTTGACAAGATTGAAGAGTCCACGATTTTGCAATGTAAACCAGTCAAATTAAATTTCTGAAGCTAAGTTGGTAGATATTTATTATAGTCTTTAATGGTAATTCAGTAGATTCATGGAGAAGCAATTTCAATTTTCCTATAAATAGAAGAAGAAGATTGTAAATTAAGTTAGACATAATAGACACAGCAGAGAGAGCGAGAGAGAGTTCAAAGGGTAGCAGAGAGAGAGCAAGAGAGAGCTCAAAGGGTAGCAGAGAGTGAAGAGAGAATTTTGTCGAAGCTCAAGCTTATGTTTGTTTGAATATGTCAAGAACCGCAGCTCTACAAAAGCTTAAATATCTCTGTAAATTTCAAGTTTGCATTTACGGCATACAGTTCTTTGTTATGTCCCGACAAGTTATATAATTCTAATAGTTTATGGTTGAATACATGTTTAATCAGTCGCACATTCTCTCTAGAACTACTTGAGTAAATGTCATTTACATTTACGATTTGAGTGAAAGATCGAAGAATTCATAAACTTTTCACCCAGTAAAAGTTACATTAGAGGAAATTTCAATTAAAAATGGGCCTCCAAAGGAAAATTAATAAAATAATAGTTAAAGTAATAAAATAATATTTATTAATTTTGGAGGAAGAAAAGAAAAAACTACTTTTTTGTTCGTATTTTCGACATATCTCCCTGTGTTTTTATTCAAATTTCGATTAGGAGAGCTTGTTGGATGTAGAATTAAATTCCGCAGCCAACGAGTACCCACTTGACATAATTTTGTTGGGCCCTGCTACCCCAAAAACAAGAAATACCTAAAAAAATGAAATTCAAAGCTTATCCAACGTGAGGGTTTGAATGCAATGCGCATCTTGATATGTGCACATTTGAGAATAGACGCAGAAACGGGTGGGAGAGCCTATATGTGTGTGTGTGTGTGTGTGTGTGTGTGTGTGTGTGTGTGTGTGCTAGCCTTCCTTAAGCTCAAGGCATGCGCGACAACATTATTCCCTCTTGGAACTGAATAAAAGATCCTACGCTCGTGTTCCAATTTGACTCGAAGACGCCTGCCTAGCGTATTTTTTGCCATTCAAAATATTGGTGTTGGCTATATGGATTACTGCCCCTGGTAGAGCTCGAAGGATGTTGGCTATATAGCTTGAAGTTAAGATATGGATTACAGTCCCGCTAGGCATGAGTGGCAGGAGCCCTTGCTAATTGGTGTTTAAATAAATAGAAGTAAAGATATGGATTTCCACCTATTGGCCTTGCTAATGGATAACGTTAGATGGTCTTAAGGGAAATATTTTGATTACAGACCCTTAAGAGCTATATAGCTCGTTGGCTATATGATCTACTTCACAAACAATCACAAGGGCATTCTCATTCAACCTACTTAATGAACGATCACAAGCGATGCTGGGCAGGGCAAGGTTGTAAGTAATCTTCTATTCTTCCTCTCTCTACATCACGGGTATTGCTTGTCATGTACGAGTAAGGAAAGAAAGCTCCCATAGCAATTTGAGTCACTTGATCTATGTTCCAATTGATCCACATAAGAATCATAAAGTGATTGATGTTTGGAAACATAGAGTTTGACATTTACTTGATCTTGACGCTTATTAAATGGAAAGGGTACTACACCAGATCCGTATATACCTCCTAATAATATCCATAAATAACCCGTCTTGAGTATAGGATGAAAATTACCATGTACATATTCAGGTGCATGACACACATTGGTACTTCAGTGCATTTTTTCTTTCTAGGTAAGAATATATATCACTTTCTATTTAGTTGATGCGCGCGTAGGATGGGTTATATAACAACTAACTATATGAACATACCGAATTGATACCAACGATAATAGATTCCCTCCCTTACTTTATATCTTATTAGGGGAAATGAATTGGTGTGGAATAGAAGCAACCTTATAGAAGCAACTATGGGTGTGGGAATAAAACCCGGGTGTGAGTGCAAGTACATCAAAGTGTGATGGATCAATAGCCATGCCGAATGATGATGAGGAGCCAGTGGTGGTTAACGACCGAACCGAGAGGAACACTTTCCTTCTCCGATGCATATTGAATTACCCCCTCTTCCCCTTGCATACCAGGATGATATCTAGTTTCTCCTTTTACACTAATCCACCCAGAGCTAGCCTCTTATTCTGGCTTCCCAGTCCCCTAATGTTCAGATAAAGAATGAAAACTAAGCCACACCTGGGAGGGGTTTAGTTTCTCTAAGGACCCTAGCGATATTGGCTTGTTTACATTGTTTAATATCCAATTCTGCTCTTTCCTGGACATGTTACAGGTGGGATTTCCTCCCAATAGAACTATTGGATCCCCCCTTAATCGAATTCATGCCCAACCCTCTTGATAAATCATTCAGAAGACCGATTGACTCTATATTTCATCTTAAGGGGTGTCTGTTATTTCCCTTCAAGGTCTAGGTATCTACCAAATCATCGATTTTAGTCTAGTTAGTCTCATTTTTCAAGATCCTATCCAGATTAAGTTGGATCTAGAAGATGAGGTTTATGAAGGAGCCCTTCCCAGAATGGGTTCTTAAGAAGGTCATATTTTGGGGTTCTTTTTTTATTTCCCTGGGATTTTTCAATAGGTTTTACTCCTAGATTAATAGTAGGCTGAGTATGTGTAGCCTGATTTGGATGGGTAAATCCCATCAACAAACCCTTTGATGTAACATAATCATTCTTGTTATAATAGGGTATTGGGCTTCCTCCCATAGCCCCCAATGAAGCAAGATCTATAGGTTCTGGAGTTGAATGCTTTACTACCAATGACTCATGACTCATGTCTCCCTTTGCAGAGGAAGGGCCAATATTCAAATTATCCTCTAGCTTCTCCTAAACCACAAGGCAGTCCTTCCTTTTCCACATCTTCTTGAAGAAGGGCCACAAACAAGAAGCAACAAGGTGACCATGTTGGTGACATCTTGCGCAATGGAAAGGGACATTCTGATAGTCCAAAGTCTAAGAATGGACCACCCCTCCAATAAAAATCCCTAGACTCTCTGCCAGACCCTCCTTCGTGTCTATTTCAATAATAACCCTTGCAATGAAATGGCAATGACTATTTTTCAATGTGTCATCAACATGAATTGTTCACCCCCAAAAATTTCCTGGGTTAGTTAGGAATTCCTCTGTTTAGAACTCAAGTGGAATTCGAGGGAATCTAACCCAAATGGGAAGCCTATAAGTCTTCTTTGACTGAGGATTGAATAAAGGATTCCAAGGTTTCAATGAAAGATAGGATGACACCCAAAACCACGCCCCTTGCAAAATAGAGTCTACATCTTCCTTTAAACGAAATTCAAAGCTTATCCAGCGTCATGGGTTGAATGCGATGTGCATATTGATATGTGCACATCTGAGAATGGATGCGGACATGAGCGGGAGAGCCTATATATATGTGCTAGCCTTCCTTAAGCTCAAGGCATGCATGACAGAATCAGTCCCTCCTGGAACAGAATAAAAGATCCTATGCTCGTGTTCTGATTCGACTTGAAGACGCCCGCCTAGCATCTTAATACATAAAAAGGACCTCTCAGGTGATTGGTGCCATATCATTATAAACAAAACTTGGAAAAGCAATGCAAGGATCAATAAAGATCAACCAACCATTAGAGATCAATCACGTACCAAATGCGGCTACCTTATACATGCATCTCACTCCTGTAAATCTTACCTCTTACTTGAACCGCTTCACGAGCCATGCAATTACCCTTGTACCCGTTACGGTCTATCCCATTACGGATATATAAGTCTCAGTCTCAATATAAGCTACAAGGGATGCACCTGTAGGTGGTGACTAGGTGGTGCTAGAGGTTATGGTATTGTTGGTCGCGGTTGTTCCCTACTGATGATGAGTTTGGATGCTCATTCCAAGTAAGTTATAATTGCATGGTGGAAGACGCAATACATAACCCCTACGTTTATTGACTGTGATTTTAGACATTGATACAATTAGTATTAGCCCTGGCCAGCGCTCGCCTACATTTTGATTCTGACCCGGCACTCATCGCAAGCGGTCAATTAGTGAGACATATGACAGGAGAGAACCTTTTATATTATATGAAAGATAGCCTTAACTCTCCATTTCCAGTAATCCCCCCTATAGTACTATGAATTCGGTACAATTACAAATTTCCTCTATATTTACCTCTGTCGTGCTCAATTGATCCTCTCAATATGCTTCGCTCACCTGAGTGTATGATTGACTCTATTGATCGGTCAGAAAGGTAGCCGCATTTGGTACGTGCTTTAAAGTGGGAAAATTTCTTGATCTTCCATGGGGTAGACAGGACATTTGACATGCCTTGGTTATACACTAATTTATGAAAATAGCCCCCATCATTAAAACTCCTAAACCATTTGGCATGCACTTTATAGGGAAAGACAACAATTCCAAGGGAAGTGGCCATCATTATGAATATGGTCTAGGAGTTAATCACAAACACTTATGCCCATTGGAAAACATAGAATTAGGGTTTATCTGTTTGGCACATAGTTCCACAAATTAAGGAAAGGGGTAAGTATCAATGACTATGTATTTTTCTAATACATACATCCAATGAGAAGTTGTAGAAATCCCTTGCATAAAGTGATCATATGCATCTCCAATTAATTGAGGAGGGGTGGAGTTACCAAGCGGGGAAGTGAGGCTGGTGGTGTTTTGTTGCCTTCATGGAGTGTGGCCCACTCGGTCATTGCGGACGAACCCTATGAAAATAAAAGTAGTGAAGGGTCCTAAGAGAAAATAATAAAGTGGTGCTAATAGGTCTAGGTAGTACATTGGGTAACGATTATCAGGTGGGTAGCAGACATGAAATGTAAAGTAGGTAGGTCTCTTAGCACCTAGCAGTGGGTTCTTTTAATGGATGAAGAGTATAGGCTCGACCGAACCAAGAAGTTAATATGGGATACCAAGAATCAATATTGTGCTATATCCCCGCCCCGATTACTTTATTCCTAACTTCAACAATGGGTTGGTTAGTAAGGGATAAAGAAGACTATCTCCCTCCATCAAAACTATAAGGTATCTAGTAGCCCACCCAGGGTGTAAGTATAAACCTTTAATCCATTGAGCTTCTAAAGTTAATATGAATGTTATAAAAGTTCCTATCCCCTCCCTTCAAGCAAGATTATCTAAAAGCTATGCTGCTTGGTCTGTCAATTCCGAAAAGCTTTTGAAATGCAATTCAAAACATATCAAATATTACCAGGATAATAATTAAGTAAGTGTTCTGGAAGTTGTATCGCTCGCTAATCTAAGGCATATAGGGGGTACTACATGATGGTGATATGTGTGTGGGGTAGTATTACAGGAAGGGGGTAGTGTTATCCTATCCTAATAAGAGAAACTTATAATTGTTCCCACTAAGCGATTAATTAAAGAAGTGTTATAAGGAAGGTCTAGTGACTTAGGCGGGTAACTAATTATATGGTGTAGGCATTAAAAGATGGGTATATTCCTTCCTAAAATTCAGTGTATTCTAAGGGATGAATCCTATAGGAAAGAATTCCTCCTCAGCGGGAACACTAGGTATGGTACCCAGAGCATCCATCTGAAAGCAAGTTGAAGCATGTGCTATTGTATGCCCACCCATCCTATCCCATCCCATTCTGTATAAGTCGGATAGCAGTATCCCCGCTAATCAATTCATTAAGCGATGGTGTTTTATAGGGTGAACGGTTCTAGGTCTTAAGGTGTATAGGTTTCTATGGTAAGGAAAGGGTAAAAGGGTGAATGACCTGGATGATGCCTCGCCTCAACTACAAAGCCTCATTCCTAGCCGAAGCATTTGAAGTAAGATAAGTAGTCTGAGGTGGTTTTGATCCTGTCCCGTCCTGAAACCATAATATAAGAGAAGGGTAGTTAATATAAGTCCCTCCTAATATTAAAAAAGGCAAGTGTGAGCATCATATCCTAGCGATGCAGTATGAATCCTTCAGCCACAAACTAAACAATGTACCATTCCATCACTTTCTTCACCTAAAAATAGACAACCTTACTTTCTGGTTGATTGTAATGCTATAGTGCTACCACGTTCTGAAGGTTTCACTCAACAATTCTTATTTATATCCAGTCAACTATAACACAGATCCTCCTTGATTCATTGTAGCCACTCATATAAGTTTACTGGGAACTCAACCCAGAAAATAGAATAGTATTCCCTCATAGCATCTCCATACAATACTATCTCCCTAAATTTCTTAATGTTTCATCCCCGTAACGAAGCTTATTGTAAAATAAACTTATTTATCTGTGCCTCAAACCAATCTTATAGCTGTGACTTAGAGAATCTATGCCTTATCCTATACATACCCCACACTCATGATCTAGTCCTGACAACAGAACCATTTGTTGGCTCAATTGAAGACCTAGGTCTGAATTGGTGTCCAACAATAATCCACTCTAGCCTTTCAATCCCCATAATGGCATCTATTACCTGAAGTGTGGTGCTGAGACAGAAAGGTTTGTGAGAGGGATCAACAACATTACTGATGCATCCCTTACTAATAACTACACTAAACGATAATTAACACTACATGCCTTTTAACAATAGGCCACAACTTCCTCCCAAGTTTAACCCATTCAACTATCGAACATTACCATCTAGATCATCCTTCATATAAATTGAAGTACACAACATTTATACAATCAAGATACTATCATTCAACATAAGAAAAAAAAAGCACAAAAATAAAGGACATCATTGGTTATTCTCCTTTTATTTATTGAAGATGGCATAAGAAAATAATCAATTTTCTTCGACACTCAACCTACCAATTAGTGGATCGAGGTAGATAGCATTTATGCACTCGAATTACTAATTAATAAGATAGTTACCTCTACCCCCTGTTACCTCCATTGATGATGATTAAGCAGGGCAGTTCGATAGCGAATTGAAAATAATATTGAATGAGATGGTCGTCCAACAAAAAGCGATATCTGAGAATATGTCTAAGATCGTGGAATCTAGCCACTTGTTGGGTTCTTTGTAGTGAAAAAGTTGTGGACTAGGTTATGCAAGTAGTGCGCTTGCTAGTGGCTACAATATGTTGATGTATTTGTAACTTCATAATGTATTCATCTATGTATCTTATGTATTGTAACCCGATGTTTATTTCGAGATGTATCTATAATGTAATTGAGTCATGTTGTCATGCCCCAATGTTCTGATCAGGAGGATCAATAATGTAAACAAGTCATGTCAAGTCATTATGGGTAACCCTCCGATTATCTAAGGGTTAAAGTCCCCGCAGTTCCGGGGCACTAGGGTTATTAGACTCTCCTAGTAGAGGTCGGCCCTGGTAGGGTTTTAGTCATGTCGGGATTAGTATAAATAGAGAATTGGAGTCTCTATTTATCACACAACTCATACACACTCAAGTGTAGCGCATAGTTGAGGAAGGAGAAGACACTAGAGCTAGATAAGAAGAAGGTTACTGTTGTCAGGATATCACTTACTGTTTTGGGCTTTTACTGTTTTGGTGTTGATTCTATCTCTGAGGAAGTTGCAGGGTTTTCTCCATTTATGGTTTCCCCAAGGAAAAACACCGTGTTCATTGTCTCTTGTGTTCGATTGTTGTACTTGTTATTCTCTCAGTTAAAGATCCTAATAATGCTCGCTTAATGTTGAAAAACTAACATGGTATCAGAGCTAACCTGAGAAGAAGACACTGTGCAGCTGCGGGAACTAAGGTTTCCTAGTTTGTGGATCTTCCTCCACATATTTTCAGCAAAAGTAAGGTGGAATAACTCTCCTCCTTAGGGCGCATCTTTCTGTCGAAGCAGAATCCAATTCTGAAGTTTTTCAGTTTTGGACCCGACACTACTGCCGAAAATTAGGGATTTTCACAGAAGAGGGATTTTTCAATGAGCCCAGGCCTAGATTGATCTCCTCCCCAAAATCGAAGTTAGGGACAAATTTGAAGGCATTTGGGTGGACAAATCTCCGGAAAATCAAAACCCTAATTTTCTCTTGTTCCAGTACTGTGGGATTTCAGCTCCAAATCTAAATCTAACATCTTGACCTGGTAAGATCTAAATCTTTTGTATTTCCATTTTAGGTTCCCAGTTGAAGATTTCTCATCATACCAATCTTGATGAAAAGCTTGAGGGAGCTGATAACTTCTGAGCCTGGAAGTATAGGATCTCCCTGGTCCTGGAAGAGAATGAATTAGACTCCTACATCCATGAGGAGGTTCCAGTTCCTAAGGGAGATGAGGCAAAGGCCTCACATAAGAAGAATATGGTTATGGCAAAGAGGATCATTGTTGATTCTATCAAGGATCACCTTATACCTCAGGTGTCCTCTCTCAAGACACCTAAAGCTATGTTTGATTCCCTAACCAAATTGTTTGAAGGGAAGAACATAAACCAGAAGATGACTCCGAGGAATCAACTGAAGAATGTGAAGATTCAGAATGTAGAGACCATCCAGTATTACTTCACAAGGGTTTCACAGATCAAGGAACAATTAGAAGCTGTAGATGAAGAAGTGGAGAATGCAGAGATTGTGATGACAACACTAAATGGCCTTCCTAGGTCATGAGATTCTTTCATCCAAGGAATCTGTGCCAGAAAGAAGTTAGTCAAATTCAGTAGACTATGGGAAGAATGTTTTCAAGAAGAAGCATGGATAGCAACTCAAGAAGAGAAGATGGGAAGTGAAGACCAAGCTCTCACAGTTCACTCCAAGAAAGGCAGAAGAAGATCTCATTACTCCAAAGGTAAGGATCCTCATCATAGAGATAAAATTAGAAGGGACCTATAAAAAATGAGATGTTATACATGTGATGAAATAGGACACTTTGAAAAAGATTGTCCTAAGAACAAGGGTCACTCTCATAAAAAGAAGGGGAACAAAAGAAGACATCATGCTCATGCTGCAGAGGATGATGAACCCTCCAAAAAAAGAACCAGATATGAAAGTGAAGATTCTTCAAGCGAGGATGAATATGTTCTGATCTCCACTCTCACGGGTAACATTACTCATGGAAGTGATGATTGGCTTATAGACATTGGGGCTTCCAAACATATGACTGGATTCAAGGAATCCTTTGTGAGACTGTCAGAACATGAATCACCTCACAAGGTGAAGCTAGGAGATGACTACCAATATCCAATAAAAGGTAGTGGGGAATCTTCATATAAATTAGACTCTGGAAAGTCTCTAACAATGAAGGAAGTATTGTTTGTGCCAGGACTCAAGAAGAACCTTCTCTCCATATCACCATTGGATGCAAAAGGAATGAGGGTTGCATTCATAGATGGTCAAGTCATTATGTGGCCAAGAGGAAATACTATCGATGATGCGGTGGTGATTGGAGAACAAGAAGGAGGTTTGTATAAATTGAAGGGCCATCCAGAACAAGCATTGGTCCATGACACAGTGGAGCCAACTGAACTTTGGCATAGAAGGCTTGCACATGTGCATTACAGAGCACTACCTATTGCAAGCAAAGTTGTTGAAGGTCTTCCAAAATTCCAAGCAAAACATGATGGGGTCTGCAAGGGATGTGCGAAAGGAAAGAATACAAAGAAGACATTTCCTAGCAGCGAAAGCAAAGCCAAAGGAATCCTAGAAATCATCCACTTCGATGTATGCGGTCCTATGTCATCAAACTCACTAAGCGGGTATGAGTATTATGTTTCTTTTATTGATGATTTTTCTAGGAAGACATGGGTTTAATTCATGAAGAACAAAGACGAAGTATTCAGCAAATTCAAGGAATTCAAAGCCTTGATCATGAACCACACTGAAAGGAAGATCAATACTTTTTGATCAGATAATGGTGGAGAATTCACTTCGAATGAATTCAAAGAGATATGCAAAGAATTAGGGGTTAAGAGGGAGTTTTCCACTCCTTATAATCCACAATAGAGTGGGATTGCGAAACGAAAGAATAGAACTATCATGGAAGCCGCAAGAGCCATGCTTCATGATCAAGATCTTCCTATGCATCTTTGGGCTGAAGCTGCCAGAACAACGGTGTATGTACAGAACCATACTCCACATAGAGTACTCGAGAACAAGACTCCTGAAGAAGTCTTCTCTGGCAAGAAATTAGAAGTCAGCCATCTCAGAATATTCGGCTGTCCTGTGTACATACACATTCCAAAGGAGAAAAGGACAAAATTAGATCCTTCAGGAAAGAAAGGTATATTTGTGGGATACTCTAAAAGCTCGAAGGCTTACAAAATCTATTTCCCAGGATACAAGAAGATTTACATCAGCAGGGGTGTGATATTTGATGAAAACACAACTTACAACAAATCCAGAAAGATACCTGAAGAAGCAGAAACACCCAGAATTCATGATACAACCATGAACAAATAAATTCAAGAAGAAGATCGAGAATTTGAAGAACTGCAAAGACCTGTAGATCCACCTCTGGAGAAGAATCCTTATAAGAGGAAACCTGCTTGGTAACAAGAACTTATCCAAGGTGCAGAAAGATATGGGGCTCCAGAAGAGAATCATAGAGAAAGAAAGAGGACCAGATCCTGCTCCGGGTATGTAGCTTTACTATGTGATTTCATTGATAAAGAACCTTCCAGTTATGAAGAAGTGGCAGAACGGAAAGAATGCAAGGATGCTATGATCGAAGAATATCAATCGATCATGAAGAATGATGTTTAGGATGTTGTCCCATGACCATAAGGGAAGTCAATTATAACTTCCAAATGGATCTACAAGATCAAGCATGCTACAGACGATAGCATTGAAAAGTATAAGGCAAGATTTGTGGCTCGGGGTTTCTCTCAGAAAGAAGGAATATACTATGAAGAAACCTTTGCACCTGTAGCTAGATACACTTCCATTAGATCAGTACTTGCTCTGGCTGCAGTGGGGAAATGGAAGATACACTAGATGGATGTCAAGACTGATTTCTTGAATGGTGTAGTAGAAGAGGAAGTGTATGTAGAACAACCACTCGATTTTGAGACACATGACAAAGAGTCTCATGTATGCAGATTGAAGAAAACCCTGTACAGTTTGAAACAAGCACCTAGGACTTGGTACGGCATAATGGATAGCTTCCTATCCAGTTTGAGCTTTACCAAGAGTAAAGCAGATTCCAACCTTTACTACAAGGTTGAAGATGGAAACCCAGTGATGCTTCTACTATATGTAGATGATCTATTTGTGACAGGTACGGATGGGTCAATTGCTAATACAAAGAGAAAGCCTACTGCTGAGTTCGAAATGAAGGACTTGGGGATGATGCATTACTTTTTAGGTATGGAGGTGTGGCAGAGTACAGATGGAATCTTCCTTGGACAAGGGAAGTATGCAATAGAGATCCTAAAGAGGTTTAGGATGATGGACTCCAAGGCTATGGCCACACCTATGGCATCGAACCTGAAGCTATTGAACAATGCTTCATCAGAGTTAGTTGATGCTACGATGTATCATCAGATGATTGGGTCATTGATGTACCTAACGAACACGAGACCAGATATTTGCTTTGCTGTGAACACCTTGAGCTAGTTCCTGACAGATCTGAGACATGTTCACTTGATTGCTACAAAGCATATTCTGAGGTACCTGAAGGGTACAGTTGATTATGGTCTCAAGTATGATACAAATCAAAAGATTAACCTGGAGGGTTATGTTGATTCAGATTGGGCAGGTAGTGCCATCGATAGGAAGAGCACTTCAGGGTGTTGCGTCAGTATGGGATTTGGTGTGATCTCTTGGTTTAGTAGGAAGCAATCCTGTGTGGCACTAAGTACAGCTGAAGCAGAGTATGTCGCAGCTTGTTCAGCTAGTTCTAAGGCAGTATGGCTACGGAAGCTACTGTCTGATATATTTGATCTCCAGTTGGATGCTACTTACATACATTGTGACAACCAAAGTTGCGTGAAGTTGTCAGAGAATCCAGTGTTCCTTGACAAGTTGAAGCATATTGAGATCAAGTATCACTATATCAGGGATATGGTGCAGAGGGGAGCAGTGAAGCTCCAGTATGTTGAGATGGAGGAACAAATAGCTGATGTAAGAGGGTGTGTTGATGTATTTGTAACTTCGGAATGTATTCATCTATGTATCTTATGTATTGTAACCCAATGTTTATTCCAGGATGTATCTATAATGTAATTGAGTCATGTTGTCATGTCCCGATGTTTCGATCGGGAGGATCAATAATGTAAACAAGTCATGTCAAGTCATTGTGGGTAACCCTCCGATTATCTAAGGGTTAAAGTCTCCGCAGTTCCGGGGCACTAGGGTTATTAGACTCTCCTAGTAGAGGTCGGCCTTAGGGTTTTAGTCATGTCAGGATTAGTATAAATAGAGAACTGGAGTCTCTATTTATCACACAACTCATACACACTCAAATGTAGCACATAGTTGAGGAAGGAGAAGACACTGGGGCTAGATAAGAAGAAGGTTACTACTGTTGGGAGATCACTTACTGTTTTGGGATTTTACTGTTTTGGTGTTGATTCTATCTCTGAGGAAGCTGTGGGGTTTTCTCCATTTATGGTTTCCTCGAGGAAAAACAATGTGTTCATTGTCTCTTATGTTTGATTTTTGTACTTGTTATTCTCTCAGTTAAAGATCCTAATAATGCTAGCTTAATGTTGAAAAACTAACACAATAGATCTAGTGGACTGTTCTGCGTCTGAAATTTGTTCATAGAGGCCATTTGGGATCGTTGGATTCATGTTTTTAGATCCAGTCCAGGTGGAAAAACTTGGAAGTCTGTGGGTACCACAAGTTGACCGGAGAGGTGCTTTCTAATGTCAACAGCTCAGGCATGCTTGAGGGTGAAGCCATAGCCTAGGTGGAATACTTGTTAAGATTCGAGTCTTAGGAAGGTGTTGAAAACTGGTGCCTGCATGAAACATAAGAGCGTGGTGGTGTGAATCATTCGAGTTGATACAAAGTCAAATTGCAATCTGGTTCTCCAAGTGTAAAAGACCAGCATTCAATTTTGTTGTTTCCAGTGAATTTCTGATTGCTTAGTGTGCTTTTCTGTATAGCCTTGTGATAGAATTAATTGGTCAGAGAAGCATTTTTCTCGTTTGTTTGCGATTCCCATGGTCGATCTACTCCAACATGAGCCATAAGCAATCTTCTGCTAGTTAAATACAATAATCTGGATTATACTCTGGACAAGTTGAATTTGTTGTTTTGATCATCAAATTGTGGATTGGCTGCTGGTGCGTATCATATTTAATGAGGGAAAATCAAATTATACATGCAGATTCAAATATACATCATCATCACGTTTCTTCAGGTATTTCTTGTTTTTGGGGTAGCGGGGCCCATAAAAAGTATGTCGAGTGGCTACTCATTGGATTTGTAATTTAATTCCGCATCCAACGAGATTTTTCAATCAAAATTTGAGTAAAAACACAGGGAGATATGTCAAAAATACAAACAAAAAAAGTAGTTTTTTTTATGATACCTATCCCCAAATTTATATTTAAAAATTGTTTAAGAGGTGCTCCCTTTTTAAATTTTAAATCATTTTGATTGGCTAATACATGATGACATGGAATTTGTATTATTTTTGGAAGGCCCATTTTAAATTGAAATTTCCTCTAATGTAGGTTTTATGATAGAGTGGTTGACACAAGTCTTCTTAATGTTTGGTTATACGATTTTGTAATTCTGTCTAATTTTTGTTGTGTCGAGTTTTACTTCATGTTACCGGTCGGTGAAAAATATTATTGATTTCATAAGTATTTAGACTAAGAAAATTCCTTAAAGAAATTCAACTAAAAGTGGTTAAGTCGAAGTAAACATGTCGAGTAAGCCTATAAACCGGTCGAAGTAAACCTATGGGTTAAGTTTGGTCGAAGTAAAACTTGTCGAAGTGAAGTGATTCGGTAAAACTGACAAGTAAGAACTTATCAAGATAAAAAGAGTCGAGTCGAAAAGTCTGATCAAATTTAGTCTTTAAAAACCTTGTCAAAATATTTTGGTAGACTTGTATAGTCGGAGTTATACAAGTTTTACCCGACAAGTTAAAAAAAGGTTGAAGTCCCAACGTGAAATTTTTGTGACTAAGCGGTAACTCAAGTTCAACCGACTCATTTTTTGCTAACTGGTATCAGATCAAGGTTTAGGAAAGAAATCTTGTCTTAAAAGTGAAAAAGTAATTTTCTAAGGAAAATTAAAAATTAAAAATGGCTTCCGCTTCTGGTTCAAACATGTTGAGTTTGAAAACCCCAACTTTTATAGAAAAAAATTATGAATATTGGTCTTTAACAATGAAGGCTTTGTTCATAGGTCAAGATTTTTGGGAAATTGTCCAGAATTGTTATGCAGATACAACAAATCAAGTGGCATATAATAATCTCACACAAAACTGAGAAAGATACACCAAGGGAACATATGAAGAAAGATGGAAAAGCTCTGCTCTACATACATCAAGTCATGCATGAAAGCATACTCTCAAGAGTAGTAGAAACAATTACCTAAGAAGGAATGGGATACAATGGAGACCGCATATCAAGGCTTGGACAAGGTAAATACTTCTAAGTTGCATATTCTTAGAAGAGATTTTGAATCTCTGTAAATGAAATATTCGGAGTCAGTAGACTCATTCTACACTAGAGTTGTTGGTTTGATAAATAAACTAAAATCTCATGGAGAAAAAATAGAAGACCAAAGGGTGGTTGAAAAAATTCTTAGAAGTATTCCCCCAAGATTTGAATCCTTGGTTGTGACCTTGGAAGAAAACAAAGACATTTCGGTGTTTACCATTGATGAGTTGCAAGCTTCACTCATCCATCATGAAGACTGAATTAGCAGAACAAATAAATCATTGGAAGGTGCATTCACAGCACAGTCATCCATAAGCTGTGGTAGAGGTAGGGGGGCAAACAACTCCAGAGGCAGAGGAATAATTTGTTCCAAAGGAGGACGCGACAAAAGTCTTGAAAATGTCGTTGGTAGAGGAGAGAATCAAGATCCAAGTCAGCCAAGTGGTCAAAAGTTTGATAAATAAAAAATTCAATGTCATTATTATAAGAAATTTGGTCATTATGCATATGAATGCAGGAAGAAACAATATGACCAAGGAAGGCAAAGCCCAAATCAGTCGAAAAACACCAACACTCCTCCAAGTGCAATGTTAATGGCATATGCATCTCCAATTGAATGCAATGTTGTCCAAGAAAGTCCACATGACATACGGTACTTAGATTCAGGTTGCAACAATCATCTAAATGGTAATTTAAATTTGTTTTCCTGTCTAGATAATTCAGTTCAAACTGATGTTACACTTGGAAACAATGTCCAAGTCATTGTTTTGAGAAAAGGTATTGTTGGTATTCTAACCAAACAGGGGGAGAGTAAGTTTGTTCCTAATGTCTATCATGTCGAAGGTGTGAAAAATAATTTGTTGAGCATTGGAAAACTAATACAAAAAGGTTATAGATTTTACATAGAAGACAATCACTTTGTGATTAAAGACAAGCATCCAAGCAACCAACTGATAGAAAAAGTGCCAATGACAAGCAATCGCTCGTTTCTGTTGAGGATAATTCCAGACATGAAAGGAAAGACAAATATAGATGCTGCATTCAAGGTAGAAAGTAAATAAATGGACGAGCACTTTGACAATAAAGAAAATGGCAGCACTGAATTTCAAGCAGTGTTTAAAACAGAAATTTTAGGATGAATCCTGGTTGTGGCATTTCAGATTTGGACAGCTGAATTTTGGTGGGCTAACGCTAGTGCACACAAATAATATGGTGAAAGGATTGATATTAATCAATAGACTAGAGAGAGTTTTTGAAGGATATATTTTTGGCAAGCAACATAGAGAGACTTTTCCTGTCGAAAACTCATATAGAGCAGGCACACCACTTGAAATTGTGCACTCTGATATTTGTGGTCCAATGAAGACATCATCCATTGGTGGCTGCAATGATTTTCTTACTTTTATTGATGACTACTCAAGAAAAACATGGGTGTATTTTATGAAACAAAAATCTGATGCATTTAGTTATTTTCAGTAGTTCAAGGCACTCGTGGAGAACCAGAGTGGACACGACATCAAAATCTTAAGGACCAACAGAGGAGGTGAATATGTTTTGAATGAATTTCTAAATTTTTGTAAGACCCATGACATACAAAAGCAATTCACTGCACGGTATACACCTCAGCAGAATGGTGTTTGCGAAAGAAAGAACATAACCATTATGGAGATGGTGTGCAGCATGATGGCAGCCAAGCATTTGTCAAATGAATATTTGGCTGAAGCAGACGCAACTACTGTATATATCATGAACTGGTGTCCGACAAAGAGTGTGAAGAATAAAGTTCCTCAAGAAGCATGGACAGGTATGAATCACAGTGTTTCTCATTTAAAAAAAATTCGTTGTGTTGCATATGCTCATGTAACAGATGAGCCGAGAAAGAAATTAGAGAAGAAGGGACATAAATGTATTTTTGTTGGCTATTATGAAGACACAAAAGCATACAAGTTGTATGATCCTGTCGCAAGGAAAGTGATCATCAGTCAAGATGTTCAATTTGTCGAGAATGAATCATGGGATGGAAGTGTCAACATAAATGTCAAGATTGTGTCGAACGTCGACAATGATGACATGACGGAGGAAGTGGTTCAAACACCACATGCAATTTAACCAGTTGCAGCACCATTGACTACCATGACACCGTGACATGGTTCAACACAAGGAACATCGACACAAGTTGCAGCTCAAGCTAGGCCGACAAGCACACCAATAGGACAACAAAATCCATCAATCATTTCGTCGAGGTCGACATCGATAGAAGTAGTGAATACAAGAAGTCTGCATGAAATATATGAGACTAGTACACCAAATTCATTCTCTCTCTTTGCATTATTTTCTCATATATATGATCCACAAACATTTGAGGAAGCTGTCGAAGAAGAAGTATGGGCACAAGCCATGGATGAAGAAATATAATGCATTGAGAAGAATCAAACTTGGAAGCTGGTAGATGTACCAAAAGATAAATATGTAATCAATGTCAAATGGATTTACAAGACCAAGTAAGACGCTGATGGAAATGTGCAGAAGCAAAAAGCAAGAATGGTAGCAAGAGGTTTCATGCAGCAACCTGGCATAGATTTCAATGAAAATTTTGCACCTGTCGCATGCATGGATACAGTCAGAACTATCTTGGTCATTGCTTCACAAAACAAATGGCTTGTTTATCAAATGGATGTTAAGTCAGCATTTTTGAATGGCTATCTAGAAGAGGAAATATATGTGGAACAACCACAAGGCTATGAAGTTCTAGGTCAAGATAATAAAGTGTACAAGATGAAAAAGGAACTCTATGGTTTGAATCAAGTTCCTAGAGCTTGGTACATTCGGATTGACTCCTATCTCACCGAAAATGGATTTCACAGAAGTGAAAGTGAACCGACATTGTACACCAAAGTTAACGAGCAAGGTAAGATGTTAATTGTCTGCCAATATGTAGATGACTTAATATTTACTGGTGACTTTGGCATAGAATATTTTAAAGCAGTCATGGAAAGTAAATTTGAAATGACTGATTTGGGGCTTATGAATTTTTTTAGAGGCATTAAAGTCAAGCAGTCTGAAAGTGGTATATTTATATCATAGTCTCAATATGCAAATGCATTTTTAAAAAGATTAAACATGTCTAATTACAAGACAGCTACAACACCAGTAATAACAGGTTTAAAATTGAGCAAGGATGATGATGGATCAACTGTAGATTCGACACTGTTTAAAATGCTTGTTGGTAGCCTTGTGTATTTAATGGCAACAAGACCAGAATTCATGTATGGAGTAAGTTTGGTCTCAAGATTTATGGAGTCACCAAAAGACTCTCATTGACAAGCAAGTAAAAGAATTCTGAGGTATGTAAGTGGCACAAAAGACCTTGGCATTATGTATTCAACCTCAACAAATTTTAAATTGAAATTTGACATATTATTGCATAAATGTGTTTTACAATTTAGCTAATTAAAATTAAATTTAATATGTTCTTGGTTTTATCATTTTTCTTTTTACTACTGAAGTTAATTGAATTTTACTACTCAGTTTGTAAGATTGTGAGTATTGCCCTAATATGGTTGTATATTTATATTAGAATAATATTTTTTATTTTTTATTTTTTTAATTATGAGCCGACATGTTATAAGTTTTTTATTTTTATTATTATTATTTTTATTGAGCCTACATGTGCCACATCAATGTTACAGACTAGACACATCTCTCCCATTTGAGTTGTAGCTCAATAAAAAGCATTTAAAGAATATTTATATTAAAGAAACATTCATATATATAGATTTTTATTTTTATTTTTAATTAATTAATTGAGTCATTGCAAATGCATGATTGTCATGTCCATCCAAAATGCATGATCAAGTCATGTTTTTTTGTTTGTTTGTTGGAACACGCCATTTTGATGAGAACCATAGAGGGAATATATAGCAATGGATATTATGCACTGCGGTAAGTAATTCCATAGTCTCATCTAGAGGCTTCGCCAGGATTTCCTCTGGTCTCTCAATTCTGGCCACTACTTCTACATTCATTCTCAATTATTTTAAGACAATGTTTCTCTTGCGGGTATTAGAAGGCTTTCTCCTTGACAGACTTGCTAAGCCAGTTTGAAACGTTGTTGCAAGGAGTTCTGGAACTAAATTATTTTCCAAGCGCCTCCCGGCTTGCGGTGGAACATATCCCCCATCATTTCCCTCACCCATAACAGGTGTCACAACTCCAATCATAGGGCCCCTGGGGCCACTAGCACTAAAATTCTCACTAACCATATTTATTCACAAGTCTTCTTTGACTATGTGTCTTGTAAACAAAAACTCGTTGTTGCATTATATGGGAAATAATTTGCAATTGATCAATAGTAGAAAGTTCATTCCAGCGGGTAGTCGATCAAATATTCACACGCGCCATCATCGAGTATCATAATGAAAACATGATCCATCATGTGGGTCACCACTCCAAGTTCTTATGTTCAGGTTCCAACTATGCCGCCCCTTTTTGTTGTGACATCATGATACTTATGGCAGAAGTGACCAACGAATTTTGTTAGTATCTTGCGTGCCCCTTTCACTTGGCTTAGAGTCCACTATGTTATTCTCACCATGCCAATGCATAGACACTCCCGCACTCCCCTTCCTGGCTCCTTGGGACCGCCCAACAGAGCTATGAGAAGCATCGTCCATACTGCCCGCCTGTACAAGAATTCGATCTCGAACCCAATGAAAGAGGAAATTGAAGACTCAAAAAATGATGCCAAACTCACCAAGAATTGCATTTTGGACCATGAGGTGAGAGAGGAATTTGAAGCTCTCATACTTGACCCTGGTTATTCAAGAGGAAGAGTTTATATTCATATGAAGACCATGGACTATCTCTGGGAACATAAGTTTGTTATGGGAAGGGCATTGGTTGACAGAGGAGAGGTGCATGAAGCCATCCTTATGAAGTTAGATGAATTGTCCAATAGCATGCAACATATTTCCAATCACCTTGGCATTAAACTGGACAACTCCATCCTTGTGGATACTAATATCAAGCCAGAAATTGGATAATTCTCTAGATAGATTAGTTTACTTTTATTGCTATGAATATTTGCAAATGGTCTATAGTAAAGAACTCTCGATCTAGATCGTATTGAATGGTTTCTTTTCAGGGTAGAATATAATTTTGAAAATTTTGAAACCTCAAAGCATATTTTCTGTATGTAGGGAGGGATTAGTTACTGTTTACTTTTTGTAAATGTTATTGAAGGAAATATAAGGAAATTTCTTATTTACAAAAAAAAATTAAGATAGGTATTACAATTGTTATTTGGAATATTTTCAATTCAGCGATAAGAGTTATATAATTGTCTTCTGAAAGGGAAACAATCCTTTCCCTTTGACTAATTCCCAAGTTTTTTTTGAATCTTCTGTTCATGAAGTTTGTTGCAGTTGACATATAGAAGCTTCCCAAAAGAAAGATAATAATCAAATAAAACAATTTTGACAAGATATATATGAAATGCAAGCTGAAAAATGTAATATGAAAATGTTTAATGGTGTCAATCTTAATGTTTATTTTTCTCAAAACTGCTTTCGTAATTCCCTTTCCGCAAAACCAAGTCAATTCAATTTATGGATTGCGGATATGCCATCCAACTTTTCCAAAATGTTCTTCTGCAATTTGTCTTCCACAACTCCTATGAGCCATCGATCTCTTGGTGCTTTGATCTCATCCGTTGATATTTTATTAGTGCAAAACTTTGTGGATGTCTTATCTCCTGTGCATATTTACTTCTTGAATTATTTCCCCATCATCAATTTCTCATGGCTTTCATCTCATTCATTGATCAACTATCAGTGTGAAACTGCACTTTAACTTTGCATATCTCTTATCTCCCGTGCAAATTCACTTTGTGAATTATTTCCCCATCGTCCATCTCTTGCGGCTTTAATATCATCTGTTAGTCTGCTATTAATGTGGACCTACATTTTAACTTTATGGATCTCTTATCTCCCCTGTAGATTCACATCCTGAATTATTTTCCCATCGTCAATTCATCATTCTCCTTTAATCTGGATCCTCTAATCTTTGTCAAAGGAACAAACGCAACCTCTGCAGACAATCAATCAATCAACTTGATCTATCCAAACTTGATCTTCTTATCTAGATATGTCTATAACCTCTATATCTTCATCCTCCATGCAGATCGATCAATGAACTTGATCTATCTTCACCTGGACTTGATCTTCTTGTTAACACTCCAAATGTACCCCCGATTGTGAAAGGGTAAATCCCAAGGTAACCATAGACCCAAGCTTTAGGAAAGAAAGTTGGCTTCTTTCTCTCCAGAGAGGGATCTCTCAATAATTGTCTTCACAAGGCCAGCTATATGATCAAGAAATAAATTTAAGATTGTTGTTGGTTGAAACAAGGCAAGTACACATTGGGCATGGAATACAAAATGGTTATAACATCACAGTGCTATTGCATGGAAATTTTAACAGAGGCAAGGTACAAATCTCATTATAGTGAAAATACTTTTGTTTGGTGATATAGAAGAAAATCAGAAATAATACGTTAATAAGGACATCTAAAAATGATGAATCCACATTAACTTTATATGAACAAGTTTGTGAATTTTTGAAATCAATAGAAAGAGCATATGATTATGAATTCTACACTATTAAAAACTCATATCAAACATGAAAGGGAAAACATAATGGAAGTAGTAAACAAGAAAGACATGGACATGAGGAAAGGAAAGTACAGACTATAACAAAGAAAACACATGAATCACTGGAAAAAGGCCAGCTTTGCCTCTGATGTCGGATAACCTTCTGTAAATAAAGTCTTCTCTTATCAATTCTGCCTTCTGCATTACACAATGCGGATTGCGGAAAGTGAAAAGTCTTTTGATGTATAATTTTCCATTTTTCAGTTTCGCATTTCTACAAACCACAATGTGGATTGCGGAAACTAGAAACTCAATAAAAATAAAATTTGCAACATTGCCTACCCACAACCCACAAACCTTTTGCAGATTGTGTATTGCAAAAATTCAAAAAAAAATCTTGGTTAAGAATCTCAGTCCGCAACCTGCAATACAGATTGTGGATTGTGGAAATCGTAATATCGGAAGTTTTATTGAATTCATCTCCGCATTTTGGTTTCCTGCTTTAATCTCAATTGTCCATTTTTCTCAAAATCTACGGTGCAAGTCTATTCTTCCATTGAGTCTTGACTTATTTAAATAGTTTGAAATTATGAACTCTTCACCATTTTCACTCGCGATTTTTCACAGTGATTGAGATTTTTACTACGGCTTGTTATCACATATATAGTAGCAAGACTACCATATTCTATTTTTCAGATACAGTACATTTTTCAGCCATATCTCTTACATATGAAATGCTGAGATGAGCAGTTTTGACGGATCATTATTTTTTCAGTGGACTATTAGACTCTCCCATGTCAGGACTGAGTCTTAGGACACTCATATTTGAGGACCGATGTGCCATTTAGTCATTTGCAAAGCAGTTAGTGATGCCCAGATTGGTGTTAGTGTTTTCTCATTGGACAGATGATGGTTCAGATGGATTATTTGCATGGCTATGACTTAGCATTTATTATATTGTGTTATGGTTATCATTGCTCTTATACTCATCCTTGTGACATATACTATCATTTAGTGTCATGATATGGTGGTCATAAATATATGGACTTGGATGTATTTGTATTATGTATTGATGTCCCTACTTAGACTTGGAAGTTCCTGATCTATACTCATTAGTTATACCCTCCCTAGGGAGAATAGAGGTAGTCATTCCCACCATACTTTGGCTTGCTAGTGTTGGCTTCATTGTTCATTGTCTCCACCCATCCATTTCCATCCAGTTTTGTTTTAACCCGACTTACTATTTGACTTGTGGAATGGAGGACCTTTCCCCACCAGAACCTTTGTTGGACAAACTTCCTTGTTTATATTGTGTCTCGACTCTGAGTTGGTGACAGAAGTTTCCTTTGGTGTGTTGGATTGTATGCCTAAATCATTTTGGTCGATTGTCCCAATGTTTGGCACTGTGCAGAACTCCCCCTAGTCACTTGAGATGTTGTTGGCTAAAACTGAAAGCTTATGTACTACTTGTATTGGAAATGTTTATATAAGCGCCCATGTAAATTGTAAATTCTAAAATGTGTTTCTTAACATATGTGAGCAAAGGGCAAGAGAAATGAAATGCTAAAATACCCCATGAAGGGTATAAGAAAATGTCTCAAAAGCAATGGTTAAATATATGTTATATCCAAATATTGCTGACCTTATAAATTTGAATATGTCTTGGATGAAAGCTGCAGTTAGTTGTGCTTTTAAGCACTGTGAAGTCCTCAAAAGGTCATATAGGCCAAAAAGGCCATGGAAATTAAATTGATGGTCCTAATGAACCTGGATCAAACTTGATGTAGACATGATGCCTAAGTTGAATAAGCACTCTCTGAACAACTCAACCATTTGTGAGGCACTCCCATTCCCTATGTTGTGGTTTGTCCAGCATGTGGTTATAGTGACTATTCCCTTTCCATATCCAAAGTGTCATGATGTTAAGTTGGTAGTCATCCTTTTCCCTAGCCTTGTCAATTTCAGCCTTCACCCTTCACTAGCAAATTGACTACAACTATGAAGTGAGTATAGTCCTGAAAGTTTGGTCTGAGAAATAATAAATAAAAACCCTATATATGTATTTGGTTGATGTACCGCCAGTGAGGTGACTGCTACTTGTTATGATTGTTACTTAAATTATTTGTAGAGCATGTATTAGCCTTGTAACACTTGCAGCAGATGGATGATAGTCTGAGTTATATTATTGGTATCTGGTCATTTACAGGTGATTATATTGTCTATTGGATATTGTTGATGATCAGGCAGAGACCTGGAAAGGGTGTGAGTATGCATCCTAGATGGATTTGGACTCTTTGAGTCTAGTGAGATAGCTTATTTTCAGTTCCGAGCACTTGCAGAGATGATCGGGCTCATTTTACCTTTCTGATGTAGTTTTGCTTCACAAGATGATGTGTCTGAGTAGGGAGATGTTTTAATGGGATCTCCTAGGGATTTGTATGGGGAATAGGGGGTGAATCCACTTGATTGTACCATAGTACCCCCATCCCAAAGATCCTAGTGGGATCAGTTTGACAACATAGGCACCCTAGGAGGCAGTTTTGGTAGGTTCACGTTTCCCGAGGCAAATTAAAAAATGATTAAATGGCTATTGAAGAAATCGATTTGGGATACTAAGGTAGGGAAATGGCATGGGATGAGTCATGATGATGAGTGTGATGTCCTCTGCACCTTCTCTAGCAGTTGTAGCACCTGATTAGGCCCACACCTATTTTTTGGGCATTTTTATATTATTTTCTAGAACTTTTGGGAGGCTCACAATTTCCTCAAGGAGGCACAAAGTCAAAAAATTAAAATATTATTTTATTTTATTGTGCCATGGGGACACCCATAGGGAGTTAATTAACACTCCACGGACCCACCATATGCTTCATTTATTTCTTGTTGAGTGGGGTGCCCTCTTTTTGGGTGAGCTAGTACACTTTGGTAATTTATGGTCATATTGATCCATGTATTGTATGTTGAGCTCATCTCAACCATTGATTAGAACATTTATATATTTTAATCTTAGCCACTCGTTTTGAAAGTTGTTAGGATTTTGGTTCTCTCATTTCTATTTAAAGGAGAGAGCTTCTCATTTGTAAGGGGTCTTTGGCTCTTGGATCTGATTAATAGAAAAACTTTCTGTGGATATTTTTTGGATCTCCTTTGCATTTGGTGGTCTTAGATGGTGATTGGAAAGTCTTCTGCTTCCTAGCATTCAGGAAATTTGTGTGAGATATTCTTTTGGGGATCATTGTCTTGTCTACAAGAGGGTGACTTCATCTTGTGCATTTTTGCAGGGGGGCCTTAACTTGCTTGGATTGGCTTTGTCTTGTATCAGGGGGTTTTCATTAGTTTCATTGTGATCTATGATTACATCTTGTTACTTTTCTGAAGATCTATCTTTTCTTTCGTGATACGGCAAATATGATATTGTTGATGTTTGTTTGGCAAGAGAGAGGGCGCATTAGTCACTTGGAGCAAAACGTTGAACTTAGAAATCACACATGTCTTCTCCAATTGATAGGGATAGCCAGGATCATCGCCTTCAAGGAATCTAGAAGTATTTCCAAGTAATATCTATAGGTTAGTTCCTTTCTTCCGGATCGCAACCCATTGGCGCATGCTTTTCTTCATTTTTTCTGAAAAATCTATAAATAATAAAAAATACCAAAAATACGAAAAAATAAACCATTCGATCTCTCAACAAACAACTATTGGGTTTTGTAGATTGGACCTCCCTCTCACCAATTCATACCTAACGTTGAGCTAGTTTGGCCTAGTTTGTGCTATATCTGAGAAACTGCCTTCTCAAACCCTAGCGCCCCTCATTGAATTTTTGACTTTTTCTAAGATTTGATTTTTCTGGAAGAATAAAAAGTTGGGTTTGTAGATTGGGTCCTTCTCACTCCAAATCACCTCCAATGCTGAGCTAAAGGCCGACAGGTGGCCCTAGATCAAAGAAACTGTCTTTCAAGATCTAGCATTTCTCATCATTTTTATGACTTTTTCCCAAATCTAATTTTTTCAGAATTTTTCCAACTTGGGTTTGTAGATCAGGTCATCCCCATCCCATTTCCCCTCCAACGTTGAGCTGATGGTCTCTAAATTTTCCTAGATCTAAGGATCTGCCTCTCCAAACCCTAGTGCTAGCCACCTAACTGTTGGATTCCCCTGTAGACTGATTTTTTCGGCCAAAAGACCTTCCGGATCCATAGATCAAGGCATTTCCCAGGTGGGTCCACTCCAACGTTGGGAAGATATTGACTCCATTACCCTAGGTTCAACAGGAACTGATCTCCAACCCTAGCACGAGCCCCTCTTTGGCCTCATTTCCTTGCAAATATGATTTTCCCCTGATGACTCAAGATATCTGGTATTGTCATATCTATCTTCAAGTATATCCATTAGTACTAGATAGTGCCAACACTGTCCTTGCCCTCCCTGCATTAGTCACGTTTCCCAAGGCAGTGGATATCTTCATCAGTTGCTAGTACCTCAACTCTAGATCTAATATTTAGCCCATAGGTCACTTGTGTTCCACTTTGGATCAACCCTCATTTGTATAAAACCCTTATCCAAATCCCTGGCACACTTAGTGACATCTTCCATAGATCTAAGGTCTCCAATTACGTTACACCTTACGTACCTCAAGTTTTATTGATCTGATCTGGTGTCTAGGTCTGATCTCTCCTATCGGGAGTAGATCCGAGTCTCCCCCTTTGTTGTCTTGGGCTTAGATAACATAAAGTGAAGGATTCCTTAATTGGCGTGACAACCATCCATTTGGGAGTCTAGGCAGTCTTGGTTCCACCTCCTTAGTTGTTTGTCCCTCTACCCTCCATCCTGGATCCACCTTACATAGGTAACTACAAGGTTGGTGATAACACGACTCTCTCATTGAGCTCACCAATTCTTGCATTGCCAAGCTGTCCAACTATGTTACTTATCCAAATGACAATATACACAATGGTTTTCTCTTTATCGATTTCAAATATAAATATTTTGTCAAAAAAAATGAAGCGGATTTGCGGAAAGTAATTAAATAAGTGTTAATGTATGCTCCGCAACCGGAAATCTGCATTGCGGAAGCGGAACGATGGAAGAAAAACTGTAAAAGTGTATGGAGCTTCCCACAACCTGCAATCCGCATTGCCGAAGTGGAGTTGTGGAAGGATAAGTCCGTGTGATTTAAAACTTTGTCATTTTTTGTTCTTGCAGGTTGTAAGGTCTAAATGACTCTATTTATGCATGTCTAGGTTTTTTACAGCCATTGCTACCTCTGGTTAAGTATGGCATTTGAATAAATGGCTTCCACATTCACATTCAGCTCATGCGCAAGCTTTACTGAGAATTCGTTAGTTTGTAGGGGAAAAACCAAGTGCTTTGCAGGAAAAGTTTCCAATGGTATAAACCATTTAAGCCCATGGTCAGTGGGGTTTAAGTAGGGTTTAAGGGAATTTGAAATCGATAGAAATAATTTTCACAAAATAAATTAAAAGTTATTGATATCTATAGTTGAAATAAAAATACGAGGGACTCTTTGAAAATAGCCTTCAAAATTTATCTTAACTCCTTTAACTGGTTCGATTCCAAAATCTTAAGCTTAAGAATTCTTCTGCAACGGACTTTTCCTTCTGCAACTCCACAATCAAAATATTTGAAAATCATTTTCCCTTATTCTGCAACCTGCAAATGCGGATTGTGGATGTCAAATAACATTTTGTAAATAAAGTCTTATATTTTTCGCTTTCTCCTTCTGCATTCCGCAATGTGGATTGCGGAAAGTGAAAAGTCTTTTCATGTATAATTTTCCATTTTCAATTCCGCATTTCTACAAACCGCAATGCGGATTGTGGAAAGCGGAAACTCAATAAAATTAAAATTTGCAACATTTCCTACCCACAACCCACAAACGTTTTGCCAGTTGCAGATTGTGGAAGTTAAAAATAGTTTTCCTGGTTACGAATCTCAGTCCGCATCCCACAACCCGCAATGAGAATTACAGATTGTGGAAATCATAAGATCTAAATTTTTGTTGAATTCATCTCTGCATATTGGTTTCCCACTTTAATCTCAATCGTCCATTTTCTTGAAATCTACAGTGCAGATCTATTCTGCCATTGATTCTTGGATTATTTAAATCATTTCAAATTATGAATTCTTCACCATTTTCACTTGCGAGTTTTCACTGTGCTTGATATTTTTACTACGACTCTCTTGTTGAGCTCACCAATTATCTGGTTTCCAAACTATCCACGGGTAAGTTTTCTATTCTCAATGGCTAATTTTTGTTATTTTACTGTGGTAAATTTTAATTATGATTGCTAAATTTGTTTCAGAATTTACCTCCAAATCCACCAATATGTCCAGAAAGACCAAGTCCAAGACCGCTCTGAATGAGCAAAAGAGCAAGGACCCAAATGCTGGAATTTTTACTAACACCAGTGGACGAGTGTCTGAAACCCTCCACCTAGACTGGTCCAGAATTTATGTTATATTTGACAATGATGAGTTTTCTACTATCACTCATGACCAGCCAGCATATGCCAAAATTAGCAAACCGTAGCTCCATTTCATTCCATCTAGACCTCCTTTTATGCCATACACAGACCCTTTCAAGTGGGCACTTGACCATGCAAGCCCTAAGGAACAGTATTTTGACAAACACAATGGGAACCCAATAGATTCTTTCCACCCATACATCTTCATAAGAGCATATGCTCTTCAACCTCCTCAACAACTCCTAACTGTCCAATTTCTTGATGCAGCCATGACCCAGTTTAATTTCGAGGAAGTGATAAAATCTTGGATGAATAACCCTACAGAGTTTGTCCCCAATGCAGAAAAGTCCTATCATGTTTTTGGGTTTAGGGAGCCATTTTCCCTACTTGCGGCCATGCTTTGTCGATTATATGGACCACCCAACTGGATTGAGTTCAAAGCTGAATGCGATCCTATATCCCGTCATATATTGATTACAGGTGAATCATTCAATTGGGAACATATCTTATCAATGGTTCTGTTGAGGCCTGGGAATTCGCAGGCGG
>LPNX010758324.1:0-19396 GCA_001517045.1 Pseudotsuga menziesii | reverse complement strand
AGGGGGGGTTAGAGGTAGGGAAAGGAGGAGGGGGGGTTAGTAAGAGTTTAGGGGAAGAGGGTAGTGGGTAGGACATAAAATAATAAAATTATTGGTATAATTGATAATGTGGTCAATTCTATAGTTACATAACAAGCACTCATTGTAGTATTTAAAAATGTGCACTCATTTTGCTTTAATAATATGCGCACTCGTTGTAGTATTTAAAAATACACACTCAATTTTCCTAAATATAACAACCGTGCATTTTGTTTAATTTAAAAAATGTATTCCCTCCAAATAATAAGGCCGAGCCTCAACCCATGCATTTTGTTTAATTTAAAAAATGTATTCTATAAGTGAATCTTCACTCTATGTCTTGCACTCAACTTAGTTGGATTGGTTTTGGCATCCATGGTCATTTCCCTATGCTAAAGAGAAAGTGGCTCTCTTCTCCATCGCGAACATTCTAGCTTCTGTGCTCTGCCGAAGCGAGGCTTTTATTAGATGTGTCTTCTGGTTTGCAGTAAAATTGCTGGCAAGGTGTTCTTTGGTTCGACTCCCCATTAAGACTCTTGTTACATCATTTATTTAGTCTGTGGGAGGCCTACACAGCAACTGCGGGGTTTCATCCATAATGTGGCTCACTTACTTTCCCGTCCATCGTGAGGGAAGTTCCATTGAGATTATAGGTGTTTCATTCTCCATCTTGGGCCTGCTTCTTATAAGTTCACTTGCAACATTCCCTCTAGTCCAAAACTTGCACCACAATCTCTTTGAACAATTTCACCATTTTTTTGGCTGGGTTGCGCTTGCTTTTCTCTAGGCTCTGGTCATACTCACAACAAGCTACAATCCACTAGACAAATACTATAACATTCATTGTTTGAGTCTTGTAGAAAAGGAGGAATTCTGGTTCACTGTTGTGATAACGTTGGTTGTAATATTCTAATGGGTGTTCCTGAGAAGAATTCCTGTAAAAGTGTCGCCACCTTCGAATCACACTGGCCTAATCAAATTTGTAGGAGGAATAGAAGCAGACATCTTGGGCATAATTAGCTAATTGCACGTTTGGTATTATATCGGATGGGAAGGAGGAGCACATGATGTTGGTCAGTGTCGTTGGGTGTTGGAAATATTAATTACTCACAGATCCCCATCTGATCTCAGTTGACTTTGTAAAATTCTGTATCAGCTCAAATCTTGTCAGTCAGTGTCACAAGAGTGAAGAGTCCACGATTCGGAAATCTAAACTAGTCTGTAGATTCACTTAGAAGCAATTTTCAGGTTTCCTATAAATAGTAGAAGAAGATTGTAAATCAAGTTAGATAGTAGAACTCTGGGTGAGAAAAAGAGAGAACTCTAAGCATAGAGTGAAGTTGAAGCTCAAGCTTCTGTGAAGAGCTGAAGCTCTATAAAAGGATCATCCTGTGAGCCGACAAGTTTGGATCGACAAGTTTGTATTATCTTTTGTTATTTATAGACAAGTTATATATATGAAATAGTTTATGGTTGACTGCATGCTTATTTGGCCATACAATATTTCCAAAGTTACTTGGATACATGTTGTTTACAATTACGGTTGAGTGAAAGAACAAGAATCCATAAATTTCTTACCTAGTGAAATTTCTAGGTTTTACGGTAGAGTGGTTAACACAAGTCTTCCTAAATATTTGGTTATATGTTTTTATAGATCTATTGAATTGTAATCATGTCGGTTTTTACTTCATCTTACTCACACGTGAAAAACATTGTAAATTATTAAGTCTTTTATACTAAGAAACATACTTTGAAAATTCTGACTAAAACCAAACTAGAGCAACTGAGTCCAAGTAAACAGACAAGTTGTCAAGTGAATATGACAAGTTGTTGAAGAGGTCAATCTGAAAATTTCAAGTGGTCGAAGTAAAACATGTACGTAGAATCGACAAGTAAAAATCTTGTAAAGGAAAAATAGTTGGGTCTAAAAGGCCTACCAAATTCGGTATACTTGTCTAGTCAGTTTCACCCCATAAGAAAAAATAAAAAGAGGTCGGCGTGAAAATTTTAATAATCGAGCGGTAAACTCAAGTTTAGTAGGCTCGGTTTTGGATAACTGGTATCAGAGCAAGGTTTAGGAAAGAAATATTGTCTTAAAAAGTGGAAAAGTAATTTTCTAAGGAAAATTATTAATTTAAAATGGCTTCCACTTCTGGTTCATTGCAAACTCCAAATTTTACAGTAAATAATTATGAATATTGGTCTCTAAAAATGAAGGCTTTGTTCAGAGGACAAGATGTCTGGTAGATAGTCTAGCGTGGTTATGCAAAACCAGCAGATATGATAGCATAGAACAATCTCACACAACCTGAGAAAGATGTCTTGTGGGAACATAGGAAGATGGAAAACTATGTTCTACATACATCAAGCCATGCATGAAAGCATACTCCCAAGAGTAGCGCCATCAATTAATGCTAATTAAGCATGGGATACATTGGACACCCCCTATCAAGGTTTGGATAAGGTAAGGACATCCAAGCTACAGCTTCTGAGAATATATTTTGAATCTCTTTCAATGAAAGATTCAGAGAATGTAGACACATTCTAGACCGGATTTGTTGGTTCGATAAATAAACTTAAATCTCATGGAGAAACCATCATAGACCAAAGGGTGGTTGAAAAAATTATGAGAAGTCTTCCCCCAAGATTTGAAAACTTGGTTGTGACCTTGAAAGAACACACAGACATGTCAGTGTTTACCATTGATGAGCTGCAAGATTCACTCATCAATCATGAACACAGGATCAATATAACAAAAACATCATTGGAAGGTGCATTTGGAGCACAACCATCCATAAGCCGTGGTAGAGGTAGGGGGAGAAACAAATTCATAGGCAGAGGAAGAATTTATTCTAGAGGAGGATGAGACAGAAGTCCTGCAAACGTTGCTGGTAGAGGAGAGAATCAGAACCCAAGTCATCCAAGTGACCAGAGGTTTGATAAATAAAAAATTCAATGTCATTATTGTAAGAAATTTGGTCATTATGCATATGAATGCATGAAGAAACAATATGACCAAGGAAGGAAAATCCCAAACCAGTCAACCAGCACCAACACTTTGACAAGTGCAATGTTAATGGTATCTAAATCTCCAATTGAATGCAATGATGTTCAAGAAATTTCACATGACATATGGTACTTAGATTCAGGCTGTAGTAATCATATGATTGGTGATTTAAATTTGTTTTCTAGTCTAGATAATTTAGTTCAAACTGATGTTACACTTGGAAGCAATGTCCAAGTTATTGTTTTGGGAAAGGGTATTGTCGGTATTCTAACCAAATAGGGGGAGAGTAAGTATATCCTTGATGTCTATCATGTTGAAGGTCTGAAACATAATCTGTTGAGCATTGGATAGTTGATACAAAAAGGCTAGAAAGTCTACATAGAAGAGGATCACTGTGTGATTAAAGACAAGCGTCCAAGCAACCAATTGCTAGAAAAAGTGCCAATGACAAGAAATCATTTTTTCCATTGAGGATAGTTCTCGACATGAATGGGAAGACAAACACATGGGCTGTGTTCAAGGAAAAAAGTAAAGAAACAGTCGAGCCCCTCGACAATGAAGAAAATTATAGCGCTGATTTGCAAGCTGCATTTCAAACAAAAGTTCAGGATGAATCCTGGTTGTGGCATTTCAGATTTGGACATCTAAATTTTGGTGGGATGAAGCTACTGCACACAAAGAATATGGTGAAAGGATTTCCATTGATTGACAGACCAGAAAGAGTTTGTGAAGGTTGCATTTTTGGCAAGCAGGATAGAGAGACTTTTCCGCTCGGAAAGTCTTATAAAACACACACACCACTTGAAATTGTGCACTCTGATATTTGTGGTCCAATGCAGACATCATCCATTGGTGGCTGCAATTATTTTCTAACTTTTATTGATGAATACTCAAGGAAAAAATGAGTATATTTTCTGAAACATTAATCTGATGCATTTAGTTATTTTCAGCAGTTCAAGGCACTTGTGGAGAACCAGAGTGGACACTGCATCAAGATCTTAAGGACTGGCATAGGAGGTGAATATGTTTCCAATGAATTTCTAAATTTTTTCAAGACCCATGGCATATAGAAGCAATTCATTGCATGGTATACACCTCAGCAGAATGGTATTGTCGAAAGGAAGAACAAAACCATCATGGAGATGGCACGTAGCATGTTGGCAGCCAAGCATTTTCCAAATGAATATTGGGGTGAAGCAGTCGCAACTATTGTATATATTATGAACCGGTGTCCAACAAAGAGTGTGAAGAACAGAGTTCCTCAAGAAGCATGGACAGTTATGAATCATAGTGTTTCTCATTTAAATTTTTTTGGTTGTGTTGCATATGCTCCAGATGAGTTGAGAAAGAAATTAGAAAAGAAGGGATAGAAATGTATTTTTGGCGACTATTCTGAAGACACAAAAGCATACAAGTTGTATGCTCCTATCACAAGGAAAGTTATTATTAGTTGATATGTTCAATTTTTTAAGAATGAATCATGGGATGGAACCATCAACATAAATGTCAATATTGTGTCAAATGTCGACAATGATGATATGGAAGAGGAAGTGGTTCAAACACCATATGTAATTCAATCGATTGCAGCATCGTTGAATCCCATGACACCATGACACGGGTCAACAAAAGGACCATCGACACAAGTTCTAGGTCAAGCTACACTGACATGCACAACAAGAGGACAACAGACTCCATCAAGCATTTCGTCAAGGTCGACATCGACATAACCAATGAAGACAAGAAGTCTGCATGAAATATATGAATCTGGTACACCTAATTCATTCTCTCTCTTTGCATTATTTTCTCCTATTTATGATCCACTAACATTTGAAGAAGCCGTCGAAGAAGAAGTATGGGCACAAGCCATGGATGAAGAAATAGAATGCATTAAGAAGAAACAAACATGGGAGCTTGTTGATGTACCAAAAGAGAAGGATGTAATCAATGTCAAATGGATTTACAAGACCAAGCAAGATGCTGATGGAAATGTGCAAACGCACAAAGAAATAATGGTAGCAAGAGGGTTCAAATAGGAGCCTGACATAGAATTCAATGAAATGTTTTCACCTATTGCATGCATGGATACAATTAGAACAGTCTTGGCAATTGTTGTACAAAACAAACAAATTATTTATCAAATGGATGTTAAGTCGACATTCTTGAATGGCTATCTAGAAGAGGAAGTATATGTGGAACAACCAAAAATATATGAAGTTCTAGGTCAAGAGCATAAAGTGTACAGGATGAAAAAGGCACTCTATGGTTTGAAGAAAGCTCCTAGAGCTTGGTACAGTCAGATTGATTCCTATCTCACTGAAAAATGGATTTCACAGAAGTGAAAGTGAACCGAATTTGTACACCAAAGTTGATGAGAAAGGTAATATGCTAATTGTTTGCTTGTATGTAGACGATTTAATATTTACTGGTGATTTTGGCATAGAATATTTTAAAGCAGTCATGGAAAGTGAATTTTAAATGACTGATATGGGGCTTATGAAGCTTTTCCTGGGAATTGAAGTCCAACAGTGGTATTTTTATATCATAGTCAAAGTATTCCAGTGAAGTTTTAAAAATATTTAACATATATAATTGCAAGACAACCCCAATGCTAGTAATAACAGGTTTAAAATTTAGCTAGGATGATGAAGGATCAACTGTAGATCCTACTCTATTCAAAAGGCTTGTTGGAAGCCTTATGTATTTGATAGTGACAAGAACAGACATTATGTATGGAGTAAGTATGATCTAAATATTCATGGAGTCACCAAAAGACTCACATTATCAAGCAGGTAAAAGAATTCTGAGGTATGTAAGTGGCACAATAGACCTTGGAATTATGTATTCAACCTCAAAAAGTTTTAAACTCACTGGCTACATTGATAGTGGAAATGGAGGAAGAATAGATGACAGGAAGACAACATCTGGGTACACATTTCATTTTGTTATATGTGTTGTTTCATGGGCTTCAAAGAAACATCCCATAGTAACTTTGTCTTCAATAGAAGAAGAGTATGTTGTCGCTACAAGAGATGCATGTCAAGTTGTTTGGATGAGGAGAGTGTTAAAAGACTTGTCACAGAACCATGAAGAACTGACAACAATATTCGATGACAACAATTCATCCATTGCATTATCTAAGAATCATGTGTTCCACAAGAGAACTAAGAAAATTGACATAAGGTTTCATTTCATAAGAGAGTTGGTGAACACCAAAGAAATTTGTTTGGAATTTTGCAGGTCTGAAGATCAACTTGCAGACATCTTTACAAAACCATTTGCAAAGGACACACTCCAGTATCTGCATAGTTATCTTGGAATGACAAGTTATGCATAGTGAACTCTGTCATGCACAGAGCATGTTTAAGCTCTAAAACATTTTGTAAATTTTGTAAAAAAAAATAATCTCCATCTGCTCATAATTAAGGGGGAGTGTTGGGAATATTAATTACTCACAGATCCGTATCTAATCTCATCCAAATCTGTCTAAGTCTGTATCAGCTCATATCTTATCGGTCAGTCTAAAAAGAGTGAAGAGTCCATGATTCGATAATCTAAACTAGTTGAATTAATTTTTGAAGCTAATTTTGTAGGTAGATAGTTATTACAACTGTTAATGGCAAGTCTATAGATTCATGTAGATGCAATTTTTAGGTTTCCTATAAATAGTAGAAGAAGATTGTAAATCAAGTTAGACAAAAGAACTCTAGGTGAGAAAAAGAGAGAAATATGACGACAGAGTGAAGTTGAAGCTCAAGCTTCTATGTGTGTGATTCTTTTGAAGAGCCAAAACTCTGTAAAGGGATCAGTTAGTGAGATGACAAGTTTGGATCGACAATTTTGTATTATCTTTTGTTATTTCTGGACAATTTATATATATGAAATATTTTATGGTTGAATGCATGTTTATTTGGTCACACAATATTTCCAGAGTTGCTTGGATAAATGTTGTTTACAATTACGGTTGACTGAAAGAACAACAATCCATAAATTTCTCACCTTGTGAAAGTTCCAAGTTTTACGGCAGAGTGTTCGACACAAGTCTTTCTAAATATTTGGTTATATGTTTTTATAGTTCTATTGAATTGTTATTGTGTCAGTTTTTACTTCATCTTACTCACAAGTGAAAAACATTGTAAATTCCTAAGTCTTTTAGACTAGGAAACATACTTTGTAAATTTTGACTAAAACCAAACCAGAGCGAGTGAGTCCAAGTGAACGGTTGAATAAAACTGACAAGTTATCGAGTGAAATTGACAAGTTGTCGAAGAGGTCAAACTGACAATTTTTTGATTACCGAAATCGACAAGTGGTCTAAGTAAAACATGTCAGTACAACCCGCAAGTAAAAATCTTGTAAAGGAAAAATAATCGGTTCTAAAAGACCGACTAAATTTGGTATACTTGTCTAGTCCGTCTCACCCGACAAGAAAAAAGAAAAAGAGGTCGACTGAAAATTTTAATAACTGAGCGGTAAACTAAAGTTTAGTCAGCTCGGTTTTGGCTAACTTGGGGACTTCACACGAGGACTACTATTGCACCCTCCCACACACTTGTGGGTCCATGGCCTTCGCTTCATAGGGTTGCCTTATATAGTTAATATGTATAAAAAAGTGGTGGTGGTGGCGACAGGTTCAGGAATCTGTGTGTTCCTGTCCTTTGTGCTGCGACCTTGTCATTCCGATGTTTACATCATCTGGGTGGCCAATGGAATTGAGAAGAATTTTAGAGAGGATATTGTGACAAAGATGAAGAAATACCCTTCAAATAAGATGATAATCCACGAAACGACTGTGTCGAGTCGACCAAACGTTCCAGAGAGGGCAGTTGAAGCAGTGAGAAGGTGGGGGGCTGAAGTGGTGATAGTGGCAAGCAATTCGATCAAAAGCAAATATATCGTAAATGGATGCAAAGTTGTGGGAATCCCGACCTTTGGCCCTATATGGGACTCTTAAACGTCCCAACCATTTACATTTCACTCATTAACTTAGAATTTTTTCCCATTAGAAATTTAGGATTATGTTGATGGGTTCAGTTGAGCCATGTAATTGTATTTGATCAGTTGGAATTGCCCAAATAAAATTGAAGTGTTCGTATCTATTTGAATTCGCCAGTTTTAGAGATATTCACTATGATCTATGGTCGTCTCTATTGTGCATACAGAGCCTCTAAACACACTAGTTAGTTACCACTAACACAGAATGTGGCATTTGCTTCCAAATATTTCCTTATCTGATAAAGTGGTGGTTGTGGCAAGGGGTTCGCGAATCTGCATGTTCCTCTCCGTTATGGTGCAAACTTTCCCTTGCTCACAGTTGCATATATGTTAGTTGGATGGACAAAGAAACTGAGCAGAATTCCAAAAATGAGATGTGACGAAGATGAAGAATTACTCTTCTGAGAAGATGATCATGCACCACACGATTATGTTAGATCATCCAAACGTTTGGGAGATGACAGTGAAGGTGTGGAGATGTGACGAGAAATCTGAGCGAAAGTAGGAAATGCAATGCTACGGGGCCGATCCCATCCTTTGCACCCATATGAGACCCCTATATTGGTATAGGAACCTACATTTCACACACTCATCTAGTGAGTGAGTTTCTTGTTTCTCACTCGCTAAATTGAATTCCAATCGCTATTATCTAAATCTTTTATTTCCCAATATGGCAATACATGTTGAAATATTTTATTTCTAAATATGGAAATACACGTTGAAATGTAATTTTATATTATTTAAATAGATTAAATGGAAAATAATAACATTTTTATATAAATATTATATTTTATATTATATATTAGTTAAATAGAAATAAATGGAAAACAAAGGCGGAAGTGCAGAAAGTGGATAAAGGATTCCTCCATTTGTTATGTTTCTGATTCCTAATTTTTGAGGTCGGAAGGGTGAAAAGCAGAAGTGCAGAAGGTGGAAGGAGGAAGAGTGGTTACATGTTTCCATCGCATTTTATGTTTTCAATTCCCTATTTTCAAGGTTGGAAGGGAGGAAAGAGGAAGTGCGGAAGGAAAAATGTGGAAGAGTGGTTAAATGTTTTCGTCACCCATTATGTTTCTGATTCCTTATTTCTGAGGTCAAAAGGGAAGAAAGAGGAAGTGCAAAAAGCAGAAGGCGGAAGAGTGGTTAAATGTTTTTGTCACATATTATGTTTCCGATTCCCGATTTTCGAGGTCGAAAAGGTGGAAAGAGAAAGTGTGGGAGGCAGAGTGTGGAAAGGACAGGTTCATTGGAGAAAAGGTGTTTCTTGTTAGAATAATCAACCCATATTTTACCCATTTAGACATTAATTTAATTATTTCTGTCTTATTAGCCTAGTTCATGTGTCCCACCTTGTGCAAGTTGTCTTTTACGTATCCATAGTGGTCAAACTTGACTCATTTGACTCATGTAGCACATGGGAAATCCCAAGGAATCAAATATGCTTTATTCCTGGCCTCCTAGGTGCCCTTTTGCTTTTTCTGCTTTATTCCCTGCTTTTTCAGTGTTTTAAGGAAAATAGAAAAGCTAGACTAGGTGAGGTGAACTAGTTTTTTGTCCTCTTCATCCTCCACTCTTTTCTCCATGAAAAAGCATGTATGAGCTGCCATTCCACCACTATTTATCTTGCCTAAGCCATTTTTCCAATTCGTGAGCTCCATGACAGATTTGGGATCAACTTTTTACACCTATGGGGGATTTGCTTATTTTTAGTAAGCCTGCTTTATGCTAGATTTGAATTGCTCCTCATGCATTCGAATCCTTGATGTATGTTATTTATTCATCAACCTATGTTATTACAGGTTTGGCTATTGTACACTGATTTAATACAGTTTAGTGTTCAGCTCCAATTTTCAGTCTCTTTGTGAGTGATTTTGCATGATCAATTGTTAATTGTTGTGAGTAAAATTAATCTATCACCTGGTTCAATTTCCACATGGCATCAGAGCCATTGTAGATTGTTTCTCTCCTTCAAAAATTGTTTTGCAAGTTTGACATCAGTGACTGGGAGCCTTCTAGTGACAGTTGGGACAGATTTTCTAAGCTATGGATCAATCACAGAAAACTATCTTGAATCCCTTCAATTTATTTGAATGGAAAGCAGAGATGGAGATACTGTTGAGAGTGAAATGCCTCTACAGGGTGACTATGGCAATACAAGTAGATCCCAATGCAGCTGCAGAGAAAATAAAATGGCACAACAGGAGGGATGAGGCTTATGGCCTCCTGTGTCTGAGTATTTCCAGAGACCTCATTTTCCATCTTGATGGATTGACATCATCGAATGAAGTATGGGAGAATATTTCTGATCTTTTTTGAAAGACAGATGAGATGAGGGGACATCAAATTGAAAATGAGCTGATTTCTCTAAGTCCAACGAGCTTTGAATCCCTACATCTATATTTCTCCAAGTTCAAAGCACTAGTTTTGTAGCTGAAACAGTGTGGTATCAAAAATAAAGATGATCAGCTTGTACTGGCCATCCTCTCGAAGCTGGCCCCTGATTATTCAGTGTTTGTTTCGACCTTCTATGCCACAAAATTGACAGCTCAAACCTAGAAGATGCCTAGCCTTGCAGATTTCATGGAATCTCTCACACAAGAACAGGACAAGCTGGTGATGATGGGAACCATCAAACCATCCAAATATCAAGCTTTGATTTCTGGAGATTCGAGGGTGGATTCAGAAAGCAAAAAGAAAGCTAAAAAGCCACCTGAGCAAAATAGAGACAAGAAATAGTCTCCGGAGGATCCACAAGGTCCCAAGAAGAACTACCAAAAGAAGAAAAACAAAGGTGAAATGAACAAGTGTGCATATTGCAATAAGGGAAATCAATCTGAAAGATCTTGTATGAAAAAGCAGATAGACATGCTGACCCAACTCTTGGAGAAGAATGGCATCTCCCTTCTAGAAAGCTCAAAGAAGAGAGAAGGAGGATCAATTTCAGATGAGAGAGAGAGAGTTCATGCTCTAGTTGCTGGCACATCAAGTTCACCCAGTTTTATCATTGATTTTGGAGCTTCAAGACACATGGTTTCGACTAAGGAGGCCTTCTCCTCACTGGACAAGTCGAAAGGACCATCTATAGTACTAGGAGATGACTCTCTCACTGAAAGTTTAGGCAAAGGAAGGATAGATCTTGATCATGGTTAGTTCAGCAATGTGCTGTATGTGCCTGGTCTCGCCTCCAACCTCCTGTCAGTGTACCAGATGACCCACACTGGGTCTCCTAAGAAGGTCATATTCTCCCCCGATGAAGTTGAGATCACAGAGATTTCAATTGGTAGAGTCATTGCAAAAGGAGTTGCGAATCATGCTCAAAAGGTCTACATGTTCTCACACTTCCTACCTTACTCAAACCCCTCTGCTCTTCTGATTCATGCTAATGAAGTAAGAAAGCTTTGGCATGAAATATTTGGCCACCTAAACTACAAATTTCTTTCTGATCTTAGTGAAAAAGAGATGGTCATAGGGTTTCCCAAGATAAAATTTTCCAAAGGAGTCTGCCAAGGTTGTATCCTAGGAAAACACCCAGAGCACAAATTTGAGAGAGCTAGTCATGAGAGAACCTCTGCACCCCTCGAGCTGATCCACAGTGATTTTTCTGGCCCATTCCCTCATATGTCCATGATTTAGGCCAAATATGCATTGACTTTCATTGATGACTTTTCCAGGTATTGCTGGGTTCACTTCCTGAAACACAAGTCTGAAGTTTTTGGCCTATTCAAAGTCTTTAAGGCTATGGTTGGAAACCAGTCTAGAAGGAAACTCAAGGCCCTCAGATTTGAAAATGGTGGTGAGTATGTCAAGTCTGATTTTATTAATTATTGTGTAGATGCAAGTATTTAGATTTAGCATTCTATCCCTTACACACCACAGCAAAATGGTGTTGCTGAGAGGAAGAACAGATCACTGAAGGAGATGGCAACATGCATGATGGAGGCCAAAACTTTGACACCAAAGTACTGGGCCGAAGCTATAAACTGTGCAGCCTATATTCAGAATAGGGTGCCTCACAAATATCTTTATGGCATGACTCCCTTCGAAGCATGGCGTGGGCACAAGCCAGATGTGACCCATTTCAGGATTTTTGGCTCAAAGGCTTGGGCTAGAATCCCGACAGAGAAGAGGAAGGCTTTGCAGCCCCAAATCCAAGAGTGTCTTTTTGTTGGATACTCTAAAGATTCAAAAGGGTAAATTTTGATAAATTTGAGCACAAACAAAGCCTTCATTGAAAGGTGTGTTCAGTTTGAAGAAGAACCCCTTGCAGCAATGGAAGTTGGTGAAGCCTCTTCACCATCTGAACCTCAAGAAGTAAGTAAAGAGTTTGTTGAACATGATGATTCTGATTTGTATAATGGAGATGAGTTTATTGCAGACCCTAACAGCCCTACAAGGCCAAAATGGGCAGCCAAGACACTACATGCAGAAGGAGAGCTAGCTGGGGATCCCAATGACCCAAGGAGGACTAGATCTCAATTTGAGAGTGGTCTGTGCATGAAGGATCCTATGTTTGCTGAAAAATGATATTTGATGGTGGAGTCTGATCCTAAAACATATGAAGAAGCAGCAGGAGATCCAAGATGGAAAACATCCATGAAGGAGGAGTTCAGCTCACTCCAGAAGAGCAACACATGGGAGTTAGTGGATCTTCCTCCAGGTAGAAAGTTAGTCCAGTGTAAGTGGGTCTATAAGACCAAATTTGCTGCTGATGGTTCACCACTGAAGTACAAGGCCAGATTTGTAGCCAAGGGCTACTCACAGGTTCATGGCATAGATTACAATGAGACTTTTTCCCCAGTGGAAAAGATGGATTCCATCAGGCTAGCTCTAGACATTGCAGCCTCAAGGCAATGGAAGGTACATCACATGGATGTAAAATGTTCCTTCCTGAATGGAGATATCACTGAGGAGATATATATGTAGCAGCCTCAAGGTTTTTCTTCTAACCCTTCTCTTGTGTGCAGGTTGAGAAAGTCATTGTATGGGCTAAAGCAAGCCCCCAGGGTTTGGTATGCCAAGATCGATAGCTTCTTGCTATCACTGAATTTTGTTCGGTGCAAATCAGATCCAAATGTATATTTGAAGTTAGTAAATGGTTCATTAATGATAATTGTGTTATATTTTGATGACCTCCTCATTACAGGAAGCTCAAAGGCTGAGATTGCTTCCTTAAAAGGATCTATGAACCAAGCCTTCTCCATGACAGATTTGGGGCTCTTAAGTCAATTTTTGGGGCTTGAGATTGCTCAAACCAAAGCTGGAATAAAGGTGCACCAATACAAATATGCCTTGGACTTGCTGAACAAATTCAGAATGAAGGATTACAAAGAAAGCAAAACTCCTTTCCTTTCAGGAGTGAAGCTGGAAGAAGCTGATTCTTCACCGATGGTAAACAATACACTGTATAGACAATTGATTGGATGTTTGTTGTATTTGACACATACTAGACCTGATATTTGTTATGCAGTAAGTGTGGCTTCTATATTCATGGATCAGCCTCAAGAGATCCATTTGAAAGCAACCAAAAGGATCCTTAACTTTGTTCAGGGAACAAGGACACATTGGATCTTCTATAAAGCAAAATCTGATCTTGATTTGATTGGATTTACTGACAGTGATTGGGAAGGTGATAGCACAGACATAAAGTCCACTTCAGGATATGTGTTCATGCTTGCAGAAGGGACAATCAGCTGGTCAAGCAAGAAACAGAGTGCCATTGCACTCTCATATATAGAAGCAGAGTACAGAGGAGTTGTTAATGCAGCAACTCAATGTTTATGGTTGCAGGGTTTACTTGGAGAGTGTGGCTTCGAACCAGAGTACTCAAGTACCATCTACTATGATAACCAAAGTACCATTCAAATCTGCAAAGATCCAATTCAGAAGCAGAGAACCAGACACATTGAGATCCATATGCACTACATCAGAGAACTTGTGCATGATGGCACCATTCACCTACTCTTCTGTACATCTTCAGAACAAGTAGCTGATATCTTCACCAAAGAATTTTGTGAGAAGACCTTCAGCAATCTTAAATCACTGTTGGGGATTGTTGATCATGCTGTGAAAGCATGAGTCGAGACAAGATTCTATAATTTTGTTTTACAGTCCATGTTTAAGGGAGGATTTTTCCAAGTTGGTTTTGTCTCTTTCCTTGTTTAAATGGACATGCAGTATGTAAAGGGTGACTAAGCCTTGTTGCTAGGCCCTATAATTTTCTGATATATTACTCATAAGTCAGGCTTAAGGGGGGGTGTTATAATAATAAACCCATACTTAAACCATTTAGAAATTAATTTAATTGTTTCTGTCTTATTAGCCTAGTTCATGTGTCCCACCTTGTGCAAGTTGTCTTTTACCTATCCATAGTGGTCAAAATTGCCTCATTTGACTCATGTAGCACATGGGAAATCCCAAGGAATCAAATCTACTTTATTCCTGGCCTCCTAGGTGCCCTTCTTCTTTTTCTGCTTTATTCCCTGCTTTTTCAGTGTTTTAAGGCAAATAGAAAAGCTAGACTAGGTGAGGTGAACTAGTTTTTTGTCCTCTTCATCCTCCACTCTTTTCTCCATGCAAAAGCATGTATGAGCTACCATTCCACCACTCTTTATCTTGCCTAAGCCATTTTTCCAATTCGTGAGCTCCATGACAGATTTGGGATTAGCTTTTTACACCTATGGGGGATTTGCTTATTTTTAGTAAGCCTGATTTATGCTAGATTCGAATTGCTCCTCATGCATTCAAATCCATGATGTATGTTATTTATTTAGCAACCTATGTTATTACAGGGTTGGCTATTGTACACCGATTTAATACAGTTTAGTGTTCAGCTCCAATTTTCAGTCTCTTTGTGAGTGATTTTGCATGATCAATTGTTAATTGTTGTGAGTAAAATTAATCTATCACCTGGTTCAATTTCCACATTTCTAGTTGTAGAATGGATATTTCAAGGGTGGAACTACTATTAAATTGGTTTCTAAGCATTGGATTGATTGTTGAAGAGTGTGTTAATTCCCATGCCCTATGTTTTGAAAGGAGAACAAGGGTTCTTGAAGAATTTTTTTTAATTTATCTGCATTATGGGATATGGGGACATTACAATGCCCAGAAAAATTTCATAATCCCCAAATTAGTCATTTCAAATTCACTTTCCATGACTGTTTTAAACTTCTTTATGAAAAAATCACCAGTAAATATTAAATCATATACATACATGCATACAATTAATATGTTACCTTGCTCATTCACTTTGATGTGCAACATCGGTTCACTTTTAATTCTATGAAATCCATTTTGAGTAAGGTAGGAATCAATGCAACTGTACCAATCTCTAGGAGATTGATTCAAACCATAGAGTGTCTTTTTTAGCCTGTACACTTTGTGCTCTTGACCTAGAACTTCATAGCCTTGTGGATGTTCCACATATACTTCCTCCTCTAGATATCCATTCAAAAATGTTGATTTAACATCCATTTGATAAATATGCCATTTGTTTTGATAAGCAACGGGAATAATTGTTCTGACTGTATCCATGCATGTGACATGTGCAAAAGTTCCATTGAAGTCTATGTCGGATTGTTGTGTGTACACTCTTGTTGGGAACTTGGGCAGACCCGGGTTAACGCTTTATACGTCGCACCAACAAACGACCCACTGTGTTGGCCCTTTCGGCGACAACCTGCGCGCAGGTTGCAGTCTCACCCGAAACAACAATGGGGTGCCGCAGAATCAGGTTTCTGCATGCAGAGAGGGGTATTACTGTACCTTAGCCTTTCTAAAACAATTATTAATCAACTTCTTACTACTTATCATTCATTCACATATAACTTTACAGCATAAGAAACAAACCGAACTTGCATAACCCACTACAGGGAATTCACAGCGAAGCTTAGTATTAGCAGAGATCTTATATTATCAGATATATTCAGTTTAATGCATGAAAATGACAGAAACAGGAACAACACAACAGAACCACAACACCAAATATAACGTGGTTCACCCCGAGTGTAGGGGCTACGTCCACAAACTGCGTTTTATTCCTCTTTCCTCAAAACCACAGTTTATCTGCGCACTCAGCTGCAGATTCCTTCCGCTCTTAACAGTCGCGCACACAGCCGCAGGCTTCTGCGCACACAGCTGCAGACCTTTCTTACTTTCTTACAAAAACCCTCTGCGCACACAGCTGCAGAGGTCTTCCACGCACACAGCTGGGACTTGTCCTTTCCTTCCCAAAAACCAACCTTACTTCACCTTATCTTTCTTACATCAAAAATCCTAACCTATCCATTTTCCATAAGCGCTTATTTATACTGCGCAGCTTTACAAAAACCATGGTCTTAAACCATGGGCACCCACAAAACCCTAAACCCTGATTTTAAACCATGGGTTTATTACAAAAAGAGAGGGTTTTGACTTACCCTGACACCCCTAAGACTATTTTGACCCAAAGCTCCGCTTATAAATTAACCGCAGAGTTACCCCCTATGGAGTATGCGCCCCAACAGGCCCCTAAGACTCACTAGTGGCCCGTCCCGGGACACTCTGCAGCTTCTCTGCTGGCTTGACTTCGCTGGGGAGACATATTATACTGCTTAATGAAGCTCTCTATGCTGCTGCCGGCTGCATACTTCTGTCCTTTGCAGCAGGTTTACTGAAGACAGGCGTCGCGACCACCTGTATCAACATCCGGCTCTCGGATGGCCTACACTTGACCATCCACGACTGTGGGGTCCCCTGGAATTGCGTGTCACGCCATATGGGGAGCCTACTTGGCATAGTTCCGCAACACCAACAGTCGGCGCAGGGGGATTTCCCAGAGGCATTCTGCGAGGCCTCACGCCCTTGGCTGCTCTATGTTAGAGCAGACTCCTGGCTGTCTGTGCAAATTTAGAGCAAACTCCTGCCTGTCCTTGTACTTCGTCAAGCAGAACTGTGTAAATGGCATAGTGAGAAGGTGTTGCAGACCTCTGTCCCTTACGTCCCATACCAACGTCTGGACCTTACTGTCATTCGACATAGTTCAGGCAGGAATGTCACAGATGTGCTCCAGATAGAAATTACAAATCGAAATAGCCTCTTATAAAATCCTAAAGCGGGGGGTGATATCATGGTTTAATCATGATACTAAATCTGGCGACGTTCCGTGAATCTGCTCCTCAGGGCACCGGATTTTCCCCAAAATCTCATGATGATCAGTAATGAGAGCAACGCTCGTGCTAGCGCCGCCAACTTGCGGTATGTCCCATCCGCCATAGTTGCGCCATACCCTGATACTTCGACACAACCTGACCCTGTGACCGACGACCAGCTTGGTACTTCGCATGCTGTGGACAGAACAGACTACAACACGCAATAAGCATGTTACTTATTTACTTGGATCTCTCCCCTGTTCTGAACACCTGGCCGGTCTATGTACTTTTTTAAGCGGCTCCCGTTTATCATAGAGGGGAAAAACTCACCATTTAACTTGGCTAATTGAACTGCTCCCCCATTAGTAACTCTCTGTACTACATACGGTCCTTTCCAGTGTGTTTTAAACTTGCCGGGGAACTTCATGAATCTGCTGTCATAAAGGAGCACAAGATCACCCTGTTGAAAATGTTTTCTCTTGATGTGCCTGTCATGCCACGCTTTTTCTCGAGCTTTCTGCACCTGTTGCTGGAAGCCTGCGACAAGTCTATCCTCCTCAAGTTGTACTATCTGCTGCAGCCTTTCTGTGATTATGGCAGGGTCATCCATCTTGGTGAAAGCAGAGATCCGGAGGCTGGGAACAATATATTCCATGGGCATGATAGCTTCTTGTCCATACACTAGTCGAAAGGGTGTATGGCCTGTCAATTTATTGCAAGTAGTTCTGTAAGCCCATAGTACCGCTGGAATCCGAAGATCCCAATCATTCCTGTTAGCGTTACAAACCTTTGTCAGTGCCTGCTCAAGGATTTTGTTAAAAGCTTCGACAGTCCCATTGGCTTGTGGGTGATATGCAGTACTTTTTTGATGATAAACTTGAAATTCTTCGGTCAATACTTCAATAGTCTTGTTCAGAAAATGCGACCCTTGATCACTCATAAGAACTTTGGGACACCCAAATCTGGATAAGATGTTGTCGAAGATAAACTTCGCAGCAATAGCAGCGCTGCAGGTCTTGACAGGGTGAGCCTCGGCCCAACGGGTAAGATATTCAGTTGCTGTAATGATATAGCGAGCGCCTGACTTTTTCACAGGGGGGTTAATGGGACCAATAAAGTCAATGGCCCATTTATCAAAGGCATGTAATGTTATCTGTGGAGCTAGGGGCATTTCATCCCTCCTATATGGTTTACCTGTCCTCTGACAGATGTCGCAGCTGTGGCAGTATTCTCTTGCGTCTTTGTGAAGTGTGGGCCACCATAAGCCAGCTGTCAAGATCTTCTGTGCTATTGCTTTTCCTGCATAGTGACCGCCTGCTGCACCAGAGTGTGCTTCTGCCAATATTAGGGGTTTTTCATGTTCCAAGACACACCTGCGTAATATCTCATCTGGTCCCATCTTATACAGATGTCCTGCTATTAAAGTGAAGTCCGCGGCTCGGATCACCAGCTGCTTCTTCTGTTGTGTAGTCAGTTCTGCGGGGGTAATACCTGTAGACAAATACTGAGCAATGTCCTGGAAATAGTCATCGACTATCTGTATAGCAAATAATTGTGCATCGGGGAGGCCTTCGTCTATATTGGTAGGTTCCTCGCCGGAGTCGAGCCTCGACAAGTGGTCAGGTCCTAGGTTAAGTCGTCCAGGCTTAACAATGATATCAAAATCATATTCTTGAAATAGAAGTAACCATCTGCATATTCTTCCTTCTAGCACAGGTTTATTGACTAAGTACTTCAGAGCAGAATGGTCAGTAAACATCTTAAAATGAGAACCTAGAAGATAATGCCGAAATTTTTGTAATGCATATACCATAGCAAGACCTTCACGTTCTGTCGTAGTATAATTTTTCTCCGCCGTAGACAACTTCCTGCTGGCAAAAGAGATAGGGTGATCAATATTACCTGTACCTGGCTGAGCGAGCACCGTACCCAAAGCAATAGAGGAGGCATCCACATGCACATGAAATTCCTTGTTCCAATCAGGGAATACAAGGATAGGGGCGGTGACCATTTTTTCTTTCAGAATGTCGAGGCTTGCTTGGCATTCTGGAGTCCATTCAAACTTGACATCTTTCTTTAGTTGCCTCTCCATTGGAGCGGTAATCTTGGCATATCCTTGGATAAATTTCCGATAGTAACCAGTGTGACCAAATGTTGTTCGAAGTTGTTTGACTGATTTTGGTGGTGGCAGGTTTACAATAATAGCGATTTTTGCAGGGTCCATCATCAATCCCTGCTTGCATACCACATG
>LPNX010758322.1:545353-561405 GCA_001517045.1 Pseudotsuga menziesii | reverse complement strand
CTTTATGTATTTTATATATATATATATATATATATATATATATATATAACGTGTCCCCCATGTCCTATTTCCGGGGTCATCGTGTCTCATGTTGAATACTCTTATTTTCGTGTCCTCCGTGTCCCGTGTCCTCGTGTCATGTGACTTAGCATCTAACCAAACAAATGAAACACATTTATTTTTAAATACTTATATTTTTTATTTCAATAAAGTTAATTTAAATAAAAACGATAGTAATACTGAATGTAGTTTTATGTTATAATATTATGATTGTTTGTTTGCAGTTGTATAAGATTTAACCAAAAAAAATGAAACATATATTTGTAAAACAATATTTATATATATTTTAATTTAATAGAGTTAATTTATATATTATAAAAATAATCAAATTATAACTCTGTTAATTAAATAAAGTGATTAACAAAAATATAAAACACATATTTATGAAAAAATATTTATTATATATATTTGATTTCAATAGAGTTAATTAATATATTATATAGATATAATTTTGTTATTTAAATTATATAATTAACTAAAATATAAACATATATGTGTAGAAAAATACATAAATATATTCTATTTCAATGTTAATTTATATATTATAAAAATAATTAAATTATAATTATGTTGATTAGATTAAATAATTAAATATAATAAATGAGTAACTTTCTTTATTAACTTCCTCTATGAATAATTTAAAACTTAAAGTGCAATACAAAATAAAAATAAATAAAACCAGAAAAGCATATTAAAAAAACAACCTTAACCGATCAATGCTAAGTATTATGTGGAAATGATGTCAATCATTATCAACATTTAAATACAATTATATATAAAGCTTACATTATTGTGTACTATCTTACAAAATATAATATTTATAACAAAATTTTAAGGTCATTCATTTCTTTAAGTTAAATTTTAATTTTTTAATGTTAGAAAAAATTATGAAATTAACTCTATATTTATTAGAAAATATAAAATTAATAAGATTTATATATGCATGTTTAATGTTAATATGTTATTATAAAATTGTAAATGGAGTTGAATTACTATACAGTTTATTCTAAAAACTCTTCATAAATCTAAAAAAGTTGGGGTAGAATGGGCTTGTAAGGAGAAATTAAAAGAGGGAAAAGAATTAAAAGTAATTGATTAAAAAATGACAACCCTAAAACGAGGTTGAGGGATTTGGTTTCTTGGATGGTGAATCTCATCATGAGGTTGTTTATCTGGAACTTCCAAGAAAATAGATTATTTTAAATAAGGAAGTTGAATGGAGGATGAAGAGTAGGGAAATGTGGATGGACATAGGAGATGAGAACATTTTTTTTTTCATACCTATGTAAATCAGGAAATGCATATAAATACTATTTGGAATTTCAAGCAATCCATAGGTTAATGAAAGACAATATCATGGGCCCAAATGGGTTCCCTATAGAATTCGTCTTAGGGCTCAAAGAGACTATTGAAGAGGATTTAAGAGCAATAGAAGATTTTACAAAATAGGGGATCAATCATGAGGGATTTCAACTCCACCTTTATAGCGCTAATTTTGAAATTGAAGTCTCCAAAAACTTTCTTGTCCTTCAGACCAATATCCTTATGCAATAGCATTGACAAAATCATAAAAAAGAATATTGAGTCATGGATAAAGGTGAGTTTATTTTCTCATATCTTAGGAGAACAATTTGGTTTCCTAGCTGGACGACAAATTCATGAAGCTATAGGGGTGGCCCAAGAAGTTGTGCACTCGATTAAACTAAAAAAGTGAAAGCAACAGTGGTGAAAAACAACTTATCCAAAGCATATGATCATGTTGGTTAGGTTTATATGAGACTGGTCCTATCTTAGGTTGGTTTATGTCCCTCTTTCATCAGTTGGATAATGGGTTGTTATATTCTGTATGATTATCAGTCTTAATCCATGGGAAACCATCTCATTTTATAAGAACATGAAGATTTATGAAACATGGACATGTCCATTATCCCCTATGCCCTTTATTTTAGTAGTTGAAGGCCTCATGAAAGCAATCCTTCATGTCAATTCAAATGGATTATTTGAAGTGTTTTTGTTGGGGGTTTATTAAGGCTCTCACACTTGTTATTTTTTGGTGATGTCTGGATTTTTTTTTATGTCTCAAGAATGAATGATGTAAAGCTTACAGAAGTTCTAGATCATTTTTGCAGAGCTATGAAAAATGACAGTAAACCCACGTAACTCTATTTTATAGTATCTGAAATGAAAATGGAAGAAATTGTATTATACAAATCCTTGCTTGGTTTTAGTAAAAACATTATTGAAAATGGTTTGGAGTACCTTGGATTTAATTTAAAGTCTCTAAATTATGAGATAAAAGTTTGGAAATTGATGATAAAGAAAAGTTTAAAAAGGATATCCAACTAGTGTTTGCAATGGATTTCTAAAGGGGAAATATTAGTTCGTTCATAAAGTTTGAACTGATAGCGATTCCAATATATTGGTCTTTAGCATGGATTTTGAAGGGAGTGCCACAAAAATTTTCATCTCTAAGAATGATATTTTTTTGGTCAAGAAATTTTGATAGATAGGGTTTTGAGTGGATAAATTGGAAAACCATCTCAACCCCAAAAGAATGGGAGTATGGGGAGTTAAAAGTTTCAAGCCCTTCTTTAAATCCGTTATGGCTAAAAGTATATAGAGCTTGATAGTAGGTAATGGGATGTGGGTGGACATGATTCGGTAGAAGTACATCTATCCTTTGCCACTAGTAGAATGGAAAAGCAAGCCAACAAAAAAAGTTTGAAATATTTCAATAATCTGGAAGGATGCGGTTATGGAATTTAGTCTTACCAGAGAGGTCCTAGATTTGAGGGTAGGAAATGGTCCAAGTGTTTGTTCTGGGACTTACCCTTGGGTAGGAAGTGGATATGGTCACATTCTTCCTCAAAGAATGATACAGTCATTGGATGATAAGGGTCTCTTCACATTCAGTCACATAAAATATTCACATGATAGCGAAGTTTGGAGTCAAGGGTGGATGGAGGCTTTGTTGATAGGTTTCATAGGTGAAGATATCAGATTATGGAGAGACTATATCGAAAATTCAAAGTGTGGTCTTGTTAAAATTAATAATTTCATTGAGTTTCTAATTTGGTCTAGAGTGAAAAAAACACAAATATGCTCCAAACTAGGGTTATCAAGTTATTATGGGGATGCACTTTCAGGGTATAGATCAGAAATGGTGGTGGAAGGAAATATGGTTGATTAATTATTAGCTAAAAGAAATAAAAATTCCTTTTGTTTGTACCATGAAATAAGGCCCTCCCAAGCGATCATATGCAAAATAGGAATAGGTGTTTAATAGGTAGATTTTTCTTGTGTAAAGAAGCAGAGGAAAGCAATAAGCATCTAGTGATGGACTGCAGGTTTACGAAAAATTTTTGGAAGGAAGTTGAGAGGTCTATAGGATTAAATAATTGCTAGTATGGATCCTCTGTGGAAGTCTAGCTTTGTAATTGGTGGGATAGAAAGGAAACATAAGATATCAGAGCTCTTCCACTCATTATAATATGGAGTATTTGGCTAGCCAAAAAATAAAGTTTGCTTGAGCACAAAGATGCCCTTGCTTTCTTTTGTGTTGTACAAAGTTTAAAATCTTTATTTTTCTTCCCTCAAGCAATAAATTTAAAGAAGATCAGGTTTTTGCTACAAGTAGAGTTTAAAAAATATCTCAATGATTTTTTTGATGAAGCTGCTCAGGCCTAAGAGGACTATGTGGGGTAGGCTGTATGATTTATTTCTCAAAGGAATAGCTTGTTGCTTAAATAGTGCTGGATTGGGCATGGGAAGAAAAAAAACAACTTCATCTATAACTCAGCTAGGTGGCTTGTTCTCTTGTTAGCAAAGGAATATTAAATATCAAAACTGGAAATTTAAGGTGATTCTCAAGTAGTCATTAATTGGATGAGAAAAGAAATATTGTGTCACAATTTTCTTTTACCCACTTTCATTGAGGAAGTCAATCTGATAAGCGACTCCTTTGAAGAAATCAGCCTCAAACATGTGTTTAGAGAACATAACACAAAGACAAATAGTCTATTGAAAGAAGAGATTACACTTCACAAAGGTGTCTATGTCATCTATAAATATGGAGAGATAATAAATAAATAAAAAATTAGTTATGGTCCAAAATAGGAAGTTATTTTGATTCTAAGAGCATATATTGATGTTGAGTTTTCAGTAACTGACTATATTTGATGAACAATAGTAAACGACTCTTTTGAAATGGAAAAAGAATTTGAATGCAAAAGAATATGATCCCTTAAAGAATAGCTTGTTTTTGTGTTTTATTTGAGAATATTTTATAATCACTATATGAAGACACAGAACAGAGAATCCTCTAAGAACAAGTCTTTTCATCATAAAGTACTTAAAAATCTTCGAAAAATGTAATATTTTTAATAAAAACATTAATTTTTTTATTTATAAATTAAATAGTTTAAAAATTAATTGATTTTTTTAATTATAATCATACAAATTTTGATTATAATTTTTTTTTTTAACCATTTTAATCAAAACATAAGTTGATTTTTTATTACATTATCTAAAAAACAATGTACCAGATAGTCACACAAGGTGATTTTTTATTAATTTTCCATTATCTAACTAACAATGTGGCAGATAGCCCCATTAAATATTGACACTTTAATAGTCACATATCATTTAACAGATAACTCAATCCAAAATACTCAATATATTCCATCCAATATTATTTTTAAAACCAAGTCAGTGACAATGCATCATTTAAATAACGGCCAAATACAGTGCTGCCAATAGCTTTCTATGTCTAATTTCCTACGGCCGATCACTAGTACAACAAACCAAAATTCCATTATCATTTGGCAGACATACAGGAAGTTGAGGATTACTGTGGCAGTCATTGTTCGTTTTGCACTTCATATTTCCACAAGCGTGAATGGTTATAGCCTCTGTAACGCTTCCAGGATCTGAAAATAATAAAAAGAAAGACAATAATTAAGTGGAATATAAAAATGAGCAATATTAAAATGTATAGCTATCAAGAAACGCTGTGTATGAAAATCAAGAAAAGTAATGTACCATTTGCGATGAAAATCAAGAAAAGCAGTGCAGTGAAGCACATAAACATGAAAAGCTTCATGGATCCAGCATTTAGTGTTGCCATGGCTTTAATCTTTTCTAAAACTGCAAGTCCAGACAATGAAACGAAATAGAAGATAGGTCTCTTAAATAGAAGAGAGGTCTCTTAAATATAGCTATACCGTGAATGAGGCGTTCAAAATGGCAATATGCCCCGCATGCAACGGAAATGCAGACGGGTAAGGATAAATGCATTGCTATAAGTTGCAGTCTAAAAATGGTTTATACCCTTCAGGATTTCATTAATTTTCGTCTTGTTTTTCTCTTCATGATTTCATTAGTTTTCGTCTTGTATTTTTGAAAAATGGTTTAGTTTATTTATATATATTTAAATATTTTATATTACTTTATATTTTATAAAATAAAATATTAAGTTTTAAATGAAAGTTAAATTTGAATATTTTATATTACTTTATATTCTATAAAATAAAATATTAATTTTTAAATGAAACTTAAATTTATGATGATGATGATTGTTAAAGTCCACTCACACCAAACTTTGGTCTATTGGACCCAAAGAAATGAATTATTTAGTTTGTTTTAAAATTGTATTTCTATGCTCAAAGAGGAGAGAAGCGTCCCGAGTTCACTATAATTTTGACAAGTTAAAAGGTTAGGAAAGTCAAGATTCCAACAAATATTATGAAACTGAGATCTAATGTGGGTTCACTATAATTTTGACAAGTTGAAAGGCTAGGAAAGTCAAGATTGCAACAAATATTATGAAACTGAGATCTAATGTGGGTGTACGCAGGGCATTCTAAGAGGATGTGTTTTTCATCCTCAATGTTTCATGTTCTCACAGAGATGGCAGATCCTTTCTACCCATGGTGTTTTAGGAACTGCCCAATGACCAGTTTCACTATGGAGCTCATGAGAGTTTGTTCTTATCGTGGCTATATTAATTTTTTTCTTTGAACTAGTTAAAACCAAGAGACACTTTTGATCTTCTAGAGTAGGGTTGATGACCTCCTTATAATATGTTAACCTTCTGTTATCCTCTAAATATTTCTCACACCACATTTTCTCCTTAAATTTAGAAGTGACAATATTTTTAATGTTATTGATATTTTGCATTACAACATTTTCATCGATCTCCCAAGGGTTTAACCAAGCCCTGGTATCATACATACAGAAAATTGACGATTACTATAGCAGTCATTGTTCGTTTTGCACTTCATATTTCCACAAGCCTGAATGGTTATAGCCTTTGTAACACTTCCAGGATCTGAAAATAATAAAAAGAAAGACAATAATTAAGTGAATATAAAAATGAGCAATATTAAAATGAAATATCAAGAAACGCAATTTACCGTTTGCTACGAAAATCAAGAAAAGTAGTGTACTATTTGCTATGAAAATCAAGAAAAGCAGTGCAGTGCAGTGAAGCACATAAACATGAAAAGCTTGATGGATCTAGCTTTTAGTGTTCCCATGGCGTTAGTCTTCTAAAACTGCAAGTCCAGACAATGAAGATAGTTTCTTAAATATAGCTATACCGTGAATGAGGCATTCAAAATCCCCATATGCCCCGCATGCAACGGAAAGGATAAATGCAACGGATAAATGTAGACGGGTAAGGATAAATGCAACGATGATGCAGACGGGTAAAGATAAATGCGTTGCTATATGTTGCAGTCTAAATGCCGCGATGATTACGCCACCTTTCTTGGATTGCATTCAAACTGTTGTGGAGCATTCAAACTCTCTCAAATTTATCTTTTGTTTTGATTAATAACTTTTTATTGAAATTTTCCTTTTTTAATTTAATTTTTTTTAATCTTTCTATAATACATTATATTTTGACAAGTTATATCATTCTATTTTGATATTTTTATTATAAATGAATAATTTATATTTTTTAAAAGAATAACCTGCAAACCATATGTAAGGTTCAATTTTTTTATATAATATTAATTTTAGTAGTGAATATATACTTAGTAAGCCTAATAAGATTACTAAATAAACTTTTAGAAGTAACAAATTCACAATACGATATGTACTTATTGTAATAATATATATATTTTAAATAGAAATAGATTACAAATTGTATTAAAGGGTGCTGTAATTAGGCTAAATAACTATCAACCACGAATAGCACACTAGTGTAAACCAGTGGGGAGGGGCTTTTGACCAGTATTCCCATAAAGGTTGAATTACAAGGCTGTAATTTCCTATGAAAAAAAATATATCTAGGCTAAACAACTAGATAATATAAAATGTCCAGCATGCAAAAGTGCAAAAAAAAATTATGTTCCAACATAATAGTATGCATCATCTTATAAGTCTTAATGACAATCCATACAAAACATATATTTGATTTGCTAGTAAAACAAACCCTAAAATAGGCTCCTAACACCAATACATTTTCTAATACATATGTTATTGCAAGATTTAAGAAAAAACACATTTTCTTAGTGTTTCATGTTCAACTTGATTGGAGGGGCATGTCTTACTTGTCCATTTCCATATTTTATCGAATCTAATATATTGTTTCCTCTTCCCTTTGCCCTATTAGAGAGGGACCCATTGAAAAGTTGATTTGAAGTTGCAAAAGAGAATCCTTTGATAAGATCTATTACCCTAGCTTTATGTAAATCATAATATTCTAAATCTTGTTTTTTTTAAATGAAAATGCTCATAAAAATTAATTTATGGAAATCTTACCAATGCTCTGACTGAAAATATTGATGTAATATTTCCCTTGATGAGGCCCTCTTCATGATACAGAAACCTATGAATCTCCTGGATGTCCCATTGGACTACTAAGGGATGGTTATTTCCCACAATAAAAGGAGGAAGACAATTCTTGGCAGTCATCCCCAATCAATAGAGGGACATAAATAAAAATTATGTTTGCAAAAACTATAATACACAACCAGCTATCTTTCTCCAAAAAAGAGTAGACATAATATAACTCGAGGGTACTGTTCCAATTTGGCAAGCCATAAAGAATGAGCTTGGAAATACAACTAAAGTTTGAAAAAGTGAGAGAATCTACCTCCTGGAGGAATTGAATGGAACCCAAAAACACTGAACATCTTTATTCCTCCCACGCATAAAAACTTCCAAGTCCAATTTCATGAAAATAGACCTTGAGTCTCAGATAAACTACATGCTTGATTCGGAATTCACCTATTCAAGGAAAATAATAATAATAAAACGAAGGTTCTAAACAATACGTTCCTTAACCATCTAATCGCAGAGGCTAATGCCTGTCGAAATCACATTTTCACCCATAGAGGAGGGATATGCGGATACAAAACATAAAGAATACGTCGTAGAGGCTAATGCATGTCAAAATCACATTTTCACCCATAGAGGAGGGATATATGGATACAAAAAATAAAGAATACAAGGGAATAAGCATATGTGAGGATGCAATGCACCTTAATGCATCATCCTTCCATACCTAGTCAATATAAAACTAGATGACTAATTTAACATCCAATGAACTGTTAAGCCCTTAGGGGATTGGATTAAATGAAAGTTTTTAATTTAAAAAAACATTTTCCTACCGTGTGGCTGGGTTGACAAGGAGGCCTGCTTCAATGTTAAGAGAGTGAAGGAAATGAAGATAAAGTATCTCTTCAAATACTTTGAATTTTTTTCTTGTTCTTTTGATAATTTACACCATGTTAATATCCTTGGGAGTTGTGTTGTTATTCTAATGTTGATTGAGAATTGTGAAATCCTTAAAGATATTAGTTTCCTTACGCTTGATGAGGATACGACCTTGATTCCTTAAAGAATAACATATCCCTCCACCTAGTTATTTGTTGTCTTCCTTAAACCCATAACTAATTTCTTGAATTTCTTCAAAAGCAATAGAGATACCTTGAATCTAACACCCCTATTCATTGTAACAAAATTAGCTTCGAACGATAAGTCATTTATTAACAATTCAGAATAATTACTTATTTAAAATAATGTTATCTCTCAAATAATAAGCAAGAGCATACTCAATACTATATTTTAGAAGTACAAATCACTTTCTATTGTTCATGAGCATTTACCAAATGTATTCTAAAATGGTTCCAAAATTTATTTAACTAATCCTATGAGTTAATCCTATAAGTATTTGATAACCAACTTTTAGGTGTTCATGAGCATTTACCAAATGTATTCTAAAATGGTTCCAAAATTTATTTAACTAATCCTATAAGTTGATCCTATAAGTATTTGAAAACCAACTTTTAGGTAGGATCCATTAAAAGGAATTCTACGATGCTATTTTTTAAGTATAATACTTATAACAAACTATTATTATTATTAATATAATTATTTCATAACAAGCTTGTATGTAAGACCCATTACAAAGTATTCTACTATGTTGTTTTCTAAGTGTAATAATTTGTTATAACAAACTGCTAGTCTTATAAATATTTTATAACAAGCTTATATGCAGGATCCAATAAAAAGTATTCTACAATGTTGTTTTTTAAGTATAATACTTGTAACAAACTTATAGGTAGGATGCATCACAAAGTATTTTATTACGTTGTTGCGTAAGTGTAATCAAGGAAATTCCATCCCCTTCTACATGGTGAAAGTGCCTCCATAATGAACATATGCGATGAGTAAATTCTAATGTATCTATAAACCTTCATGTATATTATGATGTTTTAATTAATGGCTCTCCCACGACCTATTTTGGATGTAGAAGGGGCTTATAAGACAACGTTTCCCTATGTTCCTTGTCTTTTTATACTTGTAATCTAAGGCCTGATGTGACTTATCACTAAAGTAAAAGAGGCTCATAAATTCAAAGGCATTAACATTGATCGAACACTCTCTATTACGCACCTCCTTTTTTTTATGGTGTCCTCTTGTCTGGGATGGATTGCGTGATGGCGTCATTTCAAATAAATTATAGAGATGTTTTGTAGTGCATAAAGCATGTAGATTAGTGCAAAAAAATATTGTTTCCTACATCAGAGTCCTGACAATGATATATGTCAGCAGATAGATCGAATGCTTGGAACATGGTTTTAGGTATGTTGGGTATAGATTCAATCCTAATTTCCATCGGGTTAAGGATTGGATTTGGATCATTCAACGTGTTGATCGTAGGATCAATCATTGGACGTATCATTGGATTTCACTAGGAGGTAGGTTGATTTTTGTCAATTCTATTCTTTAGATCTTACATTTTTTTGGTTTTCCCTAACCACAATTCCTAGCTCATTTTCAACTTGTATTCGAAAATAGATGTATGGCTTTCTATCTTCCAGAGGTAAGTTTAATTAGAAATTTCATCTGTCATCTTGGCATTGAATCCCCTTGCCTAAACATCTCGGTGGTTAGGGAATTAAAAGCTTAGAGTGGTTCAGTTTATCCTTGAGGGATAAAATCCTATGTCGCATTTTATTTCGTTGTAGATTGTGGTGTGACATTGTGAAAATGAAGTATCTTAAAGGTCTTCCGATTGGTATATCGATTTGTCAACCCATATTGAATGAAAGTAATGATTCAATCATCTAGAAGTTATTGCTCAAAGTATTTCCCCTCTTGGAAAGCAAACTCAGTTGGTGAGTTGGAAATGGGATCCAAGATTTTATTAGAATTGATCCATTAGAATGGATGGATGGGAACTACGGAATTTCTATGGCATTGATCAAATAGTTTTAGGATAGGAACATTCATGTTTTGGCAGAAGCGAAAAGGCCTGAGGCCTCCCTAGTTGATAGTTCATATTGGTATAATGTTGTCAAATTGGGTCTAACTGTCGTGGTGAAAGGAGAATGAGATACTTTTATTTTAGCACTCATATCATGCAAGAATTTTCTTGACTTATAAATCTGATTCTGTTATATGGGATGGTGGTGATCCAAATGGGAATTCTCGGCTTGACTTACCTACAAAATTATTATTGAGTTGTTGGGTACTTTTGAAACCATCCAATGAGAAACTAAGATATGGAAAAGTAAGATACCCCTTAAAATCAAATGCTTAAGTTAGCTATATGTGATAACGTTTCATGAATAGATTATATGCTTGGATGTATTTTTTGTTGAGGACAAGTTGTAGGCTTCAATCATTAGATTGAAAGCTCAACGACGAACTTCTTCGAACATTCAGTTGAGGTACACATATTTTCTTTCATTTTTAGAATTTACATTTATATGGAATATTTAGGATTAGAGTTGATTTCTAGTTGTGTTCCACCCCAATCCATAGGAATATTCTCACCGTAACAACCCTCCACTACCTTCAGTGAGTCTCATAGATATTTCTAGGATCTTATTTGTATATGCAGGATTTTGGTGTACCTTTGGTGCTTTTGAGCTATGCTCTTAGCTACCATTCCCATACAGTAGATCCCACCTATAAATGTCTACCTGAGCATTGATTATATTAAGATGACCATAACTTATTTTCCTAGGTACCGCAAAGGGTACTTGCATAGGTTATTTCGTGGGTATCTAGACTAGGTAGGGTTTAGATGGCACAATCTCTTTCTATGTTGAAGTTGAGAACCACTATAATTGGTCATGCACCTCTTCCTGTAATGTATGGGAGTCTCAAGCTTCTCCTAGAAGAGGCATACCTACTACATTCAAGAGCTCATTTATCCTAATTTTTTTCTTATGTGCAAATATCCTAGCTTCTTTAGGGGTGTGCTATGTTTTTTCTAGTTGGATTTAGGGATCATCGTTAGTTGATTCTATCTTTATAGAGTGATTGTGTATATGTTTATGTATCCCCTTCAGTCTCATCGCTTAGCAGGTTTACCACCTTTTGATCCTTCATAGGCTCTTTACAAGAGGTAGAGACTTGATACTAGTCCTCTTTCTCATAGGGGACTTATTTTAATTTTCACAATGAGTTCTACTTCTAAGACATTGAATTTTTGTTCGACCCATTTTTATTTGGAAGGAGGAGTCCCTATGACTCCTTATTCATCTACATTGTAGGTCCCTAGGACTCTAGATTATACAAAGCCTCATACATTTAGTCCTTTGTTCCCCATAGGAGCAAATCCTTTTTAGTTTGTGTGGTCTTCAAGCTATGTAACAAAATTCTCCTTTGCGGGGGGTGGGATCAGATACTCAGGTTGACTACTTTATCTCTACCTCAAATCCTTTTACTTTCAACATGCAAAATGTGTTAGCAAGTATTCTATCATCCTTCCTGGTTCCTAGTAGTAACTCTAGTGTTGTATTGGAGCGAAGATCAACCCCTTTCACTACATATCAGTTCAGAGGTGGTCATATCCCTTCTTCTACTATGTTCTTCAGGGGTTGGCCACTCCCTTCATCAGTTCCTCACATTAGTGTTAATCCATTTTTGGGTGGAAGTTGACATGTAAACATTAGGTCCACGGCGTCCAGCCCATTTTTTACTACACCTATTCCTTTGAATGTGTTTCTCAGGATGAATCCTCCCCATATGATCCACCCAGGAATTGGATTTGTTTGTTGACTCCGATAGGTTCCACATCGAATTCAATAAGTTCGAACCTTGACACAATCTTTGATAGGTTCAACACCTCGACATGCATCATAGAAACCACTTATCGACACGACTACGATAGATTGTATCTTTGTCTTCTAGTCATCTATAATAGTTGAACTTCTGAACCGTTCCAACTTCTTATAACTTAATGTAATGGAAAGAAAACCCAAGCATCCTCAAAACTCTATATAAGCATGTACATTATTGTAATATACAAGCAGAGTATTGAGAATTATACCACCATAATAAAGTAACAGAGATTGGTTCAAATTATTGAATTTTGTCTATGTGTGTAATGTATTTCCTTCTTTTCTTATTCTTAATATGCTTCCCCCATAATGGTGCTTGATTCATTCAATCAAATTATTGTACCCGACATGTTCCTGGGCACTTGGATCATTGGTATCAAAGCAAATTCAGAGCTTGTACATGCTTAAGTCATGTGTAGACACTTCTATCAAGATTACTTGACTTATGCATGTTCAAACACACTCTCAAACTCAACAATCAAAGAAGACACTACCTTTGAAGATGAACAAAGAAACAAACAATAAACATGTAACTTACGAGATAGGGAAACTCATAGAGAAATAATTCGATTGACATCAAACCAAAATTTTCACCTAGCTCAATGTGATTCTCACGTGATTCTTCTTGACCTCAGGAGGATCCTCAGCAAGATCCAACTCCAACAAAATCAGATCATTCAAAGTGAAAATGAATTTGGACATACTAAATCTGTTAGGATTATTAATCCTCCCTTGTTCATACTTTCTATTAGATTAATTACCCTAACTTAGGAACCTAAATTAATTAAATGGGTCCACTAGTGCAATTGGGTCGACATAACCCAATGGGGCCACATGTACCAGTCATTGAAGTGTGGGGAACACTACTAGAGGTTAAATTCCACTTAGTGCATGTGCATGCATTAGTTAGGGTGCCTCCTAGACCAATCCTTACATTTTAGGAGACATTAAGAGTCCCGACACCAACCTACTTCAGTCAGTTGGTGTTAGCACTAGTAAGTCTTAGTTATCCCCCAATTACAATCAGTTACTTCATAGTCAGTTAGGATAGCACTACTAATGCATGAATAATTCATGGTTGCATGGGGAGGAGGTCTTTACCTACCTACCACACTCAGTTGCACTGAGTTAGCTAGTTGTTACTGCTTGTTGAACTTATTGGTCATCGGGGAGTTGTCTATTCAGACTCTGATATTGATTGCGATACCTTGAGTTAGATATTTAGTTAGATACATTCTTATCCACTTGGAGGATTCGAATTGGTTACTCATGAATTCAAATTCTACCTATGTAAACTACATTGTACACCGGATATTGTTATGATGAATATATTGTAAATTATTGACCAATATTGGTCTGTTTCCTATGTGGTTTTCTTTGCTTAGTTTGTATGTTCATTCTCCATTCAATTCTAGCAACATTATCAGAACTCTCTGCTTGAAGATCTAAATGGAATTCAAATTCTAATATGGTATCATAGCCTTCTAAGGTAAGTTTTATGCTTATTTCTCCTCATCGAACATCAGAAGTAGTTGGGTTTCCACAGAAGTCTCCTATGAAAATTTGCTAGCTCTTGATTAATTCAGAGCAGTGGAAAGAGTGTGACAAACCCTGAAAACATGTTCATGTCTGGAGGAAAACCATGACTCTAACAGTTCATATGTTTTAGTGTTATTTGTAGTGAAATTGACAGGTGATACATATTGTGAAAGAAGTATTTGCGGAATCCTTGCCGGAGCAATTATAAGTTCTCAAACTCCTGAGCCACATATCCTCACAACTTCCAATTATCTTGATTAGAGGACTGATATGCAGTTGTCTTTGCGCAAGCATGTCTACCATAGGATCATATATGGATGGGTGGCTGAGCCTCATCTGTGGTAGAGCAGAACAAGTTCCTAAATCATTGTGATGAAGCACTTACATTTTCATACATCTCATCTTTCATCTAGAAGAATTTAGGACTACAAGAGAAGCTTTGTAGAGTCTTGATAGATTGTTTAACAAAAAATATGAGCTTCAGGGACACATTCTAGAGAATGAGTTGGTATCTTTACATCCTAGCAGTTTTGAGACTATTGAGAAATTATTCTCCAAATTCAAGTCTCTAGTGCTACAATGCAGACAATGCGGTATAGAGCAGAAGGATGAACAAAATGTCCTTTATTTACTTAGCAAAATAGGTCCTGGGTACTCTTCCTATGTCTCTATGTTTCATTCCAAGTGGAAAAATCTTTCTTGATTAGAAACTTCCTTTTTTAGATTCATTCTCCGAGTCCTTAATCAAGGAAAAAAACAAATTTATTCGAATAGGAGTCATTCAGACTTCCAAATATCAAGCTCTTTTGATTACTGACTCTTCCAAAGCACAAGATAAAGGGGAAATCAAAGAAGAAGGAGCCAAAGGAAGCTGATTCGAAGCCTAAACAAAATCAGCATGCTTCCGAAAGGGCCTCTGGCTCTGAGAAGAATAAATTTGGGAAAACATTGTGTCCCTACTATGAAAAAGGTTATCACATTAAAGATCATTGTATGAGGAAGGAACTTGATGAAATCTCTTCTATTCTCAAGAATCATAACATTCAAAGAGAAAAACAATCTAATAATGGAAATGAAAGATGTCATACTTTTAAAGTAGGACTATCTCAGCCTATAGCCTATTTGATTGATTATGGAGCTTCCAACTGCATGGTTTCCTCCAAGGATCTCTTCTCCTCTCTCAGTGTCAAAGAAGGGCCCACTATTCACATGGGAGATGATTCCCAAATCCCAACAATAGGGAAGGGAACAATCATAATGAAGCATGGTGTGTTCATAGATTTCCTATATGTGCCCTCACTTGCAGCAAATCTATTATCTGCTTATCAAATGACCCATACTAGCTTTCCAAAGCAAGTATTGTTTGGACTGGACTCAATAGAGATCACCAATATCTCAACTAGAGAGAATGTAGCAAAAGGGATTGCTGATAATTCCTCCAAGGCATACTATTTCTCTCACTTCATGCCATTCTCAGTTCCAACATCATCACAACTTCCATTTGAAGCTGATGAAGGTATAAACATTCTTTCACTTCATATTGCGGTTTCAATTTTAAATCCTGACACTTATGATTCATATTTAGAAGAGGATTCATTCCCGTTTGATCCATACATTGAGATTACAACTAAAAGGGATCTAGATCCATATCCAACATATACCTCATTTTAGTGGACTAAATGGGCCAAGCAACTCATAGAAGCAGCTGGAGATGGTGCTGGGGATCCAGATGGAAAAAGAAGAACGGGGTCCCACTATCAGAAGGAGAGTGCAACACTGTCTCACATAGATACTCTTCTTGCTGAGAGGTGTTTCATGATGCTTGGTTCATATCCTCAATCCTTTAGGGAGGATTTCCATGATCCT
>LPNX010758322.1:487046-540763 GCA_001517045.1 Pseudotsuga menziesii | reverse complement strand
GGATAAAATGTGGTCCATTGGGTCTAAAGAGTCTGCAGCGGGACAGGGGAAGGCCATACAAAGTGCGATTCACCTAGTGGGGTGAAAATCGCTATAACACTAGATGGTAGACATCCATGGATGAGGAGTTTTATTTGCTACATGAAAACCAGACCTAGGAACTTGTCCCCTTACCTCCAAGAAGGAAGATGGTATAGTGAAAATTTATCTACAAAACGAAAATAGATGTTGATGGGACCACAACCAAGAACAAGGATCGGTTGGTGGAAAAAGGGTATTCTTAGGTCCAAGGCTTGGACTATAATGAGACATTCGCTCCAATAGATAGAATGGACTCCATTAGGCTGGTATTGGCCATTGTTGGTTCCAAGAGATGGGAAGTCCACCACATGGATGTGAAGAGTTCCTTCCTCCATGGAGATTTGGAGGAGGAGATCTTTATGAAACAACCTGAGGGGTTTATTGGTGATCCTTCCTTAGTCTCCATACTAAGGAAATAATGATATGGGCTCAAACAAGCCCCAAGGGCATGGTACTCCAAGATGGATGCTTTCCTCATCTCTCAGAAGTTTGAAAAGTGCAAATTTGATTGTAATGTCTACATGAAGAAGAAGGAGGGGTCCATGCTTCTAGTTGTATTATATGTCGATGAATTGCTCATTACTAGCAACTTTGCTGCTGGATTGAGAAGCATCAAGTCTACTCTTAATAAATCATTTGCTATGACTAACTTAGGACTGTTAAGACATTTCATTGGCCTCGAAGTAAGTCAAAAGAATTTGGGAATCATGATCTCAGAGTCCAGGTATTCATCAGACATGCTTAAGAGGTTCCACATGGAGGCCTGAAAGGCAGCCCCATGTCCTTTATTATAAGGCATCAAGCTTGAAGAAGGTGGTTCCACACCTTTTGTAGAAAAAACTCTCTACAGACAACTCATTGGAAGCCTTCTGTATGTCACTCATTTGACACCAGAGATATCCTATGTTGTGAGTGTTTCTTCCAGGTATATGCAGGAGCCACATGAGATGCAATGGAAGGAAGCAAAGAGGATCTTGCACTATTTGTAGGGTACTATTGATTATGTAATCCACTATGCTGCTGGAGCAGAGATGGATATCACAGGATTTACAGATTTAGACTGGGAAGGAGATGGAAATGGTAGGAAATCCACCTCATGTTTTGTATTCATGATTGGATCTAGCCAATTTGTTGGTCCAGCAAGAAGCAAGCAACCCTTGCACTTTCTTCAGCAGAAGCGTGGTATCGGGGAGATGTGAATGCAACTTTTTAGTTAGTTTGGCTACATGGAATATTGACATAGTTTGGGATTCATACTTCACCTACAGTAGGTCTTTATTGTGACAACCATAGTAGAATCAAGATCTCAAGTGATCTTGTTCAGAAGCACAGGACAAAACACATAGAAGTTCACATTCACTACATTCGGGAACTGGTGCACTTAGAACCACCACACTCCACTACTATCCGATAGAGGATCATATTGCATATATTTTTACTAAGCATTTTATTAGAAAATATATTTTTTTTTCTTAGGTCTCTTTTTGGCATTAAGGATTGATTATCGGTTCCTATCTTGAGGTGGTTTTTCCCAAGAGGTTTTCCCTCCTCATTTGTATTATGTCTCTTAGATTGTATATTGGGTGACCTATGGTCTTGTTTCCAGGGCCCACAATCATCCAAGTTAGGATTCATGGGGGATGTTAGGATTATTAATCCTCCCTTTTTCATACTTTTTATTAGATTAATTATCCTAACTTAGGAACCTGAATTAATTAAATGGTTCCACTAGTGCAATTGGGTCCACATGGCCCGATGGGGCACATGTACCAGTCATTAAAGTGTGGGGAACACCACTAGAGGTTAAATTCCACTTATTGCATGTACATGCATCATATAGGGCACCTCCTAGACCAATCCCTACATTTTAGGAACCACTGGGAGTCCTGGGACCAACCTACTTCAGTTAATTGGTGTTAGCACTAGTTAGTCTTAGTTATCCCTCAGTTATAATCAGTTACTTCATAGTCAATTAGGATAGCACTACTAATGCATGTATAATGTATGGTTGCATGGGGATGAGAGATTTACCTACCTACCACACTCAGTTGCACCGAGTTAACTAGTTGTTACTTCTTGTTGAAGTTATTGGTCATATGGGAGTTTTCAATTTGCACTCCAATATTGATTGGGAGACCTTGAGTTAGAGATTCAATTAGATACAGTCTTATCCACTTGGAGGATTTGAATTCATTACTCATGCATTCAAATTCTACCTATGTAAACTATATTGTACACCAGATATTATTATGATGAATATACCATAAATTCCTATGAAATACTTGTTTGTTTCTTGTGTGGCCTGTTTTGATTAGTTTGTATGTTCATTATCCATTCAATTGTTGAAACATTATTAGAACTCTTTGTTTGAAGATCTAAATGACATCAAATTATAATAGAATCTTGAAGGAAATATTGACGCTAAATCTGTAGACAATTGGGTACAAAAACTGGAGTCCTATTACTCTGTGAATCAACTCTTAGAAGCTGAAAAGATCACCATTGTTAAAGATGTCGACCTCTGTGCACTGCTAGGGGGATAATCTATAGACAAAGATGGAGAAAGAAGGAGACCCCATAAAAACGTGGGAGAAATTATTTGAATACATCTAGAAGGAGATTTACCCACCTAAATACATTGAATACTAGTATAAGAAGTGGCAACAATTAAAAAAATGGAAATACTAATCCGTATAGAGTTACACCGATGAGTTCTATCATCTCATGGAGACACTTGGAATTCAAGAAGAAAATAAACTACTTGTTTTAAAGTACGTCAGTGGATTGTACCCGTACATTCAACAAGAGATGGATTTTATGACTGCTAGTATGCTTACAAATGCATTCCACTATGCTAGTAAGATTGAAACTAAGAATAAAGGAAAATCATGTTTCACGACCAATCCTATAGGTTGAACAACCAAGAAGAAGTCTCCAGTCAACTCCGATAAGTCACAGAACACTTCTCACTCGACCCCGCAAAATCCATACCATGACAAAAAGAAATATTAGAAAGACAGAATGGAACAGAGGAAACAACCCCTATTGGGAAATGGTGTGATTACCACAGTTCATTATGGCATGGTACATTTTAATGCAAGGCTCAAACGAGATTTTTTTTCAAAATTGTCAGTCTCCAAATTTTCCAAAAAAAATATGATAGAATCTGACCTAGAAACATCGATGCTTTTGACATCGACATCGACCTCTATGATGACGTTGATTATTGTCGACAACGAGGAATGAGAGTTCTTGTTCCATACACAGACATGGGTTCAAAATAATCCATTGCATGTAATTGTGGATAATGCTAGCAAGAAGAACTTTGTTTCTAAATATATCATGAAGAAAATAGGTGTTTCCACCACTCCACATCCTTAGCCTTATAATATCGGTTGGCCAAAGGATGGATAGGAACTAAGGATTACCCAACACTGTAGAGTCACCTACTTCATTTATCCTTTTGAGGATGAATTCCTCTGTGAAACATCACCGCTTTCCGTAGTCGACGCCCTGTTTAGGAAATCTTACTTATGGGATCGACATGGAATTTATCAGTCACAACCTCAAAATTTGGTTGTAAAAATACTAAAATAATGGTATGGCATACTAGAGAGACGACCTACACCAATGGTTGCAATGGTATCTGCCAAACAAACAAAGAAGATCATCAACCATGCTCACAAATTCGCATTGATCATGATTAAGCCTTAGCATCCCAAGAAGTCTGCATTAACTAGTTGACTCATAGACCAATGCAGCTCCCAACAATAGTAGTAGATCAGAAATATTCTTGATGAATACTATAAAGTATTTCAATATTGATACGAAGCACCTACACACTTCCAGGTAAAATTATCCATTGAACTTGTTCTTGGTTCTCCATTATCTAACACATTTGTTTACAAAAGATCCATTATCGAGAACATTGATATTCGTAGATAAATTCAATATTTGATCAACAAAGGTCACATCTGACCTAGCTTCTCTCCTTATGGAAGTCTAGTCATCCTCATTCCAAAGAAAGATGGGACTTGACACATGTGCATCTACTATCAAACTCTCAACAAGATTTCAGTAAAGAATAGATAACCTCTTCCAAGGTTAGACAAACTCATTGATTGTATGAAAGGTGCTAAGATATTTACTAAGATCGATCTCAAGTCAAGATATCATCAAATTATGATTGATCCCATCGAATGGAAAACTGATTTCAAAACCAAGGAAGGACTGTTTAAATTCTTATTCATTCCTTTCGGCTTAACCAATGCACCTACAACTTTCATACGATATATGGATGACATTATTAGACCTTTCATTGGAAAGTATGTCATTGTCTACCTAGACAATATCTTGATTTTCAGTCGATCATGGGAAGAACTTGTCCGATAGTTTCGACAAGTTCTCGACACTCGTTGACAACATTGAATCTATTTTAACATGGAAAAATTCTCATTTGCGATGAACAACATCAAATATTTGAGGTATGTAATCGAATCTGCAGGAATTCACATCGATCTAGACAAGGTAGAAATCCTCAAATATTGTCCCATTCCTCAAAACATTCATCAACTGATAATTTTTCTTGTTTTGGTGAATTTTTATTGATGATTCATACTTGGCTTCGGTCACATAGGACTTTTAATCAGTTGACTAAGGGAAATGGGAAAATTTTCTCCAAATGGACATCGACACAATAACAAGATTTTGAGTAGCTTAATTACAAGCTTTGTACTGAAGTGGTACTTGTGTTACCTTATTTGCATCATCCTTTTGATTTTGAGATAGACACATTGAATTATGATTAAGGTGTATTTATCACTCAGTCTAATCACTAAGTTTCTTTTCATTTTGAAACTTTCAATGACACCGTTAGAAGGTATTCAACGTATGGAAATGGGTTGTATTCCATTGTGGAAGCCCTTAAGAAATGGATACATTATATTCTTGGTAAGGAAATGATCATCCTTATTGACCATAATCCTTTAAATTTTGTCCCATCCTAACTGAAGTTACAAACAACTCAACAACACAAGTGGATTAATTATCTACGACAATTTTAGTTGGTAATTAAATATCATAAAGATAAAGCCAATGTCACAACTGATTGTCTTAGTCAACCAACCATTACTCTACTTTTCACAGTGATGAGTATGCAAGGATATGACACCACTAACTAGCCTAAATTGTATTTGGTATATTGCAACTCTTGTGCAGTTTATTGGTATCTTCAAGCCGAATCACCATCCACTGCTGACTACTTCATGAAATATACCTTGCTATATAAGCTTGGATAGTTTTTGTACCAATAGGTGATAACCAATAGAAGCTCATTTGGGACATGCAACATTACAAAAATATTGTAGGACACTTTAGAGTAGAGGATGCCCTTTCCATCCTCCAAAAGTATTTTTATTAGCCTTCACTTAAATCTTACGTCAACAGGTAGATCCGATCATGTGTAGTTTGTGCCACTTCTAAACCGTCGAATTGACGACACAGACTGTATATCCCTTTCTCGGTTCCTATTCGACGATGGGAATCTATATCTATGGACTACTTGACCGGATATCCTACTATCAAACATCAACATGATGCAATCTTAGTAGTACTCAATTGATTTTCCAAGATGGATATTCTCATTCCATACAAGAAGACTACAACAACACAATAGACTGCTCAGCTCTCCTTCGAACATGTTTGAAAACATTATGGATTTCTGAATACCATCAATTCAAATCGCTATGCCATATTTTTCAGCATGTTTTGGAAGACTCTCTGGAAACAACTCAACAAGAGACTCTCTTTTTTGACAGCTTTCCATCCTTCGAAAGATGAAGAGACTGAAGTTGTGAATCACTTGGTAGTACAACTGCTCTGCATGTACAACCACAAGCATAATCAGACATGGGATGAAAGTATATTATACATACAACACAGTTACAATTATTATCAACACAACTCTATTGTAAATAGTCCACTCGAGATATGTTATGGATTTCAACCCTCAGTGCCCATCGACTTGATCAGTTCATCGAAATAGTCGAACAACATCGACTTTGACCAATGAGAAGTTGAAAAATCATTGAAGTTTCGAGACAAAATATAAAACATCCATAAAAAAGCACATGAAATGTTTCAACGAGCTAATAGGAAAGCTAAGGCTCGACATGATAAGCATCATATTCCTCATTACATTTCAAATTGGGGGTCTGGTTTGGTTGCATGTCAAGAAGGAACACTTCCCGAGTCCATTCAGAAATCTAATTTTTTTTTATATGGTCCATACAATATCCTTAAGAAGAATGGGGAAAATACTTTTCAACCTGAAATTCCTTCATGCTTGGGTCTACATCTAGTATTTAATGTGGATCTACCTCGACCATATCATGAACCATGTTTGGAAAATAATGACTTGCATACAACAGAACCCAAAGAAATCCATCCAGAGGTTCAGGAGCCTATTCCTTGTGACACCATCATGGGATGATGCATACGCCATACAAGGATGAATGCAATTCCATTGTTTCAGGTGGCTAAAGTCAGTCAAATCCTAGCATAAGGAAAGTGGTACTCTATTACGGAACTCACCAAAATGTTTTCTCACCTATATGAGCAAACAATGGGGACCATTTTTTCTTAAGGAATGATGAATGATCCACCCAAAATTTGGCATCATTTGACACCTCCGATAGGTTCAACATCGAATTAGACAAGTCCAAACCTTAACAGGTTCAACACGTTGACATGCGTCATCAACACCAGTGATCGACACGACTACGATAGATTGTCTCTCTATATTCTGGTCATCTATAATGGTTGAACTTCCAAACCATTACAACTTCTTGTAAATGAACATAACGGGAAGAAAACCCAAGCGTTATTAGCACTCTATATAAGCATGTACATTATTTTAATAAACAAGTAATGTATTGGGCATACTACAATAATAATAAAGTAACCAATATTGGTTTGAATTCTTTCATTTTGTTTGTGTGTGCATATGTTTCTGTGTGTAGTGTATTTCCTTCTTTGTTGATTCTTAGCATTCTTCTGCCATAATAGTTATTGATTCATTCAATAAAAATGTTGTCCCCGATATGTTCCTAGGAGCCCAGATCACCATACTTCAAGTGTTTCCTTGGGTTGGAAATTTTCTTTTGGTAAGGTCCCCCCTTCATCTGCCTCCCTTTGTAGGGAGGTTACATTCCTCCTCAAGTGTTTGGGGATAATTCGTTCCATCAAATAGTTAACTTTATTAATGTATCTCCTGAAGGAACACCCCATATGAAAATTCCCATTCATCCCTAAATGGGTCAAAAGGGAGGAGGTTATTATCCAATTAGTCAAGGTCATGGGCTTTAACAGAATCTACTTTGTCCGAACTAATATTTCCAGGGGGCATGGAATCAATTGTTGCAACCTAGGATCCTTTTTTTATCCATGTTGAACCTTCCTAGCCTACATAGACTCACAAATTACCAAGTGTGTCATGATCCAGTACGGCCTTTGGTCCCTTTTAAGCTTCCTTCAGACATTATAAAGTTTGAAGGTAAGAAGGGAAATTAACCTCATGATCAAATCTTGACTTTTCGTCTCTAGTGCTCTTCAAATTAATTGAAACACCATTCTATTTGATTGATACTGTTTCAACGCACCCTCATGGGTCCAACTGCGAAATGGTATATAGAGCTACCTGGTGGTGCATACCAAACTTTTAATTACTTTTCCAAGTTATTTCTTAATCACTTTTAGTTGTCAGTCTATTACAATGTTGGCGCAGAGCTCTTGTCGAATTTTTGGAAAGACAAAGTTACCCACATATCTGACCATATTCAAGAGTGGCACAGATGGAACTGATTGATTACGACCAACATTCTACTTGAATTCCTGTTGGAGTGGTTCCTTAAGTCGTTATTTCCTTTATCATGAAGGATGTTTCAACATTCAAATTGGCTACTAAGGAATAGGCCATTTTCCAAACTCATCAATTAGACTCGATTTATGCTCATTCTAGGCTCCCTTTTTAGATAATTCCTAATGCACCACAATCGAATCATGACCTTAAGTCTAAACCTAGGTTGCATGCCAAAGGAATTGTTTCCTCTATGAATGCAAAAGTTGTGGATCATGTTACTGATCAATGAAAAATTGGCTATTAACTAGTCTATGTCCAGATAAGCTATGATTTCATCCATCCCCACCTAATTGGTGGATGTACACTATATGAAGTCGTTGAACCAGAAGGGTAACTAAAAATACATACATAATAGAAAGAAGGGGAAGAATAATAACAAGGATAGGAATAAGAAGGAAAACACTATGACAATAAAAAAAAATGATAGTATATCACAACCAACCATTAGAAAAGAGCCTCCACTACTGGAGATCACATGATTATGGTATATCACAACCAACCATTAGAAAAGAGCCTCCACTACTGGAGATCCCTTTGCAGATAGATAATCCTGATACTATATCAGGCATACTGAAAGGAGTCCTTAATTTCTCAACGCACAATCCTAATTCCAAATCCACCTAAAACTATTCTATTGTAGAATATTTGGGCCACGCTCCCTGTGTGATGTTGACCTTAGAAATGCTTCAAACTTGTCCCTCATAGAGCAAAGATTTATTAACTGCTTTAGGAGTGCTTGATCTAAATGGCCCCAATTTTGTTAAGTTTGAGACTCGTGTTGTATATCACCACTTACCAAACCACATGGATTTTCAAGTTGATCTGGAGTTTTTTTAAAACACCATTAAGCATATAGTCATTAATGAAGGTGTTGCGACATCGATGATGTATTTGGCTTATTGGAAGGGCATTGGCTCTCCTATATTATCCAAATTAATGACTATACTGATAGTATTTGATGAACACTCATTTATACCACATGGTATTACTCCTTCCCTTCAGTTCCAATTGGGAGGGAAGAGCATGTCAGTCGAGGTTGAGGTGATTGATGTGCCCCTTGACTATAATATTTTACTAGGTTGGAACTATATTTATGCCATGAAGTAGATCATGTCGTCAGTGTTTCATGTCATATTCTTTCATTTTGAAGGAATAATTGTGAAGATTGTCCAATTATCATAACTCTGGTTTCTCGGCACCACTAGGTTCCACTATCCTAGTAATCCATAATTATCAGTTGAAAAATGAGAACATTGATTTCATAATGTATCCTTTGTTTATGGTAACTTTTAACTTTTTGAAACAAATCTTAGCTATTGATTCCATTCTTGGTGTTGTCCCATCACACTTGAGTCCGGTCTCATTTCGTACCTCAGATCTGAGCGACCCACCGACTCTACCTTCACAAGTTGATTCATGTGAAGTTCGTTCACCCAACACAAATATGACATTTCTTGCAGTTCAAATTGATTACCAAGATGTACTTGATATTATTGCAGACCTTGATCTCTCTTCTTCACATATGGAAGAGGAATATCTCCTTGTACCTCCTACGTGGGTGGTTAATTCATCATTCTCACACGATTTCCATGGCAACACTTTTCCTACAAATGAATCTATTATTGAGGCCATGACTGGCCGAAAACAAACTTAGGAGGATATGCATCATCAATCTTATTTCCTCTCGAAGGTCAAACAAATTGGGAATGATGAATTTTGAATGACCTTGAGTGAGAAAATTGGTCATCTCATGGTCCCATTAGGAACTCATGGTATATATACTTGAAGATAACATGGAGAACATATCTCCCACCATCCTGATAAACATTTGTCAAACCCTTGGCAAGGTGGAGAATGTTTACATCATCGTGGATTGTTCACCCGAAGAAATTCAAACATACACCGATCTATTTAAGGAATTTCACAAAGTATTCACTCGGTCTTATGAAAAAATGCCACGTATAGTCCCATGTGTTATTGAGCATGAAATCAAAACATATCCTATTGTTAATCTTGTTTGAAAACATTTATGTGATGTGAATCCCTATAAGGTGCCTACCATTATGTATGAGGTAAATAAGAATCTCAAATATGGCTTCGTTTACCTAGTTCCCTTCACCAAATGGGTATCCAATCTCATTAGTATGGATAATAAGTAGGGAACCATCTATGTATGCAACGATTTCAGAGATCTGAATAGATCATGTCCTAAAGATAACTTCCCCACTCCATTTATTGATCATTTTTTGGATGAGCTTTTGAAAAGTGAGATTTCATTATTTATGGACGGTTTTTATGGGTATAATTAGAACCATATTAAACTCAAGGATAAACACAATATTTCATTTATATATCCTTGGGATACGTTTGCATACCAAAATATTCCTTTGGGCCTTAAAAACATTGGAGATCCTTTTTAGCGGGTGATGACCTTTTTCTTTCACAATCTTAAACATATAATTGAATTGGATCTTTCAAACATCGTTGCTCACTCTCATCAGAGAGTGGATCACCTAACACATATTTGTTTGTTCTTTAAGATATGTCGTAGTTATTATATTTGTTTAAATCCTCAAAAGTTCGTCTTTCGTGTTAGAACTGGTAACTTATTGGGATTCATTGTGTCAGAGGAGGGGATTATGGTCGATCCGTTAAAGGTTGAGGAAATACTATGGTTGACTCCCCCCCACACAATTAGACAACTTCAGAGTCTCCAAGGGATGGCTAATTTATTTTGTAGGATTGTTGTTAATTATGACAAAATGACCAAGGGTTTTATGCACTTATTGAATAAGGATATTATGTTCTTATGCGATGAGCCAGCTCAGGAGTCCTTCAACACCCTTAAGAAGGACTTGGAATCATCCTCTTTTCTTAGTGCCTGAGACTATAGTAGACATTTATTTCTTTATGTGGCAGCATCTCAAGAGACGGTTGGTATGGTTTTGGTTCAAAAGGATAAAGATATCCATGAGTACATTATTTATTATCTTAGTTGAAATATCATTGATGCCAAGAACTTTGATATACTCATGTAGAGAAGATATCCTTAGAAATTCTTCATGCATTCCAGTGGCTACAGAACTACATATTACTTCACATGACCACGTTTGTATTGCATATCAATCCATTTCATTTCATCCTAACTAGATGGATGATAAGAGGAAAATATAATAAATGAATTGTGATTTTACATTTTTACCTTGATTTTATTTCGTCAAAAATCAAGAAGTCTTTCATCTTTGTGAAGCGGATGTCGGATATTCCTATTTTATCATCTATGGTGCTCTTCTGAATTTTCTTTACATTCTTTTGAAGTCTCTTAATTTTAGGGATTATTGATTTGTCTTTATTTAACATACCTTGAATTCTTGTTGTCACATTTGTTTCTAATATCTCCTCATGTTTCATAGTACCTTCATATTTTGTATCAAAAAGTGGTACACAGTCCCATAAAACCAAAGCATCATCCTCTTGTTTTTATATGGATTTATTACCCTTTTCTTCCTCATCATCAGCTTCTTTTAGTTTAGAGTCCAATAGTTGATTCATTACTAATGTCATTGAATTGATCCATTGAGGGCAATTTTTTTCAAAATGGGGTTGTTGATGAAAGGTGTAAAAGTTATCCATACCTACCTCTGTTAAGTTCATTGATGCAGGACTGCGTGAAGGAGGTTTAGATTGACTTTTGTCTTCTCTCCTCTTATAGTAAGCCTTATGATATTTCTGATCTTCTTTTTCTTTTTCCAAATCTATTATTCTGTTAGATAATTTATGCATCGTCTTCACCATTCCTTCAAAGTAATGTGACTGCTCCTCCTTAGGCTTAGTAAATGATAAGGCTTTTTTTAACAAAAAAAATTTCTCCCGATTGCTCAGGATAACCTTCTATTCTCTCTCTTTCAGCTTCTACTCTCTCAGCTTCTTCATAAGTTTCTGATACTGTAGGTTTGACTTTTACCTTGGAAAACATGGCCAAGTCAGGCCCTAAAGCCGAAGTATAGTATTCGATCAGAACCTTATTATATGGTTTATCAGTTGTAGAAAAATTCTTAAGATAAGTAGCAAACCTTTGGGTGAAACTATGCACTTTCTCTTTTCTTTCTTTCTTCAAAGAACATAATCCTTTAATTAGAGCTGCATATTTATTTCTGAATATCCTTTCAAATGTGTCCCAATCTGGGATTGAGTTTGCAGGAAGATCAAAATACCATGAGGTTGTTGCTCCTTTTAGGGTATGTGGAAACAATATGCAAACTACATCTTCATGATCTCCAGCCTTTATCCCTTCTATAGCCAAGTAAAAACTTTGCAAATGATCATCTACTAAAATCTTTTCACTTGCGTCAAACTTGGGCAGCATTTTTTGAAAGGCCTGAGGTAAGTCATGTAAAGGGGGTGCCAGGTTTAAAGGTGACCTAGCCTTCCAAGTAGGTGGTCGATTTGGTGGGTTGGGTGACTGATTTGCATTTACGCCTGCCATGATTCTGGGTGGAGAATGAGGTGTTGAATGAACAGGGGTTTGAACAGGTGAACCATAAGGTTTATCTGGGCTGAATTGATTCAGAGGTTGAACAACTTCCTGTAAGTCTATTTCTACCAATTCTTCAAAATCTCCAACCAACACTGCGTCTTCCAATATAGGACGATCTTTCTTCTTATATTCTCTTCTGGGAAAGATGGGATTAAAAGGTAATACTCCAATATTCTTCACATATTCCCTAGTATGTCTTCTCAAATCATTAACTACTTCATTATTAACAGAATACAGATTCTCTTTACCCTTCTCTCCAGGAATTGGATTTGGAAACAAACTACTTGCAAAACTATCACCGGTGGAATAATCTTGAGAAAATAAATTTCCTCACTCGACCATGCATTGGTGGTCCTCCTTCTAGCACCAAATACTATTGAGGCCTAGAAAATTGCAGGCAACAACAGTAAGGGATTCTCCCCAGTAAACATTACCAACTATCCCATTACTGTTTGGTATGGAGAATCTGTCCAATTTACAGTCCGGGTACCATAGCTCAAAGTAACCAAAAATAAAAGGTTTTACCGGTTGCGTCCTAATCCACCATGTATGTTTTAGTTTTATGTTTAAGTATAAGATGCAAGTGCCTATCTAAGAATTCAAATTGATATAGAATATGAGGAGCGGTCACAATGTGATGCGCACGTTCTTACCTCTCGTCTTAACTCACTCGCATCTAAATCACACACAACAAGAACTTAAAACTAACTATCTAACCTATCCCTAGGGAGTAAGATTACAATTAATCAATGAGTAATGTATTTTGCGAATGCATTAAGAAAAATCACAGATAGTTGATACTTCTTTTGAAACACATGAACATTTAAATATATATCAACACCCAGATAGCTAATTGTTTAGAACAACATTCATTACTCATAGTGGAAATTCCATAGAATAAATTAGAGAGCATTCATACAAGAACATAGGTTCAAAGAGTTAGAACGATCTCACAGTTCATGGACACAAAGTTGAAAAATAAATAGTTCACATTCAAGAAATCCATGGAAAAAAATTTGAAAAGTTCCACAAAGCTTTCTCCAACAAGAAACTTGTAATTTTCTTATGCAAAAGGAAATAGTTCTTCCTACATCAGACTCACAAATCTCCATGGGAAAAAGTCAATGGAAAAAATTCCTTCTTTCCCTCTAATTCTCCTATACTTATACTTCAAGCAAAACTCTTGGGCTACCCCTCGGTAACCTTTGGGCTCCCCTAGCCATTTAATCTCACACCTTTGTCCTTTTGTGAGTGCTAATGATTCATACGAACGTTACATTTCAGATTTATGATTTAAGAGCACTTTTATGAAAAGGGACCAGCTTGGTAACTGATGAAATTTTCCAAGCCTGAGCCTCTGATTCTATTTATTATGCTCAATAATCTACTGGTCCCTTGCTAGACCCTCTTGAGCTTAGACCTGACTTTCTTCTTCTCTATCCTCATCTCTGCTTCTACATTTTCTTTCTCTTTTGTCTTCTAGACACGTCTTCTTTACAACAGCAATAACCCTATCATAAATAACTAGTCCTTAAATCACTTAGTGTTTGACAAAGTAACACAAATTTTATCAATACATGCATTTTGTGAAATGAACTATAAACAAATCTAAAGTATGAAAAGATAAGGAAAAGGGAATCCTGCAAGCTGAGCCTGAAAATCCTCTAAATCCACTGTCCGAACTGAAAACACAAGTATGAAAAAAATACTTTTATCTCAGTCTAGGCCGCATGTGGACAAATTCGACATCCTCCGATGAAAACATGAAGAATGACAAAGTAACCACCATTTCTGAAAACACCAAACCCTCAAACTATATTCTATATCTCAGAAACCTTGAATCGACTAGCGTCGATGGGAAACTTTGCCATCCCATAAAATAGAGTGACAGCACAACAAACAGTGGGAAAACCCTATCGACAGTCGGAAGCAAAAACACTAAGCATCGGAGGATTAGTTGAATGTGGAGCCACAACGGTGGGTCATGGACAAACTCTGGTCTCCACAATGTCGCCGAGGAAAAAAAAACATTAAGTGTCGCCATAGTCAAGCATCGGATAACAGAGCCACTAAATAGTAAGGTATCGACAGATGAACCAACTACAACGCGAGAGCGATAGTTTACTGCGCAACCACAACAACGAGAGCCATACAGCCTTATGTTTCTGCGGAAAAATAAAACTTCAACGAAATAAAACATTAAAAACTACAGCACTGGACATTGGAACGACTACAAAATCAGACGATTAGTTTGCTAAGGGGTGCAACGGTGAAAACTAATCAAACTACGGCTCTCGATTGAAGTCTAAAACTTTCCAATAGCAAAGAGAAAAAAAACAATAAAACACGGCATCGGCAAGGATAATCCCTAATTCGTCAAAGCGTTCATTATTAATCCTTCAAAATAGTGGTTGCACAGATAACTTATAGTTCTGAATCAAACTTCAACTGACTTCTGATAGTGTTAAAACAAAACAACAGAAACTAAACAACTGATCAATAAAACCAAGGAACCGACGAGAATCAAAACTATCCATCAGGTAATTCATTGTTTAGTTTCCGCAACGGTGGCTGCATAGAGAACTATGGCTGTGATTCAGTGTCTAATAAAATTCCAATAGAGAAATCATTAACAAACCAAAACTTTAGGTTCAAGTCAACAACATTAGTAGACAAAGATAGTCATTCAAATTCCGAAAATGATAAACAATTTATCTCAACTCAACCTCGAAACGGTCCAAAAATGTAGCAAAAGAGTAACAAAGTTCAGCAATCCAAAATAGATCGAGGCAAGATAAAATTTAAAACGAGGGTCCAAAAATTAAAAAAAAAATTAAAAAAAATTAAAAAAATTGGAAAATAGTTGCAGCTGCTACATAATGTTGGGGTCATGCCATTGAGATAAGTTGTGAACTTCAAGAATGAAGGAACTGCATCCAAAAACTCGCGACCACAGTCTCTAGCACCTCACATATCTGTTTATGGGCACAAACAATCAACCAAACAATCAAACCTCAGCTAGTTAACCAGATACAACATGCATGAGGATTGAACGTGTAAAGATGACAACTGGTTACTTTTATATACTCAGTGAATAGTTATTGCGCCTATTCTAGTCGATTGAAGAAAATGCTTTATTGGTCATTTAAATTTTTATTTGCTAAATTGGTCGACGAGTTGTTTGAAAAAGGACATGTAAAAATAAATATGATGTAAAAATATAGTGGGAAATCCATATGGTCGATGTGATTTTAGTTTTAAACCTTGCAGGGATTTTAAAAGATCACAGTTACATACAAGTAGATATCCTTATATTAGAGGAAATTTGAAGCGCTTTTCTATGTATTTGAAGCGCTTTTCAATGAGACTAAATTTCCTCTAAGCGCTTCAGTTAAAATTTGCTTAAACCCATCGATATGTGAAACACATAACTGTCCTCGGTTGTGACCTTATAAATCCAGAAGGTAGAGAAATGGTGTGGAATGTCTAAGATCCATAAGGCCCCACATGCCTCAGCTGATGGATAGGAGTGTCAGACATATGAGCTAAAGTGAGGCTTTAAAACAAAATACCTCGTTGCGGAAGAGGATAGTTGACCACCATTGTGAGAGGGTGAGACTTCGATGGACTACTACCAGATTGAATATGGAAGCTCAAGAGTAACACATCACAATAGATCCTTGTGAGGCTCAAGATGTTTCTTCCTATAAAGCTAGAATTTTTTTTGGTTGAGTTATCTATGCAGACTAGTATGTATGGTCGACGCACAGTGATGACTAATTTTGTAGGAGCAACGATCCAGGATGTTGATGCATATTTCTTTGTTCTTTTCGGGACGAATACATGTTTTTTTGATGGGGGAGATGTTGAGGTGGTCAATAGGACTTTGCATATGTCATTAAACAAATATATTAATTAATCATTACTTGGAGAGCGTGAAACTGCTCCAACCATATACAAAATGTATAAATACACCAACTGATATTGAATAAAGTGGTTAAACGTTCATTCCATCTTCTTGTGTTGGTTTTTATGTATGTATTTTCTTGTTGTTTATGATCGAAGTGACCAAGACCCGGTCAAAGTCCCATTATTACTCCCACGTCCATCCATGCACCTTTAATGAGGGGGACCTGCTCCTTGCATTAGAGGAAATTTGGGGTCTAAAATGGGCCTTATAAGAAAACGCGCCAACAATAAATTTTGTGAGTTAGAATTAAAGAAACAATAGAATTTCAATAAAATGAGTGAACCATAATGGTTGAATTGACATATTTGTCATAAAATAAAACTACTTTTTTTGTTCATATTTTCGACATATCTCCCTACGTTTTTACTTGAATTTCAGGCAGGAGAGCTCGTTGGATGCAGAATTTAATTCCACATCCAATGAGTACTCACACTACATACTTTTGATGGACCCTGCTATTATATTTTTATCATTCAAGCTAGCCTTATGATCTTAGGATCTTTTAACTAAGAGAATAACAAGCACAACAATAAAACATAAGCACAACACAAGAGACAAGAGACACAAAGAATTTTCCTTGGGGAAACCATAAAGGAGAAAACCCGACAACTTCCTCAGAGATAGAATCAACACCAAAGGTAAAACTGGAAAATAGTAAGATGATCTCCCGACAGCAGTAGACTCTTTCTCTCACACTGAGAAAGCTTCTCCTCTCTCACTCATGCACCCCAATGAGTGAGTGTGTTTGTATGAGTATGATAAATAGAGAGGCTCTCACTCTTTATTTATATTCTTCCATTCACTTGGAACCCACTCCAACATGTCGGCCTCACTTAACAATTACTTACTAGAGCCGACATTTCTAGGAGTGTCTAATAACCCTAGTGCCCCACCACTTGTGGGGACTTTGCCTCCTCTTACCAATAGGAGGGTAACAAAATGGTGTGGACTATTGCCCTGACTTACAATGACTCACCTAGGGTTGAATTCACTAGGATAGTCTAATAACCCAAGGGGCCCACAACTGTGGGGACTTTAATCCTTGACCAATAGGAGGGTTACCCACAATGACTTGGCATGACTTTCTCATTATAGAAACTTCCCAGAATAAACATCGGAGTATGACATGACTCAAATACATTACAATACATCCCGGAATAAACATCAGGTTACAATACATAAGAAATATGGATGAATACATTCTGAAGTTACAATTACATCAACACTCCCTCTTAACTAGGAAGGTATTCTCTCGACATAATTTATCAACACAAGCCTTTTTCTCTGTATCATCTGAATCATCATTGAGTTCTTGTCATCTTCGTCTTCAATTCATCTTCCTCTTCAAGTCATCTTCATCTGGATCATCACTTGATCTGGATCATCATCACTCGATCTGGATCATCACTGGACATCATCACTAGATCTGGAGCATCACTCAATATCGATTATCACTGTTGGATCATCTTCACTAGATCTAGATCATCACTGGATCTGGATCATCACTCCTAAATCATCTTCACTGGATCTAGATCATCGCTCGATCTGGATCATCACAGGTGCTATCTCATGATTCTTCTCGTCACAGGAAGTTCTATAGAGCCATCACTTTTTCATGCTGGTTGTAGGCCTAGCCTCCATGTAGGTCTTCTTTAGTGCTTATATATGACACTAAGTTAGAATGGCCCTCCCAGCACTTCCATCCGACAAACTCGTCAGAAAGGAACGCATAGAACTCACATCTGATCATGTAGGAACCGGTCCTATAATCATATTAAATAGGCCTAGCACCCACATTCACTAGCATGATAGGAACTCAAACGACTATCGTCTATGAAAAGGATCAACACTTACAACCATCAGCATGATAGGAACCCAAACTGCTATCATCTGTGGAAAGGCACAACACTCACATCCACCAGCATGGTAGGAACTCAAACTACTACCAGCTGTGGAAAGGCACATCGCTTACAATCACCATCATGGCAGTAACTCAAACTACTACCATCTGTGAAAAGTAACAACACTTACAATCACCAGCATGATAGGAACTCAAACTACTATCATCTGTGAAAAGGCTTGGCACTTACAACCACCAGCATGGTAGGAAATCAAACTACTACCATCTGTGGAAAGGAACAACACTTACAATCATTAGCATGGTAGGAACTCAAACTACTACCATCTGTGAAAAGGCACAACACTTACAATCACTAGCATGATAGGAACTCAAACTACTATCATCTGTGAAAAGGCTCAGCACTTACAACCACCAGCATGATAGGAACCCAAACTACTATCATCTATGGAAAGGCCACTGCACTTACATATGATCATGTGGGAACACATCCCTCAATCACATCAGAATGGCTCTTAGTCCTAGACTGGGGATTCTCGGTACCTCACTAGGTAGCTCCATTCAAATAATGGTGGTATCCCTTATATCTAACACCAAGTCAGAATGGCCAACACTCACATCTGACCTAGGAGGAACCTAATCCTTTAGCCATGATAGAATGGATCAACCCTTACATCTGATCAAGTGGGAACACATCCCTCTATCACATCAGAATGTCCATGCACTCATATCTGATCATGTGAGAGAACATCTCACGGTCATATTAGAACAGCCCTCAGTCCTAGACTGAGTTTTCCTGGTACCTCACCAGGCAGATCCATTCAAAGAATGGCAATAGCCCTTATATCTAATCATGTAGAAACCAATCCTATAGTCATATCAGAATGGCTCAGCACTCATATCTGACATGGAAGGAACCAATCCTCTCACCATGACAGAATGGCTCATCCCTTACATCTAACCATGGAAGGAACCAATCCTCTCACCATGTCAAAATGGCTATCGAACTCATCACTTTCCCTTGGAGGAAACCTCGATCTGGATAACACCAAGCTTCTCCCTAAAGTACTTGAACTTAATCCTAGCCAATGGCTTTGTCAATACATTAGCTATATGTTCCTCCATCGCAACATACTGCAGCTTCACTGATCCCCTCTGCACCATATCCCTGATATAGTGATACTTGATCTTGATATGCTTTGACTTGTCATGGAACACTGGATTCTCTGACACCTTTATGCAACTCTGGTTGTCACAATGTATACAAGTAGCATCCAACTAAATACCAAATCATACAGGATCTTCCATAGCCATACTACCTCACAACTAGATGAACAAGCTACTACATACTCTGCTTCAACTATACTCAGTGCCACACAGGATTGATTCCTGCTAAACCAAGAGATCACACCTGATCCCATACTGAAGCAACACCCGCACTACCTGCCCAATCTGAATCAACATAACCCTCCAGGTTAATCTTCTGATTCACATCGTACTTGAGCCCATAATCAACTGTACCCTTTAGGTACCTCAAAATATGCTTTGCAGTATTCAAGTGAACATGTCTCGGATCTGTCAGGAACTAGCTCAAGGTGTTCATAGCAAAGCAAATATCTGGTCTCATGTTCGTCAGATACATCAAGGACCCAATCATCTGACGATACATCGTAGCATCAACTGTCTCTAATGAAACATCACTTAATAGCTTCAGTTTCGATGCCATAGGTGTGGTCATGCAGTCCATCATCCCGAACCTATTCAAGATCTCTACTATGTGCTTCCCTTGTCCACACCTCTATGCCTAGAAAATAGTGCATCGACACATAATAGGAGCATCACTGGTCTTCCACCTTCAACCTTGAGGCAAAGGTTGGAATCCACTTTACTCTCAGTGAAGCCTAGAGTCGTCAGTAATCTGTCCATCCTGTCGTACCATGTCAAAACACAGGATCTTCTGTAGTCACTCCCTCTGAAGCAGAGCGTCATACTCCCTCTATCTTTCGTACTCTATGCACTGAACATTCTGTACCGGAGTGACAAGTAGCTTCCTATGCTACTAATATTCTATGTGACCATCTAGTGTATAGACTTGTATCTTCAACCTTGTAGCAAAGGTTAAGATCTTCATCAAGCTCATAATATATGTGTTTCAATTCTTACTAGCTGAAAATGTCTCTTCATAGTCTATCCCTTCTTTTAGTAAGAAGCCTCATGCTACGAATCTTGCTTTGTATCCCACGATGTTTCCATCTACTGCATGATGGAGCTACGAACTTCCCTTCACGTATTGATATTGCATCCTAGACATCATTCTTCTTGAACTGATCTTCCATTTCTTCTTGCCTACTTCTTCATGGCTGGAAGGTTCTGCATCAATGATGTCGCTGTATTCATCTTATTATTCTTCATTTTGAAATGTCGTCACTTGTTCTTCGAAACAAGTCTTATCCTTCTTTGCTTACAGGCGATTATGTATGCGGTATTTCCTACAATTCAAATGCATTTTTATGGTTAGAAACATTTCATAAGGAATATTCATACTAGCAAATTCTTATGTGTAAATATGTGATCATGCAACTACTTTAGCCAATACAACATTCATCCATATCTCACGGAAACTTTCTAGATGCCTTCCATCTCTACCAGAACAACATTCGAATATGTCAACAAAGAGGTTTCATTCTAGATAATTATCAATGGACAGTTGTATAGCACCATGCGCTACTTACCCATCACATGCATATTAGTAGTATACTGTAATTAATGCAAACATCCTATCATGCATAATACATCAACTAAATATAAACAAATGCATAACAAAACAATATCATGAAATGACAATTGAATACTTATCTTCATTTGTTTCATGGGTAGACTCCTTCTTGAGCCTTCAGCTTCATCGTCTTCTTCATTCATGATAGCATCGTTTCTTATCCAAATGCTAAGGTGGATAAGAGGTGTTTCAAGAGTTGAGTTCTTCATATTCCTCATCGCTTGAGGGATCTTCTTTGTGAGAACTTGATCTTCAATTGCTCCCATCTTCTCTTCTCTTCTTATGAGTTGAGCTTTTTCTTCTTCCTAGAGTCTACTAAAAGTAATCACTTCCTTCTGGCACACATTCCTTGAATGAATGAATCCAATGAACCTGGGAGGCCATTCAAGGTGGCCATCACCACTTCTGCATTCTTCACTTTTTCTTTTACTGCTTCAAGTTATTCTTTGATTTGAGAGACCCTTATGACTGCATGGTCTCTACATTCTGGATCTTCACATTATTCAACTGGTTTCTTAAGGTCATCTTCTGATGTATGTTCTTCCCTTCAAATATATTGGTCAAGGAATCAAACATCTTCAGTGTATTTAGGGAAGACACTTGTGGTGCAAGTTGATCTGTGATTGAATCAACAATGATCTTCTTGGCCTTGACTAAGTTCTCCTTGTTTAAGGATTCTAGCCTCATCTCCCTATGGAACTGGAACCTCTATACTCATGTAGGTGTCCAATCCATTTTCTTCAGAGAGATCATATAATTCTACGCTTGGAATTTGTCAACTTCCCCAAGCTTGACATCAAGCTGATGTGATATATCACTTTGAAATGAGAACCTCAAATGAAAATAGTGAAAGATTAGATCTTACCGTTTTGAGGTGTTTGTCTTGGTTCCGGAGCTGGATGATCTAGGGTTTGTCATAGAAACCCTATTTTTCAAAAATTAGAATATTTCAGATCTGATTGTATAGACATATATATCTCTTCAAATGGAACTGTCCAATATTCTCCTTTTCTGAAAGCAGTGGAGGGAAGCTCCAAGAACAGGAAGCCCTAGTTTTCCAATTTCTTCTGCAGAAATGCTTGTTACTGTTTCTATGATATCTCTAAAATTATTGCTCCTCTATGTCTGAAATTTCATAAAAAGCTAACCTCACATGTCCTGGATCCAACACCATAGGTTTCATAAGAATTGGTTTCACCAATTGGGATTTATGATCTGTTTCCCAAGGTGACTTGTTACAAAACTGTTCATAACAACAAAGTTGTACGGACATCCATGTGTCACTATTTCATCTTCTGAGTCTGAAATTCAGACCACCAAAAGCACAATCTGTGTCCTTTCTAGAACATCTTCAATAATTCCATTTGAACCTTGGTAGCCGAATATATTGCAAATTTACCCAGGTGTCCTGTTTAGGGATGAATTCTAGAAGAGGCTAGAACCCTAACTTGGGGGGATCTTATCTCCCATAATATATAAAATATGAGGCTAATTCTTGGATATAGTGTTCATCAGGAGTTTATATTTTTCCTCTATAATTTTCTAATCCTAAACCTTCTCCAATCTCAGGATATAGCGATTGTACCAAAACTTAGCAGTTTTAGTATTTAGGGTTTTTCTAGCTCGGGGTCAAACTAGGGTTTGAATTTCTCAGAGTTTTACCCAACCAAATTTCTTGATCCAGTTCTCTAAAATTAGATTTTGATGAAGGGAACAATCCTATGCTGGTCTCACTCAGAAATTCCTCTTCTATAGAAATCCCTAATTTCCGCATCCAAAACTGAAAAATTGTCAAAATCGAATTCTGCTTCGACAGAAAGATGCGCCCTTTAATGGAGAGTCAGCCTAGCATACTTTTTCTGATGGATTTTGGAGAGAGACCCAAAAGGTAAGAAACCATAGCTTCTATAGCTGCACAATGTCTTCTTCTCAAGTTAGCTCTGATACCATGTTAGATTTTTATCATTCACGCTAGCATTATGATCTTAGGATGTTTTAACTGAGAGAATAACAAGCATAGAAATAAAACATAAGCACAACACAAGAGACAAGAGACATAAATAATTTTCCTCGGGGAAACCATAAATGAGAAAACCCCACAAATTCCTTAGAGATAGAATCAGCACCAAAGGTAAAACCGGAAAATAGTAAGATGATCTCCCGACAGCAGCAAACTCTCTCTCTCACACTGAGAGAGCTTCTCCTCTCTCACTCATGCGCCCCAATGAGTGAGTGTGTGTGTGTATGAGTATGATAAATAGAGAGGATCTCACTCTCTATTTATATTCTTTCATTCACTTGGAACCGACTCCAACATGTTGGCCTCACTTAACAATTACTTACTAGAGCCAACATCTCTAGGATTGTCTAATAACCCTAGTGCCCCACCACTTGTGGGAACTTTGCTGCCTCTGACCAATAGGAGGGTAACACAATGGTGGGGACTATTTCCCAAACTTAAAATGAATCACTTAGGGTTGAATTCACTAGGATAGTCTAATAACCCAAGGGCTCCACAACTGTGGGGACTTTAACCCTTGACCAATAGGAGGGTTACCCACAATGACTTGACATGACTTTCTCATTATAGAAACTTTCCAAAATAAACATCAGGGTATGACATGACTCAAATAAATTACAATACATCCTAAAATAAACATCATATTACAATACATAAGAAATACGGATGAACACATTCTAAAGCTACAATTACATCAACACCTGCTACCCCAAAAATAAAAAATACCTAAAAAAATGTGATGATGACATCATCATCACATTTTTTTAGGTATCGCTTATTTTTGGGGTAGAAGTGCCTATCAAAAGTATGTAGTGTGGGTACGCATTGGATGTGGAATTAAATTTCACATCCAACAAGCTCTCTTGCTTGGAATTTGAGTAAAACCATAGGGAGATATGTCGAAAATACAAACAAAAAAGTAGTTTTTCATTCTTCCTCCAGTATTAATAACTATTGTTTTAAAATTTTAACTAGTATTTTATCATTTTCCTTAGGAGGCCCATTTTAGACGTCAAATTTACTCTAATGTCTACGACCAAGCCCATGATAAGACTGGAAAACGGATGTTTGAATTCAAGTTGTATGGACCTTATGTCATCGAGCGATGTCTCAGTAAGGGGGATACCTCCTCCTTGAATATGAAGACCACCTATTGAGTAAACCCTGCAATGGGCCCTACCTCAAGAGATTATATGCCTAAGTAGACCACCCTAAATACCCCTATATCATAGTATTTCTTTCTTTTTTTTCATTGTTTTTATGATGAGTCTCATATGTTGTTTCCTTGGTTGTTCTAGATGGATCCTAGCTCTCCCTTTTATGTTGGTTTCGCTAATGGCACAAGTAGATGGTTTTGGAAGGCGATACGGGTGCCCATGGTGTACAAGAAACCAAATTCAAAGAATAATGCTTAAGGTGAAGAAGTCAACAAGAGTATATTTGGTTGTATTCTTGTAGTTTTTTGTCCAAGTTAGTTAGAAAGTAGTTATAAGTGGAACATTTTGTAAAGGCGCAAGCCTATATATAGAGGTCGAAATGTAGTAGGAAGATAGCACTTATTGTTAGAAGAATATCAAGAAATTGATCTATGGTCGAGGAGCATATGTTTTTTGGAATTTGTTGTTCTGTTTTACGAGCAATCCTATCTTTCAAACCTAGAGATGTATTTTGGAAACTTTTTTTGACCTGGAGAATAATATTACATGTGCGGGTGATGTTGGAAACTTTGTGTCTTATGTTTCATTGCTTTTATGGTTTTAATGATAAGATCTAAATTAGAAAATGCTACCATACTATTTATGTTTAGGAATGATGAGATGCCTTAGTGTAATGAATGGTTCCATACTTGTCGATATATTTCTGGAATGAACAAGATGATGCGTTAACTAGATCTGCTTCGAATAGGTTTTGAATGCGACCGAATATGAATGATTGATGTTAAAAGCCTCACCTAGATACCTTGTTAGTACTATGATAGAGAGAAAATTGGTGCTCAAATCCTCATCCTTACTGTGAAAACTTGGTTCCTACATCTCTCTCTCTAACATCTCGTGTGAGACTTCATCTACTTCGTAGGTGTGGTTGGGAAGGGTAAAACATGTTTGGGACACTGCTTAGGGAGATCGTAGTGGAAAGGGGTGTTGACAATATGTGAGCCCCTGTTGGCCTATGTGTGTCAAAAACTATTTGTTTTCTGGGATATTAGTGCGACAGAATTGAGGATGTGTTCGGGAATCCGACGAAACTAGAGATTCAGGATTGGTTCGACTAGAAGGGTTGAGAATTCATAGCAGAAAAAAATCTGAGTACAGACTGTTAGCACTCAAAATTGCACCCAAGGTTGTGGAAGGTGAACCCCAAGGTATTAGTAGAACCAATTTAAGAAGGGATTTGGATTCTTCATTTCCATAGAGGGATCTCTCAGAAACATATAACAAGGATAGATATACAAATGAGATAAACATTCAGATTAAATTGTAGTTGAAACATGGTAAGGGTAGCTTGGGATATGGAGTCACAATTGTAAAGAAACATAGATAAATTTGAATGGGACATGTCTCCAAAAGAAAGATAATACTTAGATTACAGTCAATATGATTTTGGTTAGGTGGAAAACAAAGAAAGATGATAATCCATTAATACAAAGCACGAGTTAGATGAATTCTACATTAACTTTGGTAGAAAGAATTTGTAAATACCTGAGATGATAGACAGAGCATAGCCAGGTATGAATTCTGAAAATATCACACACTTATCTCAGATATGAGAGAAAACAAAATGGAAAGATGAACAGGAAGGACATGCACATAAAGAAAATAAATCACAGACTGTAACTAAGAAATATACATGAATTTGTGCATTCAAAGGACAACATATCGCTCTACAACTTTTATTAAAGACAGGTCTCAAAAATTACATAATGCAAAAGTCTCATAGGTTTCATCCCTTTCTTCATCTATTGATGGTATAATTATAATGTCTTAGACCCCCAAGACCAACCTCGAAACATGGCTAAAATTAGTTACAAACTGAGAAACAAACTTCTAACAAACTCTAACGTGGTAAATTTTCCACGATTTTCATAAAATAGAAAGTATGGGGGTAACAAGCATGCTGGATTTAAAATAGTGATGCATCTTCAAGATTCTGGCTCACTTGACGTGACAATGATGGCTCAGATAACTCTCAATGGTTTTCTGCTGACTCGACTCGACTCATTTCTCCTCCTGTTGAGGCATGCAATGTGTATCTGGTCCTTCTGAATCTCTCAATGGTCTTTTGTTGTTCCTTTCCCTCTTCACACTTTTGATCGTAGGAATTAAATATTGGACATGAATCTCTACCGATCCTGCTACCTTGCACAACTCCTGGTGCATAGGCTGAATTAGCTCCATGACCCTTTTTTATTTTGACTTTTTATGTTCATTATGTGTTTGATATTATGTTCTACCGATGTTCACAGCTAGAGGGAAGGTTTATATTCCTTCTGTGTTTGTATTTTTGTTTAGTAGCCTCTATTTCTCCTAGTAATATTGTTTGGTTTGCATACCTCGATAAGGAAACCTCGTTTATCAACAATACTGAATCATTTTTTGTTTTGTCATTCTTGTCTTCTTTTGGATGCTTGTACCGCTCAGTTATCGAGACTATATCCTTCCTCCAAGGCATGCTGGTGCAAACACATATTTGGACTCATCATCACCTTCATTAGAATTAGCAATTTACAGCAAGGATGGTGATGACACAGAATTATGATCTCCTCTCCCCCATTTGAACCATTCGTTCGAATAACCACTCCTAGAAATGGATACTATGCACTACGGTATTTAATTCCACATCCTTGTCCGAAGGATTTGGTGGGGTACCCTTTCGAGCCGATAAATCGTGACACTACTCGGACAGTGGTGCTATGCATTTTTAGGAATTTATTTCTCCTACCGAGCACTTCAGATCATCTGAATTCACCTCCACCGCTAATCTAAACCCCTACCCATCCTTGACTTTGAAATTTTTGGTTTCTTTAGCCTATTCCAAAAACACAAGTTTAAGTGATTTTCATAATGGAAGTTATATTTTCGAAATAGATTACCTTTTTTTCATTAATCTGATCTGACCATCGATCAACACCATTGAAATACCTTCCCTTTTACACCATTTCATTGATTTGAACATTTTATTTCTACCTACACACAGAAACAAAGAAATGGTTCATGGCAGTAGATATACTTACTCCTATTCATCTAATGGATTGTGGTATCTGCAAGTTAACCTGTTCCCGCTTATACTAATATTTTAAAACATGTTCCCTTAAGCCTTTCATTTCCTTTCAATATACAATTTGGAAGAGATTTTCTTATTCTCATACATTTCCAAACTAAATACTAGAATTCTTGGGTTATTATTCAATCTCAGCTTAGAGATGACCCATGAAATACTTGCAAAAACGTTTTAATATTCTCCATGGCCATATGATATAAAAAATTTACAGACCTTATTCCTCCATACCATGTCTTATAATTTCTCCAACTACTTAGCACAAACACACTGTTAAAAGGTGGCTCCAAGTAGGGATGCTATCCTCCATGTGAGGTAGAAAAGAACCTCATAGACCAGGTGCCGAATCCATTGGGAAGCTCCCAAAATTCTCCGCAATCAACAGCATCCTCTAAAAACCAGAACTGAACTAATGATGAAACAAAATTGAAAAACTGAAACTGAAAACTGCTGAAATAAATGCTCACAATGTCAAGTTTATTTCCCTCTACTTACCTACCCTACTTACTAAGCATAAATTCCCATTCAAGTAAATTATGACTCCTAGTGAAGCGAATGAATTAAATGATCCCATAAACCAACTTTATCCTTTTTCTTGATAAAAAATAGATATAAAAGACTTAATGGAAAAATGTTATGATAGGGAAATTGATATTTACTGTAAAGATATAGCCAGTTATTACCATTGCAAATATTCTCCATGTATTTTGCCACTAGATCATCATAACATGCATAATTTTTTGTTATTTGTTTTCTATGACAAAGTTGTTCCAACTGCAAATCCTCTTGCATCTTTCCTGGATGATCTTCAAGAAAACCATGTGAGGAATGCCCCTGAAAATTTGTAAATGAGGCATCAACTTTTTCATATAAAATCACATAATTTAAAACCTAATTCCTTATAAGTGTTTCAAAGTAAATAACATTGTTCTCTTCAACAGAATCGGGAAAATTAATTTCTCAATTTAAAAAATATAAATAAGCATCGATTTCAGAACCCTGGCCTTCTTTTTTGTGATTTGATTCCTCATCATAAAATATTGGTTTTTCCACATGCAGAGATTGACTACATGATTGATCATCTTTCTCATCTTCCGATTCTAAAAAGTACATGGAATTTTCCATTGTCTCGAATTTCTATTTTTTTAGATGTTTTGAGTGGGTGTCTCAGCAATTCAAAAGAAGAATAACATAAAGGAAAACAATCACCTTCAGCAAGCTCACTATCCTCTCTGTTTTCATCCTTTTCACCTTGTATTGTAATCAAATTTTCTTCACTAACAGGCCCTGAAATTACAAAATATACAGCTTGTTTCTTACATACAACATCCAAGTAATCATCCTCATATTCATCTTACACAGGTAGTCTAAAAAATTCTTTAGAATAATTACTAACTGAAGTTATGACATTCTGATTGCAATTTTCATCAAATAAGTAATTATAACCTTCTTCGTGTACATCATTGATTTGATCATCTTCTTGCGCACACAAAATAGAATTGGATGGTTGGGTAGGTTTTTTTTGTTCCTATTGCCCATTCAACTCTAATTCCCTTTCCATTCTGTTATTACTGTCTTGGTCTTAATTTTTTTTAAACATCCTAAGTTTTTATTCAACCTCTAATAAATCAATAAACATATGTTGCAATGTGACTGGCCTTTTCTCGAGAAGAAGTAATGACAATTCAAAAGGAAATATAGATGCATAATGTAATTTAGCAACAACTTCTAATGGTTGAATTTATTTCGGCATATTATAATAAAATCTTGCAAACCTACCGTTGAAAGTAGACATAGTTTCAGCCTCCTATTTCTCCACGGAATAAAATTATGAAAGTATTTGTTCCAATGACCTCCTCTTACCCCAAAATCCAAAAAAATATATGAGAAAACGCTTCCCATGTATTGATGGATTGAGGATGTAAACGTTTAAACCATTCGTTAACATTTCCTTCCAAAGATTCAGAAAAATCCCTCATACAAACATCATCATGCTCTATCTAAAAGAGGCCAAGGAAATGCTCAAAGGGTTGTATATGTTTCTATGATGTGAGTTTCTTGGATTCTCCATCAAACTTAGGAAGGTATTTGTAGTGTTTTATAGTAAAATCATGAAGGATAGGAGGTATGTGAAGTGGTGTATGCCGGTTTTGGCTATTGGAAGAAGCAGAGTTATGTGGAAAGGATGTAACATCAATTGTGGTATCATGAGGATCAAAAGTATGTTTCTTGATGTCATGTGAATCCAAAAAAAAAGATTTGATCAAAATTAAATGTACAAAATGATGAGATACTTTCATTATGTAAAGAAGGATAAACAAGAGTAAATCCATGGTTTTGGTTTGAATGGAATAAAAGATAAAAAATTGTTTTAACAAACTTAAGAAAATATAGGAAAATTTTTACAAGAAAGGATAAGACATCCTAGAGAAGATTGAGGCTTGAATACCTTATTTTTTCCCCATCCATTTCCATGTTTTCACAATGAGCTCATTTACCCAGTAAAGTCTGCCAATTCTCTTTGAATACTTGATTTCTGGATCACATCACCAGTGGAGTCTTTGAAATGTCTGAAACATAGATTCTTTGAAAGTGGTGTCGCTAGGTGAATGATACACAAACTTGTTGATATATGACCATCATTCATCATCAACAATCAGATCTAAAAATTTATCATTCATACCTAGGGAAGATATAAACCTTCATTCCCCAACAACGACACTATATTGTTAGCACTCAAAATCACACCCAAGGTTGTGGAAGGTGAACCCCAAGGTAACAACAGAACCACTTTAGGAAGGGAGATGGCTTCTCCATTTCTTGAGAAGTATATCTCACAAATATATAACAAGGCTAGATATACAAACAAAATAAACATTCATATTCAATTGTGGTTGAAACAGGGTAAGGGTAGATTGGGCTATGGAGTCACAATTGTCAATAAAAACAAAGCAATTTGCATGGGAAATGTCTGCAAAAGCAAGATAACACTTCGATTACGGTCAGTATTTTTTTCCTCTGGTGGAAAGGAAGGAAAGATGAAAGTCCATTAACATAACGCACTAGTTAGATGAATCCTTCATTAACTTTGGTAGAAACAATTTTTGAATATCTGAGACAATAGACAGAGCATAACCAAGTATGAATTATGAAAACTATCTAACACTTATCTCAGATATGAGAGAAGACATAATTGAAATATTAACATGAAGGACATGTACATAACAAAAATAAATCAAAGGCTGTAACTGAGAAATATACATGAATTTCTGCATTCAAAGGCCTGAATCTGGCTCTGCAACTTTTATTAAAGACAGATCTCAAAATTGAATAACAAAAAAGTCTCATGGGTTTCAATCCTTTCTTCATGTGTTGATAGTCACACTTATAGTGTCTTAGAACCCCAATACCAACCTGGAAACATGACCAAAATTATTTACAAACTAAGAAACAAACTTCTAACAAACTCTAATGTGGCACATTTCCAACGATTTTCATAAAACATAAGGTATGGGGGAAACACGCATGATGGATTTAAAATAGTGATCCATATTCATGATTCTAGATAGCTTGACATGACAACAATGGCTCAAAGAATTCTCAATGATTTCTTGTTGACTTAGCTTAACTCGTTTCTCCTCCTTCCAAGGCATGCAATGTGTATCTGGTCCTTCTGAATCTCTCAACATTCTTCTATTGTTCCTTTCCCTATTCTCACTTTTGATCCTTCGAAATCAATCCTGGACATGGATATCCACCTAGGACGCTACCTTTCACAAATTCTGTTGCATAGGCTAAATTATCTTGGTGACCATTTCTTCTTTGACTTTTTATGTTCATTCTGTGTTTGATAATATGTTCTTCCTTTGTTCACAGCTGGCAGGAAGGTTTATGTTCCTTCTATGTTTGGATTTCTATCTGGTAGCCTCTATTTCTCTTGGTAACACTATTGGGTTTGCAGACCTCAAGAAGAAATCATTGTTCATCAACAATACTAAATCATTGATAGGCTTGTCATTCTTCTCTGCTTCTGGATGTTTGTACCGCTCAGTTACCTAGACTAGATTCTTCCTCCGGGGCATGCTAGCACAACACATCTTTGAACTTGCCATCACCTTCACTATAATTAGCAATTTATAACAAGGATGGTGATGATGTAGACCTATGATTTCTTCTCCTCCAGTCTGAGCATTTGTTCAAACCATCCACTCCTAGCAATGGATACTATGAACTACGGTAATTAAGTCCATGACCTTGTCTAGAGACTTTGGTGGGATATCCTTCAAGATGAAGACTCCTAACACTACTTCCATAGTGGTGCTGCAATTTTTTAGGACAATATTTCTCTTATCGGCATCATAATTTCTTCTTAATGTAATGAACATCTTTACCCCTATGTCTGGATCTTCTTTTGCATGAAGCCTTAGAATGGGTCGAATTTTCAATCCGCGCCCAGTAGTCAATAAAATACATCGGGTAACAAAATTCTCAAGAAGAATTTTCATTACATATTCCATATTAGGACCCTTAGAAAAATAGTATTTAGTCATCCCCATTCTTCACCACCATTCACTCACTCTGTATCTTTGGCATTATAATGAGCCCGACAATTGAGTTCAACTATAAGTATGTCAAATCCTCACACACTCCATCATTGAGTGCCATGATGAAAACATGAATAGTCATGTGGGATATTGATTCGATTCCATATGTGGATATGCCAAATATGCCACCCCTTTTTTTATGACATCATGACATTAATGGTGGAAGTGATCCTCAGCATCACTTGTCATCAGCCTCAAGTTATCTCATGGTGTGTGGACTTGACATTTGTCACTTCATCGATCCCTCATTATGATGGTATCAATATGCCCTTGATTTTATCACCCCTGATTCCTTACCATACTGCATGTAAAGGCCATATGCGTCTTCTGTTACTTAATCATTATGGAGCTCCTCGTCATCATGCGCACCACGCAACAAATATTTGTATTCTAGGATGTGATCTACATCATCCAAGGCCGCGACCTTCCCTAACCATTGATCACCCCGTGATGTAATTTACGCCGTTGATTTTGATTTATCTTAAAAGTTGATTTCCAGCAGCATGGTATTTTCTATTCTCCTTATAACTCCTATGCCCATATTGATTTATGGACATAGATCCATTTTGACTTAAGTTTGCACCCTAGCTCCCAACTTCACATTTACACTTTCTGTACTTACACAAAAAATTTCCTTCTTTGCATATTGGGTGAGAAGAACCATTTTTAGTAGTGGAACTGTATTTAACTTTCATCTAGACCGTTAAAATATGTGGCCTATATTGAATTCCTTGAATCTCAACCCTGAGATCCCTCCGTACAACTTCAACTAGTGGTATCCTCCTCAACCCTTGATTATAAATGCCTTTCATCTTCACCATCCAAGTTTAATGCGCTACCATATTCCACAAATTTCAAGAGTGAGTTTCTTCATGCATGTTCAGTCAACGAAATATTTTTCCACCATAGATTTCTCCTCACCTCTATCTCCACCATTGAAACATGCCCCTGCTTTAACCCATTGCAGAAATTTGAAATTTGAATTTCCAAGAGCATTTTAGATTAGCCGAATTCACCTGCGCCACTGATCTAAAACCCTATCCATCTTGGCCCTTGAAGCCTATAGGTGCTTTAGCCTCTTCCGCAAATACAAAAAGTGATTTTCATTGTGCAATTTATATTTTTGAAACAGATTTCTGCCGTTGATCTGATCTGATCATTGATCGCCACTTTTTAAATACCGTCCCTTTTACACCATTTCGTTGATTTGAACATTTTATTTCTCCCTACACATAGAAACCATGAAATAGTTCATGAATATAGATATACTTACTTCTCTTCATCCAATGGACTGTGGTATCTACAAGTTAACATGTTCCCTTAAGAATTTCATTTCTTGTGAATATGCAACTTGGAATAGATTTTTTTATTTTCATACATTTTCAAAGATAAATACTCGAATTCTTCGATTATTAAATCTCATCTTAGATATGGCCCCTGAAATACTTGCAAAACTTTGTAATATTATTGATGGTCATATGATGTAAAAAATTTATAGACCTTATTCCCCCTTACCCGATGTTATACTTTCTCCAACAAATTAGCACAAAAAAGTGCTAGCAAGTGGCTCCATCTAGGGATTCTATCCTCCCTATGAGGTAGCAAAGAACTCCATAGACGAGGTTCCAAATCCATTTGGAGACTCCCAAAATTCTCTGCAATCTCCAGCATGCTCTGAAAACCTAAAACGAACTAATGTTGAATAAAAAATTGAAAAACTAAAACAAAAAACTGCTGAAAGAAATGCTCACCATGTCGAGCTTATTTAAATTGACTTACCTACCCTACTTATTGAGCATCAATAACCATTCAAGTAACTTGTAACTTCCAGTGAATCCAATCAAGCAAATAATCCCATAAACCAACTTTATCCTCATGCATGATAACAAATAGAGATGACAGACTTAATGGAAAAAAGTTATGATAAAGAAATTGATCTTCAATGTAAATATATAGCCAGTTATTACCATTGCAAATCTTCTCCATGTATTCTGCCACTGGATCATGATAACCTGCATACTTTTATGTTATTTCTTTCACATGATAGAGGTGTTCCAACTTCAAATCCTCTAGTATCCTGCTAGAATACTCTTCAAGAAAAGCATGCGAGGAATGCACCTGACCATTTGAAAATGAGGCATCAAATTTTTGATATAAAATCACATAATTTAAAACCTGATTCCTTATAACTATTTCAAAGGAAATAACGTTGCATTCTTCAACATAATCAGGAAAATTATTTCTGAATTTAAAAAACATAAAGAAGCATTGATTTGGGATCCATCAACTTCTTCTTTGTGATTCAATTCCTCATCATAAACTGTTGGTTTTCCCACATCATGAGATTGATTACATGATTGATCATCTTCCTCATCTTCCACTTCTAAACAATTCATGAAATTTTCCATTGTCTTGAATTTTTGTTTTTGTTTAGAGTTTTTGAGTGCGTGTCTGAGCAATTCAAAATAAGAATGACATAAAGGAAAACAATCACCTTTAGCACACTCACTGTCCTCTCTATTTTTATCCTTTTCACCTTGGATTGTAATCATATTTTCTTCACAAACAAGACCTAAAATTACGAAATATACATATTTTTTTTTAGGCACAAGATCCAAGTAATCATCCTCATATTCATCATATATAGGTAGTTTGAAAACATCTTTAGAATCATTACTAATAGAAGTTATCGCAGGATGATTGCAATTTTCATAAAATTAGTGATTATAACATTCTTCATGTATATCATTGATTTGATCATCTTCTTTCTCACACAAAATAGAAATGGATGGAAGGGAAGGTTCTTTTTGGTCATATTTCCCATTCAACTCTAATTCCCTTTCCATTCTGTTATTACTGTCTTGGTCTGAAAAAAAGTTAGACATCCTAAGATTGTCTTCAACCTCTAATGAATCAATAAACATATGTTACAATGTGACTGAACTTCTCTCCAAAATAAGTAATGACAATTCAGGGGAAAATATAGATGCATAATGCAATTTAGTAGCACCTTCTAATGGTTGAATTTCTTTTAGCATATTATAATAAATCTTGCAAACCTTCTATTGAAAGTAGACATAATTTCACCCTCCTGTTTCTTCATGGAATAAAACTATGCAAGTTTTGGTCCAATGACCTCCTCTTACCCCAAAACCCCCAAAATATATGAGAAAAATATTTCCATGTATTGATGGAGTCATGCTACAAATGTTTAAACCATTACTTAACATCTCCTTGCAAAGATTGGAAAAAATCCCTCATACAAACATTATCATGCTCTATCTCAAAGAGGTTAAGGAAATTCTCAAAGGCTTGCAGATGTTTCTTAGCTGTAAGGTTATCCGATTCTCCATCAAACTTAGGAAGGTATTTGTAGTGTTTTGTAGGAAAATCATGAAGGATAAGAGGTAGGTGAAGTGGTCTATATCAGTTTTGGATATTGTAAGAAGAAGAGTTATGTGGAAAGGATGTAATATCAACTGTGGTATCATGACACTCACAAGGTTGTTTCTTGATGTCATGTGGTTCAAATAAAAGGTCTCGATCAAAATAAAATGTCCAAGATGATAAGATACTTTCATTTTTGTAAAGAAGGATAAACATAAGTAAATACATGGTTTTGGTTTGAATGGAATAAACGATGGAAAACTATTTTGACAAACTTAGGGAAATACAAGAAAAATTTTACAAGAAAGGATAAGACATATTGGAGAAGATTGAAGCTTGAATACCTTATTTTTTCCCCATGCATTTCCATGTCTGCACAATGAGCTTATTCCCCAGTCGAGTCTTCCAATTCTCTTTGAAAACTTCATTTGTAGAGCATGTCACAGTGGAGTCACTGAAATGTATGAAACATGGATTCTTTTAAAGTGGAGTCGTTAGGTGAAATATACATAACCTTGATGATATCTGATTGTTGTTCACCACCAACAATCAGATATGAAACTTTCTCCTTGACACCAGGGGAATATTTGAACCTTCGTTCACCAGCAACGACGGCAAATTATTAGCACTCAGAATCGCATGCAAGGTTGTGGAAGGTGAACCATGAGGTAACACCAGAACCACATTAGGATGGGAGCTTGATTCTCCATTTCTAGAGAGGGAGATCTCACAAATATATAACAAGGCCAGATATTCAAACAAAATAAACATTCAGATTAAATTGTGGTTGAAATAGGGTAAGGGTAGATTGGGATATGGAGTCACAATTTTCAAGAAACACAGAGCAATTTGCATGGGAAATGTATGAAAAAGAAATATAATACTTCGGTTATGATCAATATGTTTTTGTTCTTGTGGAAAGGAAGGAAAGATGATAGTACATTAACATAGAGCACTAGTTAGATGAATTCTACATAAACTTTGGTAGAAACAATTTGTAAATATCTGAGATGATAGACATAGCATAACCAAGTATGAATTATGAAAATTGTCACACACTTATCTTAGATACGAGAGAAAACATAATAGAAACATTCATAGGAAGGACATGCACATAAATAAAATAAATCACAAACTGTAACAAAGAAATATACATGAATTTGTGCATTAAAAGGCCAACATCCATCTCTACAACTTTTATTATAGACAAATCTCAAATTTTTTTAACGCAAAAGTCTCACAAGTTTCAACCCTTTCTTGATATGTTAATGGTATACTTATAATGTATTAGACCCCCAAAACTAACCTCAAAATAGGGCCAAAATTAGTTACAAACTAAGAAACAAACTCTAACATGGCACATTTACCACGATTTTTCTAAAATAGAAAGTATGGGGGTAACGTGCATGATGGATTTAAAATAGTGATGCATCTTCAGGATTTTGGCTTGCTTGATGTGACAGTGATGGCTCAGAGCACTCTCAACACTTTCCTGCTGAATTAGCTTGACTCGTTTCTCTTCTTGGTGGGCATGCAATGTGTATTTGGTCCTTCCGAATCTCTCGACGGTCTTCTGTTGTTCCTTTCCTTCTTCGCACTTTTGATCTTGTGAAATCAATCCTGATTTGGATCTCCACTGAGGCCACTACCTTATGCAACTTCTCCTTCACAAGATGAATTAACCATGTAAGCCTTTATACTTTTGAATTTTTATTTTCATTCTCCTTTTGATAGTATGCTCAGCCTGTGTTCACAACTGGCAGGAAGGTTTCTGTTCCTTTTGTGTTTGGATTTCTATCTGATAGCCTCTATTTATCCTGGTAACATTGTTGGGTTTGTATACCTTGAGAATACATCCCCATTCATCAACATTACTAAATCCTTAATGGCCTTGTCATTCTTGTATTCTTCTGGATGCTTGTACCACATAGTTACATGGACTAGATCCTTCCTCCAAGGCATTTTTGTAGAACACATATTTGGAATCATGGTCACCTTCATTATAATTAGCAATTTACAGCAAGGATGGTGATGACATAGACCTTTGATCTCCTCTCCCCCAACCCGAGCATTCGTTCGGATCGACCTATCTTAGAAAAGGATACTATGCACTACGCTAATGAACTCTATGGCCTTATATGGAGGCTTTAGTGGGATGTCCTTTGGCCCAAGAAATCCTCACACTGATTCCATAGTGGTGTTGCAAATTTTTAGGATAGTATTTCTCTTACTGGCATCAGAATGTGTTCCTAATGTAATGAACATATTTACTCCGATGGGTGGAGCTGTTTTTGCATGAAGGCCCAGAATTGGTCGAGTTTCCAAGAAGGGCCAAATGGTCAATAAAACACATCGAACAACAAAATTCCCAAGTAGATCAGTCATTATAGATTCCATATCAAGACCCCTAGGACCCTCAGAAAAATAATAGTTAGTCATCCCTGTTCTTCACCAACATTCACTCACTCTGTATCTTCAAACGACTTTGACTGTGGAATTATAACGAACCGACCTGTTGAGTTCAACTATGAGCCTGTTAAATCCTCACACATGCCATCATCGACTGGCATGATGAAAACATGAATGGTCATGTGGAATATTGATCCAATTCCTTATGTTGATATTCCAACTATGCCAACCATTTCTATTATGGTGTAATGATATTAATGGAAGAAGTGACCCTCAACCTCACTTGTCATCAGACTCAAGTTATCTCATGGTGTGTGGACTTGCAATTTGTGACCTCATCGACCCCTCCTTATGATGGTATTGATATCCCATTGTTTTCAAATCCCATGATTCTGTACCATACTACGTGTAAAGGCCATACTCATATTCTATTTCTTAATCATTATGGCGATCCTCATCATCATGCGCACCAAATAGAAAATCTTTGGATTCCAGGATGCTATCCATGTCATCTAAGGCCACGACCTTCCCTGAACATTGATCATACCATGAGATAATATACATTGTCTATTTTTATTTATCTTAAACCTTGATTTCTAGCAGCATGGTATTTTCTATTCTACTTATAGCTCATATGGCCAGATTGATTTATGTTCATAGATCCATTTTGACTTAATTCTACACCCTAGATGCCAACTTCACATCTACACTTTCCGCATCCACACCAAAAATTTCTTTCTTCACATCTTGGGTAAGAAGACCTAGTTTTAGCCGTGGAACTATATTTAACTTTCATCTAGACTGTAAAAATATCTGGCCCATACTCAATTTCGTGAATCTCAACCCCGAATTCCCTCCATACAACTTCAACTAGCGGAACATCCTCGGTCCTTGATTAGAAATTCCTTTGATCTTCGTGGTCCAAGTTTAAAGGGCCTACCATATTCCACAAATTTAAATAGTTAGTTTCTTTGTGCATGTTCAATTAGTGCAATCTTCTTATGGCATAGATTCCTCCCCAACTCAATCTCTATCATTGAAACACGCCCCCTCTTTAACCTATTCCGCAAATTTGAAATGTGAATTTCTATGAGCACTTTAGATCAACGAAATTCACCTTCGCCGCTGATGTAAACCCCTATTCATATTGGCCCTTGAAACCTGTAGATGCTTTATCCTATTCTGCAAATACAAAAACTGATTTTTTTTGTGCAAGTTATATTTGCCAAATAGATTTCCTTCGTTGATCTGATCTGACCATTAATCACCATCATTGAGAAACCATCCCTTTTACATCATTTAGTTTATTTGAACATTTTATTTCTCCCTACACATAGAAACCATGAAATGGTTCATGACCACATATATACTTCTCTTCATCCAATGGATTGTGGTATCTACAAGTTAACCTGTTCCCGCTTATACCAAGAATTTTAAACTTGTTCCCTTAATCCTTTCATTTCCTATCAATATACAAATTGGAAAAGAATTTCTTATTCTCATACATTTTCAAAGCTAAAGACTAGAATTCTTGGATTATTATTCAATACCATATTAGAGATGACCCCTAAAACACTTGCAGAAACTTCTTAATTTTCTCCATGGTCATTTGATAAAAAAATTTACAGACCTTATGCCTCCTTACCCTATGTTATACTCTGTCCAACTGCTTAGCACAAAAACAATGTTAACACAAACTAATGACAAAAGAGTGACTAGAAAGGCATATCTACTTTGATATACATGAATATTTCTTTGCCGAGTCACTAATCATCTTTTACCTAAGTGGTTGGTGCAACTAACCTATTAGAAGAAAAAACTTTCAGGGAGGTGAACCTACTTGATGGACTCCCAAGCTGATCTAGGAACTGAAGGAGGTAGACAACAAGCAAAGTTATGTGGAATGGATGTAATATCAACTGTGGTATCATGACGCTCACAATGTTGTTTCTTGATGTCATGTGGTTCAATTTAAAGGTCTTCAATAAAATCAAATGTACAAGATGATGAGATAATTTCAGTTTGTAAAGAAGGATAAACATGAATAAATTGATGGTTTTGGTTTAAATGGATTAAACGATGGAAACTTTTTTTAACAAACTTAGGGAAATACAAGAAAAAATTTATAAGAAAGGATAACACATATTGGAGAATATTGAATCTTGAATACCTTATTTTTTCCTCGTGCATTTCCATGTCTACATAATGAGCTCATTTCCCCAGTAGAGTCGTCCAATTCTCTTGGAAAACTTTATTTATGTATCACGTCACCAGTGGAGTCACTAAAATGTCTGAAACATGCATTATTTTAAAGTGGAGCCGCAAGGTGAAAGATACACAACCTTGCTCATATCTGATTGTTGTTCACCACCAATAATTAGATATGAAACATTTTCATTCATACCAAAGGAAGATACGAACCTTCATTTACCAGCAACGATGCCAGTTTGTTGGCGCTTAGAATCGCATGAAAGATTGTGGAAGGTGAACCATGAGGTAACAACATAACCACTTTAGGAAGGGAGCTAGATTCTCCATTTCTAGAGAGGGAGATATCAAAAATATATAACAAGGCTAGATCTACAAACAAAATAAACATTTAGATTAAATTGTGGTTGCAACAAGGTAATTGTATATTGGCCTATGGATTCACAATTTTCAAGAAACATAGAGAAGTTTGCATGGGAAATGTATGCAAAAGAAAGATAATACTTCGGTTATGGTCAATATGTTTTTGGTCTGGTGGAAAGGAAGGAAATACGAAAATACATTAACACAGAGCACTAGTTAGATGAATTCTGCATAAAATTTCGTAGAAACAATTTTTGAATATATGAGATGATAGACATAGCATAACCAAGTATGAATTCTAAAAAATATCACACACTTATCTCCTATATGAGAGAAAATAATGGAAATATTAACAGGAAGGAAATGGAAATAAATAAAAGAAATCATAGAATGTAACTGAGAAATACACATGAATTTCTCCATCAAAATACCAACATCCATCTGTACCCTTTTATTAAAGATAGATTTCAAAATTACATAACGCAAAAGTCTCACGGGTTTCAACCCTTTACTCATCTGTTAATGGTATACTTATAATGTCTTAGACACCCAAGACCATCCTCGAAACATGGCCAAAATTAGTTACAAACTAAGAAACAAACTTCTAACAAACTCTAACGTGGCACATTTGCCACGATTTTCCTAAAATATAAAGTATGGGGGTAACACGCATGATGGATTTAAAAAAGTGACGCATATTTAGGATTATGGCTCACTTGAAGTGATAGTGATGGCTCAGAGGACTCTCAACGGTTTCCTACTAACTCATCTTGACTCATTTCTCCTCCTGGTGGGCATGCAATGTGTATTTGGTCCTTCCAAATCTCTCAATGGTCTTTTTCTATTCCTTTCTCTCTTCACACTTTTTATCCTGCGAAATCAATCCTGGTTTGGATCTCCACCAAGGCCATTTCCTTACGCAATTTTTGGTTCATAGGATGAATTATCTATGTGAACCTTTCTGCTTCTGACTTTTTATTTTCACTTTGTGTTTGATAATATGTTCTACATATGTTCACAACTGGCAGGAAGTTTTATGTTCCTTCTATGTTTGGATTTCTATCTGATAGGATCTATTTATCTTGGTAAAAATGTTGGGTTTTAAAACCTCGAGAAGGAATCCCTATTCATCAACAGTACTAAATCCTTCATGGCCTTATCATTCTTGTATTCCTCTGGATGCTTGGATGACTCAGTTACATGGACTAGATCCTTCCTCCAGGGCATGCCAGCACGACATGTATTCAGACTCGTCATCACCTTCATTATAATTATCAATTTACAGTAAGGATGGTGATGAAATAGACCTCTAATCTCCTCTCCCCCAGTATGAGCATTTGTTTGGACTGACCGCTCCTAGCAATGGATACTATGCACTATGCTAATTAAGTCTGTATCCTTTTCTGGAGGATTAAATGGGATATCCTTCAGGCCGATGACTCTTGACACTACTTCCATAGTGGTGTTGCACATTTTTAGGATAGTATTGCTCCTACCATCATCAGAATGTGTTCATATTGTAATGAACATATTTAATTCGATGGATGGATCTGGTTTTGCATGAAGGCCCATAATTGGTCGAATTTCCAAGAAAGGCCCAATGGTCAATAAAACACATCGAACAACAGACTTCCTAAGCAAAAGAGTCATTACAGATTCCATATCAGGACCCCTAGGACCCTCAACAAAATGATAGATAGTCATCCTCATTCTTCACCAACATTGACTCACTCTGTATCTTTGAATGACTCTGACTGTGGAATTATAAAGAGCAGAGTAGTTGAGTTCAACTATGAACCCGTCAAATCCTCACACATGCCATCATTGAGTGGCATGATGACAAAATGAGTGGTCATTTGGGATCTTGATCCAATTTCTTATGTGGAGATCCCAACTATGCCACCCATTTCTGTTATGATGTCATGATATTAACGGCGGAAGTGATCCTCAACCTCACTTTTCATCAGACTTAAGTTATCTCATGGTGTGCGGAATTGACATTTGTGACTTCAGCTATCCCTACTTATGATGGTATTGATATCCCCTTATTTTGAACACCCCTGCTTCCTTACCATACTATGTGTAAAATACATACTCATCTTCTATTTCTTAATCATTATGGCACTCCTCATCATCACGTGCACCAGATAACCAATATTTGGAGTCCAGGATGCGATCTACATTGTCCAAGGCCACTACCTTCCCTGACCATTGATCATCCCACAATGTAATCTACATCGTCTATTTTTATTTATGTTAAACATTGATTTCCAGCAACATGGTCTTTTATATTCTCCTTATAGATCCTATGGCCATATTTATTTATGTTCATAGATCCATTTTGACTTAAATATACACCCTAGATGCCAACTTCACATTTGCACTTTTGCATTTACACCAAACATTTCCTTCTTCGCATCTTGGGTTAGAAGAACCATTGTTAGTGATGGAACTGTATTTTACTTTAATATGGACCATCAAAATATGTGGCCCATACTCAATTCTATGAATCTCAACCCCAACTTCCCTTCATGCAACTTCAACTAGCAGAATCCTCCTCGGTCCTTGATTAGAAATTCCTTTAATCTTCACCGTCCAAGTTTAACGGGCCTACTGTATTCTATAAATTTCAAGAGTTAGTTTCTCCATGCATGCTCAATGAGTGGAATCTTTTTTTTCCATAGATCTCTCCCCAACTCGATCTGCACCGTTGAAACATGCCCTTGCTTTAACCAATTCCGCGGATTTGAAATGTGAACTTCCACAAGCACTTTAGATCAAAAAAATTTACCTCTGCCACTTATTTAAAACACTATGCATCTTGGCCCTTGAAACCTGTAGGTTATTTAGCCTATTCCACAAATACAAAAACTGATTTTTGCTGTGCAAGATATATTTGTGAAATATGTTTCCTCTGTTGATCTGATCTTACCATTAATCACCGTCATTGAAATACTATCCCTTGTACACCATTTCGTTTATTTAAACATTTTATTTCTCCCTACACATAGAAATTGTGAAATGGTTCTTGATCATATATATACGTATTCCTCTTCATCCAACGGACTGTGGTATTCACAAGTTAACCTGTTTCTACTTATACCAAGATTTTTAAACTTGTTCCCTTAATCCTTTCATTTCCTGTCAATATACAACTTGGAATTTTTTTTCTGATTCTCATACATTTTCAAAGCTTAAGACTAGAATTCTTGGATTATTATTCAATATCATCTTAGAGATGACCCCTGAAATAATTGCAGAAACTTCTTAATATTCTCCATGGTCATATGATAAAAAAAAATTATAGACCTTATTCCTCCTTACCCTGTGTTATACTCTCTCCAACTACTTAGCACAAAAATAGTGTGAACACAAACTAATGACAAAAGAGTGGCTGGAAAGGCATATATAATTTGATATCCATGAATATTTCTTCATCGAGTTACTAATCATCTTGTATGAGTGGTTGGCGCAAGTGACCTATCGGAAAAAAAAAACTTTTAGGGAGGTGAACCTACTTGATGGACTTCTGACCTAATCTAGGAACTGAAGGAGGTAGACGACAATGCTTCAAGGGCTATCAAAGTGTGTCTCGACAAAATTTTGGAAGGATACATCATTGAGTTTACAGTCGAAACCTATAGCGACATAGAAATGGAATTATTCAAATGACCAAGAGGTAGGTTTCTATTGTAATTACAATTATGGATTAAGATGCCTATATGTGAAAAAGGTATCTTGAAAATGAGCTCTCACAAGTAGAGATGTAATGTGCAGAGGCTATGTGTACTATATAGGTTTTGTGCACCGTTCCACACTCAGGAAGAAAAATGAGGTCATGACAAGACTTCCCGATGTGTCATTACCACAATAATAGTAGCAGATCAATGAACACAAGAAGAAGGACCAGAATGGAGGGATATGATGTGAAATTAACTTTATTCCATGGGAATGCGACCGAGGATCTAGATAAATATTGGTTTCTTTGTGAATTTGTATGGACTGTGAAGCAATTCCAAGACAAAGACATTAAGAAGGGTGAGTTGGAGACAACATTTCGAGGTCACGCATTAGAATGGTACATGAAGTTAGTACAAGTTCCGACAGGGAATCAATAGAATACTCTAGTGGATATTAGAACTCGGTTGATTTAGGAATTTCAAAAACCTAAATATGTGTTAGATTATATCACAAAATTGAAATAAATAAAGCAATATCTAAACAAATCGGTCTAGGATTTTGACCAACAATTCAATGCGCTAATGGAAAATTTCAGTTTTGGAATGATCGATATACAACACAAATAATGGTTCATCACAGCATTAGTAGCACATAAATGAATTCCTTTGATGCAACAGAATATTATGACATAGAGAAAGGCTCTGTAGATCATAATGAAGTTGGAAGCTTCACTAGTCGGTGAAACTAGACTTGAAATGAATCATATCTAATCGCAACTGGAGAATTTGATGATTCAATTGCAAGATATCAAAAAGGGAAAGGAAATTTGAAAAGAAGTATGGTGTACCCAATGTCACATGGAGGAATTTCATAAAGATAAATTCCTATACTTCCGCAATTACTTATTGTCCATATCTCCAAATACGCTAAGTCAAGACGGTTTACCATGGTGTCGAATCTGTCAAAATCATGGACATCGACATGAGGAATGTGTGTATATCCAAAAGGTAGTATCGAAACTTGTAAACTTATTCTGTAATTCTTTTTCCATCTGTTGGTCATGAAGAGAAGGATTTTTAGGCATATGGTCTGCTCCAAAAAAGGAAAATTTACACTTACTACATGAAGAGAGAAGAACACTGGTCGATGGAGAGGATGCCACCAAAGCAACCACCACGATTCACATAACAGCAACCGCAGTTTTCTCCACCAAATCCATAGTATAATCAGATGCAGTATGCTCCAATACAACCGTAGTATACTCAGTCATAGTATACTCAACTGTAGTGTGTTCAACCACAACCAAATCCACCACAACAATAGTAGTTTAATCAGCCGTAGTATCAACAAAAAGGAGGCTTTCACAGAGGATTTTGAGGAGGAAGAAATAGAGGTTTTGGTGGAGGAGGACGAGGTCATGGACCTATGCAATGCTACAATTTTCAAGTATTGGGGAATTATCAACAAGATTTCCCAAACCCGCAATCGCAATGCACCTACTGTATTGCTAGAGATCAAATTGTTGAAGATTGTACGCAGTTGATCACTAAATGGAAAGAAAAGAATGTTCCCCCACTAGAGAACCAGAATTACAATGCAAACAAAAATACGGACCAACCTGTGAATCCACTAGAAAATTAGAACCAAGATCCAATAGTTAGGAAGATTGTAGTGAAACCCATAACGCAACCTCTATATGTTAGGTTCATTACTCATGGAGGTGCGACTACAGGTTATTATGGTCCAATCCCATAATTTTTATTTGCGGCATGAAAAATGGCACATATCGATGTTGATGTTGAGAGGGAAACATTGTTTAACATAGGATATGCCCTCAGAAGGTATACGGGTAAGTTTCCTATCTACGAAATTCCAGATGTTTTTGATTCAACACTTGTAGCAGAACCATCATAAAAGAATAACACACTGCAAAGGTTCTTTCAAATTTGTTTGTCGATAGAAAAAATTCCAGATGCGCTTGTCGAGATCGCAAGTCTTCTATATCAACCAAAGAAAGGTTGATAGAAATTCATTGTTAACACCTTGCACAACAAGAAAACCGGAAAGGAGATGAGGATGAATGTCCAAATTGGTGATTCTGATGTGGACTCAGTTATTCTTGATCTGGGCTCGGACGTTAATATTTTAACGAAGAAGACATGGGAGAATATGGGGAATCCATAGTTGTTTTGGTCCCCTATGCAACTACGATTGGCCAATTAGTCTAGACTGTCGTCAATTAGGTGAGTACCACATTTACTGGTAGAATTTGAAAGAATGAAGACTTACGTGGATTTCGATGTGATCGAAAATGTCAAAGAAGGAAGCTCATATCCATAATTTTGGGAATTGCGTTTCCTAATGAGTACATAGCAGTGATCAATTTCAAGAAGTGAGTGATGACTTTCAATAACCGCAACATAAGAGTCATAGCTCCAATGTATCCGAGCGAAGGAAGAAGATATGTTGAAACAGTTAAGGAAGAAGTTATATGAGGATGGGACAATGCATATAACATTTCAGAGGATTATGTCCATCCTACTACAGACAGATAGTTGGGTTGGATAATTTCCATCCCCACGTCATCATATTTTGATGATGCATTAGAAAATTGGAAAAATCGATTGCATGAAGTATCCATATGAAAGTGTGGAAGGGCCACTCAGTCACTACATTGGGTTGCAATGGACATTGTTGATCTACCAAAATATGAAGTATTAACCAAATTGGCTAAGTTCCTCACTAAATTTGAAGAGAATGTATCTGCACCTCAGTGGTTGTTGGTATTAGAGGAAGTGTTGAAGGCCACTCCATCACGTTGATGGGAGGAACATAAGAAATCGATTGACAGATGGTTGCTATGTCGCAGGTTGACATAATTTCTCTTTAGAGAAATAGAGCGGTATCAAGTTGTGAAGGATGATGGACGGAATAATACCAACAATAATTTCGTTGCATGCAAAACCACATGGGTGTCATGATCAAAGGATGAGTGGGTACATGCTTTTGTACATACGCTAGATAAAATGACGCAACAGGGGTATATATCAACATAACTATGAAGGGAGATCATGATGTGGGAATACGTGATGGTCAGTTTGAACCACACTTCCATCTTTGTAGATGTTGACCCAATGATTCATACCACACTTCAACACATCTGAGATGTCATCTTGAAAATAGTTCGAGCTGCATTTTCGACGGAATCACATGACATACCGGTAGTGTAGTTGATGATGGAGTGTTACAATGTGACAGGTGGACCTAAAAATGGGGATGATCTAAAAAATATCAATATCTGATATTGGAAGGAAGCTGATATATTGCAGCACCAAAGATACATACTAGAAAATTTCACCAACCGCTAAAGATTCAGAAGGTCAACATTGGGACAGAGGACAAATTAAAGTTCGCCAATCTTGGAGACTATTGGGATGAAGAGACTATGTCGAATATTACTGATTTGTTGAATGAGTTCTAAGAATTATCTCTAACCAAATTATTTGAAATGATAGGGATTCTAGGATACTTTGGAGAAATGAAAATACCACTCAATCTAGATGTGAAACTAGTGAAGCAGCATCCGTATCGATTAAATTCATGATACAAGGAGCGAGTGAATGATGAACTTGATAGAATGTTGGATGATGGAATCATTGAACCAGTCAAAGATTTGGAATGGATCAGTCCAATGGTCATTCAATATAAGAACACATGTGAAGTATGGATTTGTGTCTATGTGTGGAAGTTAAATGATGCATGTCTCCATGATACGTTCCCTACTCCATTTATGGACGAGGTGCTCGAAGGTGTCGATGGTCAAGAATTTTATTCATTCATGTATGGGTTCTTAGGCTATCAACAAATCAATATTATGAAATAATATCGACATAAGGCCCCTTTCATAATGGAATGAGGATGCTTTCAGTACACATTGATTCCATTCGGTCTCAAGAAGGCACCTACGATATTCTCAAGAATCATAGTTGCTGCATTTAAGGACTTCATTAAGAATTTTTTGGCAGTATACATCGGTGCTTGGAACTTATCTGGACTGGTGAAATATCACATTGCAAACCACCAACTATTTTTAGAAACATGTTGACAACACCAGATTGCACTGAATTTATGAGACTGTATATTTTGTGCAACGTTTGGAATTTTGTTAGGGAACATCGTTTGTAAGGAAGGGATGTTAGTAGATCTAGGTAATATTTTTGCTTATTGTTATCTTCCCCCAGCGATGAATGTGAAACAAATCAGAGTGACATTGGGACATATGGGATACTATTGAAAGTTCATAAGAGGATATGTTGCGATCATAACATCGATTGAGAAGCTACTGAACAAATATGTGCAATTCGAATGGAGCCAAAAGTGTAAAGGGAGTCTCAAAAATCTCAAGAAGAAGATGGTAACAACACCTATATTGGTCTTTCCAGACTAGAAAAAGGAATTTCATGTTCATGTCGATGCATCATCCATTGCATTAAGCATGGTTTTTGGGCAACCTGGTAACAGAGATATCGACCATCCATATTATTTCACAAGATGGAAATTGTCATCTGCAGAACATAACTACAACACTATGGAATGTGAAGGCTTGATGATGGTGTATGTGCTGCAAAAATTTCACAATTATCTATTAGGAGGAAATTTAAGATGTTCACTGACCATTCCGCATTGAAATACTTGGTCAATAGGCATGTGTTGGGGGAGAATATATGCTGCTCGCTACTACTCTTCTAAGATTTTGATTTTAAAATCATCATTAATCCATGTCACTTTAACGTAGGTCTTGATCATTTGTCACCGATTGAGATAGGGGAAGAGCCAACCAACATCAAGGCAGGGTTACCTGATGCGTAGTTATTGAATTTTTGAATGGTTAATGAACATTATGAAAATATTATTTAGTTTCTATTAGAGATCGAGAGGGAAACATTGTTTAATGGAGGACACACCCTCATAAGGGATATGGGTAAGTTTCCTATATATGAAATTCCACATGTTTTTAATTTAACACTTGTAGCAAAACCATCATAAAAGAATAACACACTACAAAGGTTGTTCGAAATTTGTTTGTCAATAGAAAAAATAAATATGCACTTGTCGAGATCGTAAGTCTTCTATATCAACCAGAGAAATGTTGATAGAAGTTCACTATGAAATCCTTGCACAAGAAGAAAACCAGAAAGGAGATGAGGATGAATGTCCAAATTGGTGATTTTGATGTGGACTTGGTTATTCTTGATCTGGGCTTGGATGTCAATATTTTAACGAAGAAGACATGGGAGAATATGGGGAATCCATAGTTTGTTTGGTCCCCTATGCAACTATGATTGGCCAATTAGGAAAGAGTGTCGTCAATTGGGTGAGTAGCGTGCTCACTGGTTGAAGTTGAAGCAATGACAACTTATGTGGATTTCGATGTGATCAAAATCATCAAAGAAGGAAGCTCATATCCAGAATCTTGGGGATTGGGTGGGATAATGACAACATAACGATGATCAATTTCAAGAAGTTAGTGATGACTTTCGAGAACCGCGACATAAGAGTCATAGCTCCATTGTATCAGAGCGAAGGAAGAAGATATGTCAAATGAGTCAAGAAATAAGTTTTATGAGGATGGGAAAATGCATACAACATTTCGGAGGATTATGTCCATCCCAATGTAGACAAATAGTTGGGTTGGACAAGTTCCATCTCTGCATCATAAAATTTTGACGATGCACTGGAAAATTGGAAGAATCAGTTGCATGAAGTATCCATCTGAAAGTGTGGATGGGCCACTCAGTCACTGCATTGGGTCGCAATGGAGATTGTTGAGCTACCAAAATATGAAGTATTAACCAACTTGGTTGAGTTCCTCACTAAATTTGAAGCGAAGGTATCTACACCTTAGTGGTTGTTGGTATTAGAGGAAGCATTGAAAGCCACGTCATCACGCTGGTGGGTGGCACATATTAAATCCATCGACGGATGGTTGCTATGTCGCAGGTTGACATAATTTCTCTTTAGAGAAATAGAGAGGTATCAAGTCATGAAGGATGATGGACAGAATAATCCCAACAATAATTTGGTTGCATGCCAAACCACATGGGTGTCATGACCAAAGGATGAGTAGGTACATGCTTTTGTACATATGTTAGATGAAATGACACAACAGGGGTATGTATCAATAGAACTATGAAGGTAGATCATAACATGGGAATAGTTGATGGTCTATTTCAACCACACTTTCAGCTTTGCGGATGTTGACCCAATGATTCATACCATAGTTCAGCACATCTAAGATGTCATCTTGGAAGTAGTCCCAGCTGCCATTTCGATGGAATCACATTACATACCAGTAATGTAGTTGATGATGGAGTATTACAATGTGACGGGAGGACCTGAAAATGGGGATGATCGAAGAAATATCAATATCTGATAATTGGAAGGAAGCCAAGATATCACAGAACCAAAGATACCGACATATAAATTTCACCAACCACTGAATATTCAGAAGGTCAACATTGGGATAGAGGACACATTAAAGTTCGCCAATATTGGAGACTATTGGGATGAAGATACTAAGACAAAAATTAGTGATTTGTTGCATCAGTTCCAATACTTATCTATGACCAAATTATATAAAATGAAAGGGATTCTAGGAGACTTGGGAGAAATGAAAATCCCACTCAATCCAGACGTGAATCTAGTGAAGCAATGTCTGTATCAATTAAATCTATGATACAAGGAGAGAGTAAAGGATGAACTTGATAGGATGTTGGATGATGGAATCATTGAACCAGTTGAAGATTCAAAATGGATCGTTCCAATGGTCATTCAATATAAGAAGACAGGTGAGGTATTTATTTGTGTCTATGTGTGGAAGTTAAATGACACATGTCTCCATGATCTGTTCCCTACTCCATTTATGGATGAGGTGCTCAAAGGTATCAGTGGTCAAGAATTCTATTCATTCATGGATGGGTTCTCAGGATATCACCAGATTAATATTATGAAAGAATATCAACATAATACCACTTTGATAATGGAATGAGGATGCTTTCGGTACACAGTGATTCCATTCGGTCTCAAGAACGCACCTGCGATATTCTCAGGAATCATAGTCGTTGGATTTAAGGACTTCATTAAGAATTTTTGGCACTATACATGGATGATTGGAATTTATATGAACTAGTGAAATATCACATTGCAAACCTCCAACTGATGCTGGAAATATGTCGACAACACCAGATTGCACTGAATTTATGGGAGTGTACATTTTATGCAACGTTTGGAATTTTTTTGGGGAACATATTTTATAAGAAAGGGATGTTGGTAGATCCAGATAAGATTGTTCTTATTGTTATATTCCCCTATTGATGAATATTGAACTACCAAAATAAAAATTATTAACCAATTTGGTTAATTTCTTCACTAAATTTGAAGAGAAGGTATCGGCACCTCAGCAGTTGTTGGTATTAGAGGAAGTGTTGAAGGCCACTCCATCACGGTGGTGGGTGGAACATAAGAAATCGATCGATAGATGGTTTCTATGTCACACATTGACAAAATTTCTCTTTAGAGAAATAGAGCGGTATCAAGTCATGAAGGATGGTGAATAGAATAATCCCAGCAATAATTTGGTTGCATGCCAAACCACATGGGTGTCATGACCAAAGATGAGTGGGTACATGCTTTTGTACATAGCTAGATGAAATGACGCAACAGGGGTATGTATGAGCAGAACTATGAAGGGAGATCATGACATGGGAATACTTGATAGTCAGTTTCAACCACACTTTTAGCTTTGTGGATGCTGACCCAATGATTCATAGTGCAGTTCATCATATCTGAGATGTCGTCTTGGAAGTAGTCTCGGTTGCATTTCCAATGGAATCGCATGAAATATGAGTAGTGTAGTTGATGATTGAGTGTTAGAATGTGACAGGTGGACCTAAAAATGGGGATGATCTACACTACAACAAAAACCTATGATTAGCATCCCTTTTAGCTTCCTTTTTAGCGTCCACTATCCCTTTTTAGTGTATTTTTCATCATTTTTTGGACAAAGTGGATGCTTTTCCACAGGATGGTGCTTTTAATGGTGTTATTTGTGTCCCTTTTTAAAAGATGACACTATTTTGGATGGTAATTAGCATCCCAATTAGCATCCCAATTAGAGTTCCAATTAGCGTCCCAATTAGCGTCCCCATTAGCATCGCAATTAGCATCACAATTATCATCCCAATTAGCGTCCCTTTTTAAAATTTGGCGTTGTTTTGGATGCTAATTAGCATCCCAATTAACATCCCAATTAGCATCCCAATTAGCATCCCCATTAGAATCCCAATTAGCGTTCCAATTAGAATCCCAATTAGCATCCTAATTAGTGTCCCATTTTAAAAGTTGGCGTTATTTTGGATGCTAATTAGCATCCCAATTAACATACCCATTAGTGTCCCAATTAGCATCCCAATTAGAATCCCAATTAGTGTCCCAATTAGCATCCCAATTAGCATCCCAATTAGCATCCCAATTAGCATCCCAAATATTGTCCATTTTTAAAAGTTGGCATTATTTTGGATGATAATTATCATCCCAATCAACATCCCAATCAGCGTCCACAAAAGCATCCCATATAACGCCAATAATATCCTCTAAAAAAACGTCCTGAATAGCATAGCACCATATATGAATCTAGGGTTAGTGGCATGAATTTTGACAAGAAAAACATTCAACATAGAGCCAGGAAATGCTACACCTGGAGTTGATTTTCTAATTGCTAAGTACTGTTGTTGAGTTGATTTGCTAAACGCTAGTACTGCTGCTGAGTTCGATTCCCTTAAAATATAAGGTTTGACTATAACTATCAACTAATATTCTACTTGAAATTTGAGGATATATGCCCCACTATTTCCATAAATATAGATAGGATTTCTTGGAATCCTGTAGCTTTCAAGTGTTCAATCTATGACCCAAATATGCTTTAACATCCTATACACTTTGATATTTGTCCCTCCTTTGAATACCACCTGTTAAATGACTGCATGGAAATGCTCGATTTGATGCCCTTCAATATGCGGTTGATCTTTATAGTTGATCTTCAAAATATGGGATTTGAATGCTAGTAATGTGGACCTACTACTTTGTAGGATGGAGGATTTGACACCATCGAGTCCCAATGATATTTCCTTCTACAAACATCTGTAAATTCCCATTGCTAGTATTACTCTTGATTACTAGATATTTTGTAAGATACTATATCACTTGTTCATAGTATTACATTTCTCAATATGCCACGAATTTTAAGAGACACTACTATGACAAAGGGATTTGCCTTGTTCAAATCGTTACTAAGAGCTGGTAGAGAATTCAATGTTCCAAAACATAGGTATTGATAGGATAAATATGCAAGTGGAAAAATATCAAATGTATTTTTTATAAGAATTCAACAAGGAATTGATGCCAATAGGATGGTTTCATATGTGAGAAGTATAACTCTTGCATATTCCTTAACTATTAGCAAATTCCATTTCAAATCTCCTCCTTCAGGTGTAGGATGCAAGAAGTTCAACACTATATTTTCACCTTCAAGTCTTATTTGGCCTCGAATGACCATAAGGTCATTTTCACATG
>LPNX010758322.1:463940-487009 GCA_001517045.1 Pseudotsuga menziesii | reverse complement strand
ATATATATATATATATATATATATTCATATTCTAGTTTAGTAGATCTTCAACAAAATATGGTCATTTCCACAAATCTCATGATGGCAAAGTGTATGCACAGAGCTAGAACATGTGTCTATGTTGAAGTGTATGGGGGGGTGTTGGGACATGATTGTGGGTACTAGAATGTGCATATTAACCTCTAATGTCTTCACATAGGGTCTAAAATTGGGACATCCTGTGACATGGAGTCACACATAAACAACAAGTATAGACTTCAGCACAAAATTGGCAGTGGTTCTTTTGATGAGATATACTTAGGATTTGCTCCATTTTTTATTTTGTTCACTCAATGAGTAATTGTTTTGTTGATTCCATAAAATATTAGTCCATCAAGTCCCACAGACTTTGTATTCACCTAAGTTTTCCTGAGAAGCATTACATGTTGTTTCTGATCAACATATTTTCTCTTTATCCATGACTCACGAGTGCCACCATATGGAAATTTCGTATCTTAGAACACCAATGGTTCTTAGTTCTTTATTACTTTTGCAGCAACACCTCACCTTGATGGGTATATACTTGATTCCATATCTATGAATTTTTGTATTAACCTGAGTTTTCTTGAGCAACTTTACATGTTGGTTGTGATCGACATATTTTCTCTTTATGCATGACTCATGAGTGTCACCATATGGAAATTTCGTATTTTAGAAATACAAGATTCCTTTACCTTGAAATAATGGATTACTTTCTTTGGGTGTGAGACACCAGTTTATTTTTACCATTTGACCTTTTAAATTCTGATAAATATTTGTAGGTAGCTCTCTTCAGTCCAATTCAGTTGGTCTATATGCTACTAAGGGGGTGAGGCTAACATTTGTCTGACTAATTTCGATATGTTGCCTCTCTCCATCTCTATTGTCTATTTTACTCTCATATAATTAATGTCTCTTTTCTTATTATCTGCAGCAAGCATGTATTCTTTGGAAGAGTTGTTGAGGGAATAGATGTACTGAAGAAAATTGAGTGATTATCAACTACTGATAAAGGAAGACCTATTGTTTCAGTTAAGATTTCTAATTGTGGTGAAATATTTCCAGGAAAAGGTAAGAGTATAGTTGTAGTTGATGAAGGTACATTTATCTTTTAATTTGTATGCATCATGATATTCCATTTATCTTATGCTCGACGTTATCATACACCATATCCAGATTGCTCTTCCCTAGGGTCTCATCACCTTTGTGAAAGGAATATTCCTGAAAGGGACAAGTTTGTATGCATTCATAAAGCCTCATTAAATTTCCAAAGTTAGAAGGAATTCCTAACATAATAATTTTATTTTGATGTGGTAGATATTCAAGTACTAGGAGTTATTTCGAGCACTCTCCACCAAGACATTACAGAAACACACCAAGAGGCAAGACTATTCCAATGTCAGAAAGCATTATATTTTTTGCAGTGCTTGAAGAAACATGTTTTGAATATTCTTTTAGCAAACTATTTTATAAACACCATTGGCTATTTTTTATCTTTGAAACATTATCCAAATCATTATAGTTAAGTGTTTCCACATCAGCCATATAATCAAGATTAACTTGTCAACAACATCACATGATGGCTAAGAGTTGGTGATATGGTTCCTTCCAACAATTAGTTTTCTCTAATATTTAAAACCTTAGTTAAACTGCCTATTTTTGAAGGATTCGTTGAGATATAAAAGCCTCCAAGGAATGGTTCTAGTGAGATTATTGCGGTTTTAGATCGATCTTTCCCAATTTCATCATCTCTCCTATTTCAAAAGGAAGGAAACAACTAAGATTGTTGTCTGAAAGAAGAAAATTAAGAAATTTATTCAATATGTCCTTGGGGAGAAGGCATACTTGCACATGTCCCATGTAAGGGGGTACATTTCCACAAATGTTGTTGTTACAAATATCAAGTAAATACGATGCAGAGAGCTTATAAATATTTATTGGTATAAAGCTTGTGAAGGGGTTTAGTATGCAACACATTGTAGTGAGATGCGGTCATGTATAAGGCCAATGATAAAATATGACAAGATGGGTCAACAAAATATTGTTGCATAGGATATAAGGAATCCATTTGTTCAATCTATTGAATATAATTCACTATACTCCAAGATGAGAAGGGTTTCAAACCTAGAAAGAAATGATTGTGATAAACTTGGAAGCTGAGCAAAACTCTCAATCCATGAATCAAATCACAATAGAGTACAATTTGTAATGGAAAAACTCTATATCATACAACATTGAAATGCATTGTTTAAGCTAATTACAACTCCATTCTATAATCAATGGGAACCCTTTGTATTGTAATTGTGTTTCCATTTATTTATTCCAATCGTAATATATTTTAATTTGTAACGAAGAAACTCCATATCATACTAACAAATTATTAGTGGTTCAGTAGAGTGCCTTGCTTCAAGGATTTCTAGAACAACTTATGTCAGACCTGTTAGCAATGTTTCTATTGAGTGAAGAGGAGCTGCGTTCGAAAATTGGAGATCTCGACGTTTCGACCCCTACTCTGGGATCATCATCAGGAGACGTTTCTATTGTTCAATGTGTTCAAATTAGAGGGAGTGCTCTTGTGCCTATGAAGCAAGATGGTCTCGGACAAATGAGTTTATCCTTTTGAGGTTCAATTCCATCGGTACCATTGAAACCCATGGAAAATAACATAAGATCCAGCTTCTCCACATAACTAGGTGATATTACATGTGTCCCAACATTAACCTAGGTTTATCACTTAATATACTTTAGATGCACATGTTGTGTTTGAGTTGTTTGTGTCACTATTATTAGGTTGTTTTTTTTCAACCCACATGTCGCAATCTCCATTTTAAAAGTACATGATTAACTAGGTAAATGATTCTATTGAGATGTTTTAATTGTAAATTAAACTCAATACTATACATCACCAATCCACTCCAAATTTGGATGAATTATGTGCAAGGTTGTTTGGTAAATAATACCTTCCCTAATCACTTTCTTATACATTTGTTGGACAATAAATAAAGAATCCCCCAATATTATAGTTTTGTTGATCAAAAGGTCATGCAATAAAATTGGTCCAAACATGTATAGTTTTGCATGGTTGTTTGATGCAGTTCCAAGGCCCTAAGGGAATCTAACTGTTGTATTTCCAGCGAGGCTAATGAGATTCCCTCCCACTCTTGCTACCCTTGCGATACCTCTAAAAGAACCATAAAAATAATAATTTGAAGTGATCATGTGAGTCTAGGTGAGATTTAATTTCTAATTATGAGAGATCCAATTGCCAAGAATAATTAAGCTTTGGTTTTTGTTACCACCTAAGTTGTACTTAGTGGTTTTTTATCAAGTGAGCCTGGTGAACCAGATAAGGATAACTTGTTCGGACTTCAAAATACCTTTGGAAGTACTTCTGGGAAGTGCTTGTTATACTATATCACAGGTTCATACCCATGGGGGAATTGTAATAAATGTTCTAGCATGATAGTTTCTGTAAAAGACTTGGTCTCTTAGACTTTATTTGTCAATCTGATTAGCCTAGGGTGTTTTTTCCCTTGGTTATTATTGGTTGTTGAATAAACGACTGATAAATTCTGAGTTTTTCACTCCATACCTCCAAAGTTGGGGTGGTCGGCTTGGAATTTAGGCCTATTGAGGTTAATAGAGTCTATGTGTCAATGTATAAACATGCTAGACATCATGTTCGAGTCATATGAACATGTCTAAGTCCCCCTAGGTTTTTTCAATTTTTCAATTTTTTAGTTTTTTCAGTGTTTTTTATTAAAATTTATTTTTTCCAAAACTTAGGCTATTTTTTAATAGTTTAATTGGAAAATTTGATTTTCTAATAAAAGTGGGCCAAATAATCAGTGTCATTCATGTAGGTGCTCATTTTCAAGCTAAGAGCACGATGTAAACCCATGGACCCACTATTTCCTAGTTTTGAGTGATTTTCCATCACTCAGGTCAGAAAGCCCAAAAAATCAATTATTGATTATTTTAATTAATAAATTGATGAATAATGGATCAAAATCCAAAATAAAAAATGAGTGGATTCTCAGCCGATTTGATTGAAATCAGTCAGATCTTAACCAGATTGACTGGATCTGACAAATCCTTGACTAAAGGAGGTGATCAAATCAAATCCAGAGTTGATATTCAACAGCCTTTATGGGGAATTTCACCATCCCTCTCTCCTCAACACGTTTTGGCTCATCTGGATGAGTTTTGGTGGATGCTTCAATCAACAAGTTGAGGTGTCAATCAGATCAGCTCTCCGGTTGACAATTGCACTCAGCGAGACTCATATTTGGCTCAGTTAAACAAAGATCAGGCATTGGTGGACTCTCCATCATTATATTTGGTCTATCTCCTTGGGATTTGCGCCCCCCCAGGGCTGAATCTCCTGGTTTTTGTATATATCCAAGCACAGCAGCCTCTTCCAAGCCAGTAAGATCTTGATTGAAGGGCTTGCTATTGTAATTGTGTATTGATCATCATTTGTGAATAAATAATATTTGGAGGCCATACTATGTAGTGCATGTGATTATGTGGATTCTCAGTGTTATGCTGCTAATGTGGTAACTACAATTTCTTTCCAAGTTCTGTGCTGCTTTCTTGTTCTGGCTTCAAGGATTCAGTTGAATCAAGTAAGGGTGTAAACTAGGCAAGTTAGATTTCTTGATCTTGTTTATCCATATAATGTATGCTCAAAAATTTCAGTTATATGCTTAAATAAGATTATTTTTGCTTTATTGCTTTATACATCTATATCCAGATCTCACAAGGTGTTGTGCAGGCTTGTGTTGTCTAGTTGCAGGTTCCTGATTGGATGAAGGTCTGGATCAAGGCTGACGCCATTCCTTATCCAATAATTTCAAGACTCTATACCTCAGTGCTCCACAAAAGGGCCTCCTTTCAGCTTGCTCCATTCAAGCAACGAGCCGACCTTCTCTCCTCTTCTTCTCATTTCTTAGAAAAATCAACTCTTTTACCCGGTTACTTTGTTCATAGATTTGATTTTGTTTAGATATATCATATTAAAATTAATTTAAACATATATCTATATTCTCAAATCCCATATTCTAGATCCTGCTCTTAAAAGGTTTCATAATCTTTCTAGATCAAGCTTTAGCAAAATCGTCCTTTTTTACATGTAATTTTAAAGAAAATTTGTAGCTTGCATGCATTTGATTTCCGTTTTCTATACATTAAAATTTCATATTCTGAAATAAAAGTGCACATCTTATTGGCTTCCTAGAAGGCAAGCCAAGATCCCAAGGAAAGCCTGCTTTCCTTGGTTCCTTTTTACCCATTTTAACTAGTTTTAACTTAGTTTTTTTTGGTTAAAAGTAAGCTGACCCAAAGGTACTTTCAAAGTGCTTTTGGGAATATTTGGTTCTGATATTGTTGCTTTTTTTTAGCAGGTCTGACAGAAAATAAGGGAATCTCCTGTTTGAAAGTGTCCTCAAGAGCGTTCAAATCCCCCTAGGGGTCTCCCATTTGACTAAAACCTTTAATTTTCGCACTTTGTAAGCTATTGATTTCAATACATATAAGGATCAAGAGGAATTATATCAGTTATTTAATATTGTAACCTCTATTAATAAAAATAATTTTTGAATAGGCTCTTTCGAGCCCATTCCCCATCCCCCCTTGGGGGATTTGCGTGGGTGTCTTTTTTTTTGCTTTTTGTTCATCCCTTTTCAAACTAGCGTAGCTATAATCTTCAGGGTAGTATACTTCATTTCATTATCAATTTCATATTCCATATTTGATATTTCAAAGTAATCTTAATACTTACCCCATGAATTCTCGATTGACCCGAAAGGGGAAAGAGATTCGTGGTAGGACTAATTAGAAAACTAGAATTGCGTATCTATTTTCTTTTCTATAATTTGTTTTTCAGCTAGTATAAAATTAACCCCTCCTTGATTCCCCGATTGAGATCCACTTGGATCGAAATAGGTTCTTGGAGGGTTTTCTTTTTAATAAGGACACCCAATTTTAAAATTTACTAAAATTGACAAGACTCCAGTGTGTATGCTCTGCACTTGGCTACGGTTCGTCCGATCAGTCAAGATGTATCAAAAGAACTTGAGTGACTAGTATAATTAGGACTCACTCTCCCAAATTGACAAACCATCAGGTGAAAATCCAACACCTAGATCAAACCATCACGGTGGAAAAATACCCAAAGGAAGTGGGAACTTCTGAAAAGGGACCTCGGGGCACTGATCTTTGTCACACCCTAACGGGTGCATTATGAACAATAGCCCTAGAGACTCCATTCAGCCCACATATTCCTTGTGGGTAGCCATGAAGGTTTAGTTTTGGACATACTCCAAGTACTCTCGGGTATATCTGGAGTCCACCCCCTCGCCTAATTTTAATCAACTCACACCTCAAATTTAACTTAAAACGTACCAAGAGGCAATTGCAAAACATTCACTCCAAGCACATGCAAGTACATTGATTTTATTTTTTGACTCCATTCTAAGGCACTGGTTATTTTCTTGCTTTATATATATATTGTGTCTCGGCATTGTGATTTCGTGTGTTCATTTTTGTATCTTGTCATATTTTATTGTCTATAGTTGAATTTCAAACTCCTAAGTAACTCATTCGGTTTAACATCACCATACTTAGTAATTATCCTTAGTAACTTAATAGCGTCTACCCCCCTTGGTTTCGTTAGGAGTTGAGCCTAAATGGAGGAGTCAAGAACAAGGTGATAGCCTTGACTCAAGACTTGCCCCCAAGGACACACCAAGTGGCTTGAATATTTCTGCCACATGACCCAGGTGTGTGAAAGGCGACAACATTTTTTGACACCGTAGCCGGGGATAAATATTTTTATTCCCGAGTATGACTTTTGTTTTCTTCCTTTTTGTTTTTGTTTTGGTTGATGAATGCTTAGAGTAGATATTTAATTTTCATCTGGTGACTCCACTGACTTTTTTCTAGTTTTTATTTTTAGAAAGAAAAGCAAAAAATATTTTTTGTGAAAAGACTTATAAATGTTTATTTTTCTTTTTCACATGGCGACTCCATTGAAGGGATAAAACCCTGTTATCTCATAAACTTGTGAAGTTTTGTTGTGTGTAGATGAGCCCATGCGACATGTTAAAACCTTTAAATCTCATCACTTGATAGCTCCACCTTTTCAGTACAAGGTTTAATCGTTCTATCAAATGCATACTATTAATTTTTGATATGGTTGAATTAAAGGAGAAATGTGGTGCCCGGTTAACCGTAATGTTTCAGCCTATCGATTTTTCAAACATCTCAGGTTTTCCTAATTTTTGTAATGGTTTTGAGGGTGCATATAACTGGCTTCTGACATTTCATGGAAATTATGGTGATTCGGCCATCTGGCATGTCAAATATTTCCTTTAGTTGATTGCTGACTTCAATATTCTTCATGAAGACAATATGATGGAAATGTTTGCTAGTACTTTTTGGGTTGAGGCCTGTTGTTGGTTCTATCAAGGCCTTCCTAATAAATGTATAACTTATTTTCCAAGCTTCCTTTGGATGTTTTTAGAGCAGTGGCATGATGGTAGGGGTAGTATGAATGGTTTAAAAAAGTTCCCTGAAAATATCTGTACCTTCTACCTATCTGGGACAGAGTATCACATAGAAACATATGATGGACCTTTTTCCATGATACAAAGTATTGAAGACTTGGAATCACTTCTTAAACATTTAAGTGAAGAGGAAGTTCATGATACTCCCATAAAAAAGCATCCTAGTAGTTATGTAAGAAAGGAAGCAATTAAGCATCTTCTTAAAGAATATGAGGTATCTCCCAATACACACCAAGATTCTGAGGAAGATAAAATCCAAGATGATCCTATTGAAGACATTTAGGAGGAGCCCATGATGGAACACATTGTTGAAGACTCTCCTCATGTCACCATAGATGAAAACATTGAAGATTTGAGGTATTCTCAAGTGTGTTGCAATGCTGATATTTTTCCAGAGGGCCCTCTAAAGAAATCCACTGAGCAACACATACCAAGTGGTCCCATTGAATATGTCCAAAAAGTTTCCTTGATTGAAGATAATATTGAAGATCCTCTTCATGATATCATAACAGAAGCCTGTAAAGAAGCCTATGATAAGATTAGTACATTGTGTGGTGACACTAGACCTTGTTCTCCCCATGTTGATGAAGGTTTGGAAAGTTTATTGCCTTGTAACATTTTATCTGAAGAAGATTGTTATGAATGCAAGGAAGACATGGATAGGCAGGAGCATGATGCCATGGATGAAGAGTCCCCCACATATGACATGTATGGGAGTGATGATTATTGGAATTTCATAGATAATCCAAATTGTGAAAATATTATAGAGAATCCCATCCAGGATATGTCCAACAAGGGGAGTGTCTATTCAAAAATTTGTGGAAGTCCAATCTATGATACGTCCATAGAGGGGAGCATGGATCTGGATGTCTGGGAAAACTTTAGTATGAAAGAGGAGCATTCAAAATTTTCATGTGATCATTCAGATTCATACCATGCAAAGTAGCACAAGGGTATCAGTAATGAAGACATTGAGAAACAGTATTGCGAAAAGTCAGATGTGATGCAGTCAATGGAATATAAGCCTCAACCATCTTTTTCACATATAGAGGTTCCTTATGATTTGGAGCTACTTGGGGCTTGTGCAACGAGTTATCATTTCATAAGTCCCAATGATCAGTATGATGATGTAGTCAGTCTACCTCATCGTTCTAATTGGTATATCAGTCCTATCTAGTCATGGATAGAAGAAGCCTGCATGAGCACATACAAGTTGGGGAAGAATTTTTATGACATTATTCATGCCTATGATCTCCCATCCATCCCGCCCATTCTGAATCATCATGCAAGTTTGCAATTTATGAATAAGGTATCCTTACTTTGGCTGGTCACCAAAGACAAGGAAATTTTTTTTTATCTTAATAAAATGCTTAGGTGGTTACATTGGATTTCTGATTACACTTAACCCTTTTTATATCATGCTTAGAGTAGGAAAATAAGCTCCTTGAAAGAGAGCATTTACTTTCTGCATTTCTATTTTATACTTGGCTATAACAAAGCTTTGCTTATTTTAGTTAGTTACATTTATGTTGTTTAAATAAATTAGCTTAATAGTTCATTTGGTTTTTTATAAAACTTGTGCTACTGAGGTTTTTCTTGTCAAGTTGAGATGTTTTTACAGGGTATATAAACCAGATATTCTGGTGTTCTCATATCCTCTCCTTGCCTTAAAGACCAGATCGAGCACGCGTCCCACAGTTGGAGCCAGAATGTTACCACCTAAGTTGTACTTAGTGGTTTTTTATTAAGTGAGCCTGGTGAACCGGACAAGGATAACTTGTTCAGACTTCAAAAGACCTTTGGAAGTACTTCTGGGATTCAGTGCTTGTTGTACTATATCACATGTTCATACCCCATGGGGGAATTGTAATAAATGTTCTAGCATGATAGTGTCTATAAAAGACTCCGTCTCTTACACTTTATTCTTTAATCCGATTAGCCTAGGGTGTTTTTTCCCTTGGTTATTATTGGTTGTTGAATAAACGACTGATAATTTCTGAGTTTTTCACTCCATATCTCCAAAGTTGGGGTGAACGGCTTGGCATTTAGTCCTATTGAGGTTATTAGAGTATATGTGTTGATGTATAAACAGGCTATACATCATGGTCGAGTCATATGAACATGTCTAAGTCCCCCTAGGTTTTCTCAATTTTTCAATTTTTCAACTTTTTTATTAAAATTTATTTTTTCCAAAACTTAGGCTATTTTTTAATAGTTTAATTGAAAAAAATGATTTAGGAATAAAAGTGGGCCAAATAATCAGTTTCAGTCATGTAAGCGCTCATTTTCAAGTTAAGAGCACCATGTAAACTCATGGACCCACTATTTCCTAGTTTTGAGTGATTTTCCATCACTCAGGTCAAAAAACCCCAAAAATCAATTATTGATTATTTTAATTAATAAATTGATGAATAATGGAGCAAAATCCAAAATCATAAATCAGTGGATTCTCAGCCGATTTGATTGAAATCAGTCAGATCTGAACCAGATTGACTGGATCTGACAAATCCTTAACTGAAGGAGGTGATAAAATTAGATCCAGAGTTGAACTTTAGCATCCTTTATGGGGAATTTTTCCCTCCCTCTCTCCTCAATATGATTTGGCTCATCTGGATGAGTTTTGGTGGATGCTTCAGTCAACAGGTTGAGGTGTCAATCAGATCAGCTCTCCGATTGACAATTGCAATCAATGAGACTCAGATCCGGCTTAGTTAAACATAGATCAGGCATTGATGGACTCTCCATCAGCATATTTGGTCTATCTCCTTGGGATTTACACCCCCCCTAGGCTGGATCTCTTGGTTTTTGTATATATCCAAGCACAGCAGCCTCTTCCAAGCTAGTAAGAGCTGGATTTAAGGGCTTGCTATTGTAATTGTGTATTGATGATCATTTGTGAATAAATAAGCTTTGGAGGCTATACTGTGTAGTGCATGTGATTGTGTGGATTCTTAGTGTTATGCTGCTAATGTGGTAACTACAATTTCTTTCCAAGTTCTGTGCTGCTTTCTTGTTCTGGCTTCAAGGATTCGGTTGAATCAAGTAAGGGTGTAAACTAGGCAAGTTAGATTGCTTGATATTGTTTATCCATATAATGTATGCTCACAAATTTCAGTTATATGCTTAAATAAGATTATTTTTGCATGATCTTTCATTTTTGTTGCTTTATACATCTATATCCAGATCTCACGAGGTGTTGTGTAGGCTTGTGTTGTCTAGTTGCAGGTTCCTCATTAGATGAAGGTGTGCATCAAGTTTGACACCATTTTTTATCCAATAAATGAAATAATCTGTCCCTCAGTGCTCCACAAAAGGGCCTCCTTTCATCTTACTCCATTCAAGCAACAAGCATACCTTCTCTCCTCTTCTTCTCATTTCTTAGAAAAATCAACTCTTTTACCTGGTTACTTTGTTCATAGCTTTGATTTTTTTTAGATCTATCATATTAAAATTAATTTCAACATATATATATCTTCTCAAATCCCATATTCTATATCCTTCTCTTAAAAGGTTTCATAAGCATTCTAGATCTAGCTTTGGGGAAATCGTCCTTTTTTGCATGTAATTTTAAAGAAAATTTGTTGCTTGCATGCATTTGATTTATGTTTGATGTACGTTAAAATTTCATATTCTGCAATAAAATTGCACATCTTATTGGCTTCCCAAAACGAAAGCTAGGATCCCAAGGAAAGCATGTTTTCCTTGGTTCCTTTTTACCCCTTTTAACTAGTTTTAACTTAGTTTTTTTTGGTTAAAAGTAAGCTGACCCAAAGGTACTTTCAAAGTGATTTTGGGAATATCTGGTTCTTATATTCTTTCTTTTTTTTATCAGGTTTGACAGAAAATAAGGGAAGCTGCTGTTTGAAAGTGTCGTCAGGAGCGTTTAAATCCCCCCAAGGGTCTCCCATGTGACTAAAACCTTTAATTTTCGCATTTTGTAAGCTCTCGATTTCATTCCATATAAGGATCAAGAAGAATTATATAAGTTCTCTTATATTTTAACCACTGTTAATAAAAATAATTTTTTAATAGGATCTTTCGAGCCCATTCCCCATCCCCCCTGGGGGGATTTGCGTCGGTGTCTTTTTTTTTGCTTTTTGTTCATCCCTTTTCAAACTAGCATAGCTCTAATATGCAAGGTAGTATAATTCATTTCATTATCAATTTCATATTCCATATTTGATATTTCAAGGTAATCTTAATACTTACCCCATGACTTCCTAATTGACCTGAAAGGGGAAAGAGATTCGTGGTAGGACTAATTAGAAAACTAGAATTATGTATCTGTTTTCTTTTCTATCATTTGTTTTTCAGATAGTGTAAAATTAACCCCTCCTTGATTCCACGATTGAGATCCACTTGGATCGAAAGAGGTTCCTAGAGGGTTTTCTTTTTAACAAGAACACCCAATTTTAAAATATACTAAAATTGACAAGAATCCGATGGGTATGCTCTGCACTTGGTTGTGGTTTGTATGATCATTTAAGCTATATCAAAATCACTTGAGTGAATAGTATAATTAGGACTCACTCTCCCAAATTGACAAACCATCAGGTGAAAATCCAACACCTAGATCAAACCATCACTGTGGAAAAATACCCAAAGGAAGTGGGAACTTCTGAAAAGTGACCTCGAGGCATAGATCTTTGTCACACCCTAACGGGTGCATTATGAACAATAACCCGAGAGACTCCATTCAGCCCACATATTCCTTACGGGTAGCCATGAAGGTTTATTTTTGACATACTCCAAGTACTCTCGGGTATATCTGGAGTCCACCCCCTCGCCTAATTTTAATCAACTCACACCTCAAATCTAACTTAAAACGTACCAAAAGGAAATTGCAAAACATTCACTCCAAGAACATGCAAGTACATTGATTTTATTTGTTGACTCCATTCTAAGGCACTGGTTAATTTTTTGCTTTATATATATATATATATATATATATATATTGTGTCTCAGCATTGTGCTTTCGTGTGTTCATTTTTGTATCTTGTCTTCTTTTATTGTCTATAGTTGAATTCCAAACCCCTAAGTAACTCATTTAGTTTAACATCACCATACTTAGTAATTATCCTTATTAACTTAATAGGGTCTAACCCCCTTGGCTTCGTTAGGAGTTGAGCCTAAACAGAGGAGTCAAGAACAAGGTGAGAGCCTTGACTCGAGACTTGCCCCCAAGGACAGACCGAGTGGCTTGAATATTTTTTCCACATGACCCAGGTGTGTGAAAGGCAGCAACAGTTTTAAATACAATTGTTACAGTTAAATAATTCCTAAAGAAGAAGTCTTAAACCCATAAATGGTTTTTCAGTACTCATATTTAAAAACAAAAAAATTTGAATTATAGAAATGTTTGTTAAATATATTCAACAACCAAAAACTTTAATTACCTAAATTTTTCACATGAACTCTCATTCCAATTGCAATATACAGATTTAGGGTTAATGCAATTTCCACATAAATATTTAGACAAAGTGTCTTATCCTAAATTATTTTCTCACAATAGATAATCTCATTTACTGTCATACTCCATTTTACTTAAAGTTTCTTGGGGAAAGCAAGCTATAGACTTTATTCTCCCCTTTAAAACATTTAAAATAATCTAATTAGATTACGAAAGCATAAAACCAATGCTCATATGCTTTGTTTTATGTTGATGTAATATTGGTGGCCCTCTTTACAATGCAAATGGTGTGACCATGGCCCTAAATATTTGAAAGGATGCTAAATTTGGTGGAAAACTTGAAATAGCCGAGGGAATTTTAAACTAGCAAAATTTTGAGAGGGAACCGAATTTCCCCATTTCTCCATTTGGATTTTCCCTAATCATTTCATATTGTTAACCTCCATTGTTATTTTTGATTCTCCATTGTGATCAAATCAAAGGTCCACTGAATCTAATCAACAAATCTATTCACAGGAATGGCGGATGCCACACATAGGGAAAAGTACAGAAAAGTGGAGGAGATATGTTCATGGGAAAGGACGAGGCCACACATAGGGAAAAGTGGAGGATATATATTCAATGTTCACAAAAGGGGACGAGGCCACACATAGGGAAAAGTGGAGGAGATCTGTTCAATGTTCACAGGAGAGGCCAAGGCCACACATAGGGAAAAATGGAGGAGATTTGTTCACAGGAGGGGTCAAGGCTGGAAAATTTCATCTCTTTGGATGCTTTCATTGATCAACGTGGTAGTTGAATCTAGTTCCTGATACTTCTATGACTCCTTACTTACCATAAGCTACTTTGGAAAAACCCCAGGGCAAGTTAAAACCTCCAACCGATCGGTCAAACCTGACCAACCTTACTGAGACACCAACCAGAGAATGATTGACTTGCCTGATCTGATAGTGAGTCAGCCAACCAAGGAGATGTCTTTCCTTGTGAGGTGAACAATTGCTTGAAATATTGGAGTCTTTAATAATTATTTCTAATGGGTAATACCTCCAAGTCGTGTAACAGAAGAGACTGTCACTATTAAGTGAACTGAACCTATAGCAGCGTTACCATGTGAAGGGTGTCTCCTGTGTTGATAGGCAGACATTTTGAAGGCCATATACAACACTTTAATTCATCACTTGGTGAAAAATGAGCTATGGCAGAGATGATATATCTGTAGCAGCATTTATGAGCACACCAAGTCATTTAGTCAGTCATTTCAACGCTTTATTCCTAGGCATGTGAACTCTCTCATATTTGATATGTTCAGATTTGATTTTTCTTAGTGCATTTGATGTCATTAATGAGTTGTTAATGTAAATACTAAAATATCAGTGCATGGTGTCTTTCTCCCAAAATATGATAAGTGACATTCACTTACAACAATAGTGTGTAAATGTTTGTTAAAATGAAAAAATCACATAGTTAGTTAAAATGGTCAAATTTGGTGCAATATAAATACTAAAATATCAGTGCATGGTGTCTTTCTCCCAAAACATGATAAGTGACAGTCACTTACAGCAATAGTGTGTAATTGTTTGTTAAAATGAAAATATCACATAGTCAGTTAAAATGGTCAAATCTGGTGCAATATTCTTGGTTGTATCTAGTGAAATATTCACCGACCTTTTCACTTCACACTTTTTCACATTTAGATTACTTGTTAAGGGGAAAATTAGTACCTTGAAAAGGTGCAACATAAACTCCAAGTAAGTTGTAGGTGGTGATTTTTTAACTGAAATTTTTATCAAGTCATCTGATATTCATAAACAAGCATAACACCTTCCATTATTTTGAGTTTCACTTCCTAAGATAGAGAAGAAAGTCTCATAGTGAAGGGACTCATCTAATAATCATGTAAGACTAATATCATCACTGGTTGTAGCACTAGGTACACTGGTGAAAAAAGTAGTCATCGCACCATTAGGATCATCAAGTGCTTCCAAATTCGCTTGTGTTGCTGCATTTTCCTCATCAGTTGCTTCTTGGATATTATATTTTTTTGTAAAATGTACTTTATCAGCAGACTCCTTTAAGCTTTCATCAAACATGATCTAGATTTACCATCATCAATCTCTGGCATAAGGTCCTCTTTCTCTGTACGTTTAAAACAAAGCAAAAATTAAAACTTCAAAGCAGTAATAAATTAAAGAAAGAGCACACCTCCTAAAGTTTGGTAGAACTAAATAGTCTCATCTATTTACAACAACACACACAATACAAAAATTTCTATAATCTAACCTGATCTTTTCTTACTGCAGTTCACATGGCTCTAACTATTTTACATGCCTAGGCTCCTATCCTCACTAATCATGCACACTTGATATACTAAAATGACTTACTGTGCCATATTATATTTCTTTTGTTGTAGTTTATAGTGTATCCTGATCAATTTTTCTTGAATAGTATGTGAATTAATGTTTTCAATGGAACTTAAATCATACATGGAAATATCAGATGTTATGGCTGGTCCACTCTTATATATTGTAGTAAGAGCAGTTACCCTTTTTGAACTAAATTGGTGGTAGACTCACACTAAGACCTCAGCATCCTCAAATCAACAATCTATCAACAACTAGGATTATTTAAAAGCAGCCGTTAGGAAGCGATTTTATCCCTCTAACAACTTCTTGGTAATACTGCCCAACAGTTCATCGAGGTCTTCAGCAAGCTATTCATAGAAATTTAGGTACAATAACCCAAGGATACCCTATGCAATAAATTCATTTCAAGTTTGCGTCCTAACATTAGAAAAGATTCATAACTCTTCCTGATTTCTTTACTGAAGCATGTTTTTCAACTAGATTTCAAGATTGAAGCTAAGTTACTGAAGGCTAATCGATCCACTAAAAAGGTAACCACCAAAAGTTGATAGAATAAAGGAGCAACTAGTTCCACAAATATTTCTGGAAATGGCAAGAAGAAGTTTTGTACTCTTGTCATAAAATGCGGAGTCATACCAATGAAGAGGGTCACGCATTACTGGCTAAAGAATCCAAGTAAGTCAAGGTCCTACTTGTTGAATAGCAACAAGAATATGGAGGTTTAGATGTTGATGACTTGATGTTAGTAGTCCAATCTCCATTGATTCTCAACTAAACTTGATGGCAAGATATTACTCTATGAACAACTAGGAAACTCTATTCACACAAAACTTCAAGATAAAAAATAGATTAGTCTACATAATCCTTGATGATAATAACTACCAAAAAAGCTTGGTATTTCCAAAAGTTGGTAGAGTATGTCAAAATACCAATTTCAAATCATCTTAGGACATACCAGTTTGGATCAGGGATGATTTTAAGGAACCATACTTATTTAAAAGTGTATAAATGTTGGCGAATATTACCAATTCTTAAAACATCAACTATAAAATGTTTGGTGATATTTTTCAAAAAATATTTTAATTTCCAAGGATTTTGTATCATTTATATAATAATTTGGCGATTTTTAGGGTGAAAAAAGTTTACCCCATCAAACTTGGGTGAAACGGGGCTTCAAAAAATGCAAAATGGCGAATCGTTTTTTGGAGAAAAACCCCTAAAAATAGCCCATGGGTTAAATTTCGCCCCTAAAATTATCCCTAGTTTGGATGGGTCAATGATGCCGAGTAACCTACATTGATCACACAAAGGTGTTCAAATACCTTCCATCATCCCTTTTTGAGACATTGTGGACTATGATGTGACTCCACTATTGGGATACCGGATATCATTGCAAGAAACCCTTACCAATTTGATAGAAGAGCAGTTTATGAAGGGTATCACAAAACCTACATAATTCACAACACTAGTGGAAAATGAGAGATTAGTGACCATGAGACCAAAAAATTTGGTCACCACAATTTTTTTCAAGGGATAAATTACCAAACGTGACAATTTTTAAGTGAGCTAACTAAAAAAGACCAAATAAATGCCCACTTTGGTCACGAGATAAAAACTAAACTAAAAAATACTAAAATAAATGACCAAATTTGGTCACAAGATATAACCAATGATCAAATTTGAAGGGTGGGTCTTAATTTCAAATGGAAGGGCATTTATTCTTCAAGCCCTTCAAAGATGAAGAATAATATAATTATTTGTACTTCAATTGACAAGTATAAATTAACTAAACCCTTCACACACAAAAAATGCAAAAAATAAATATTGTTCTTTCAATTTTTTACAAGTTTTAACAATTCAGCACCCCTTAATATTTATATGAAAAAATGATATATTTTCAATAAAACTTATTTTGAACACATTAAGTTGTCATATGTGTATCATTAATTTTACAGTTCAGTAACATAACAACTATTCTATTGTATTTTTTCAAATTGGAGCACACTTCATTATACAAAAAAACTACTTAGGTATGTCATAACCATATTGGGGCATCCAAGTGCAATCCAAGCTTGATAGATATAAGAATGATAAGGATTGGGAACCTAAGAAAAATAATACACAACTCAGAAAACATTAAAAAAATATTCCCACATACCAAGCAAGTTAGCAAAGCTAGCATAACTGGGGTCAGGGCATCAAAACTTTTTGTTCAACACTTGTTGTGAAAGAATACATGTAATATGGGATGGAGGGGAAATGGAATCAAGCCTGAGTCAATTGAATCCTTACAACTCACTACATGTCTGTCTCTCAACAATCCACCTTTTAAATTGAACCAAAATACCAAAAGAACTTTATTAATGGATGGATTTGAGAAAGTTCTAAGTGTGAGTAATTAAGGGCTCAGGGCTCTAAAATTTATTGTGTTTTGTACCAGTCCATGATTCATAGAATCGCCAGGCATAGGTAGTAATTTAATTTATTTAATAAAAACAATATAATGTGTATACCTCTATGTCGAAACCGTTTTCCATGTCGATGTAGGCCACTACCCTCTTTATTGTCTTACCAAAAGGCATGATAATGAGGAAGAAGACCTAAAATTATGGACTTCACCTTCAAAGAATGCCTTGCAATCACATTGGTAAGGACTGATAAGAAGATTACAACCATACAACTTGTCAAATGTTAGTTGATAGTGTTAATTAAATACTTATAAGGTAAATTTAATATAAGACTTACTTATAGTTGTCTCTTACTCTTTGTGTCTTGACACATTTAATATTTTATGGTTGTCTCTATGCCTTACTCAATTCGTATAAAAAGGTGTTTATGTGCATGCATAATAATCCTTAGTTATTACTATGAGATGAGGATTTAAAGGGTAGAGGATGTAAATACAAGTAATTTTATATGTATTTCGATGGCACTGAGGGAAAATGTTGTGAGAAACCACAATAGATGGAAGGACAGAGGGAGATTACATCACGATCATGCCACCCATCAAATTGAAGACTATTCTTGAGCCAACAATTGTTTTTTAAATTTTATTAATAACCATTGTTTCCCCATATTGTGTGCCTAATGAGACCTCTCTATAGCAACATTTGCATAAATCGACCTCTGCACAATTTGTGATCCTAGCTACATGTCATTATTTGTATTTGCATGACATCGAGTGTTGTTTATAGTTGTCAGGAGTCCATGATATTCATGCAAGAAATGAAGTCTTGTAGAGGAGGACTCATCAAAATGACCTTTTGAATTTCATTTTGATGAAAAAAAGTGGACATTGGTAGCAACATTCACATACGTAGTAGGAACAAAGTTTTTAGCTCATTTCAGGCCTAGTAGTTCTTTCTTGTTATAGTCGTAGTTGTTGACACATTGTCACACTTTAGATTGCAGCACCAAGTGACTTGGGAGTTAGAGTCACATCTCGATGGCTAGTGCCTCGTAGTCATCAATGATTACTGGTCATCTTGCACAACTAAGTAGTTAGTGCATGACATGAGTGAGTGAGTGATAATAATTTATCATATTTACAATATTTTGAATGACTAGTTGATCTTTATAGCATAGGAATTTCAACATCTTGAAAAATTTATATGGAGGAATAATTTCAAATGTTTCCCTTCTTTTGAAATGTTGATATAAATTATGCCCTTCTTAATTGGAAGAGTAAAATTCAGATTTTAAAATTTTTTTGAAGGACAATTTTAACATTACACTTCTTGGAAGGGATAAGCGCTGGAAAGGGTTCAATTTTGAATGCTGGATATAACTAAACAATTTTTTTCAATTATAATCTTAAATTTAATAACACATAAACATAATAAAAAAAAACAAAATATATAAAAGTAAATAAAACATAACATAAAAAAACATCCCCACCATTTTGAAGCCTCTATGCCCTCCTTGAACCTGCAAAGCATCCAATAGTGTTCCATTTGAACCCCTCCTTGAATTCTATAGAGAATTCAATAGTGCATAGAATTCAACAGCAGAGAGCATTGTTATCATCATTGGCATAGACACGCATTCCTACGCATAAGTTTCATTTCTAACCAACATAGGATGAGCAAAGGAGACCAACATATCATTGGTTGACATTCAATTCATCATCCGAACATAGGAGACCAATGGCAATGTCTTTGATAGGTGGTTTTTTTAACTCATTCATTTTCCTTCCACCACTTAGCCTTGATTTTTGTTGCCAAGGGTTTCAATCACCATAACTCATAAAAAATGGAGGTTGCATTCCTTTAGCAAATGGTTAAATTTGAAGCATTTGTGTTCAGCTTGTTTATGTAGGGCAGGGTCCTTGGATTCAAACTGTATTTTCATGCTCTGACTTGCTAATCTTTTTTTTCTTTATTGTTAGGGGAAAGAAATGAGACAGGGGGATATACTTTCGTGCCCCCCCCAAGAGAGTGACATATTTCTAACCTGACCAATAAGGATCTTGGCCATGAGCAGAGTGGATCTTGCCATTGGAGGATTTCCAGATTGATCTAGGTTTATTTCACTTGGAGACCAATCAGATTCCAAAAACATGAGCGCTCATAGTTCCTAATTCAATGCCTCTGATGGCAGATGAGGAAGAGGACGAGGAAGGGGGGGCAGTTGCGGTCATGGTCATGGAGGTACAACAAATAATAAAATGAGGTTCAATGCAAATGAGGATTTGGAAACCAAGATAGGGTTTGATCTTTTCACTGAGGGTGAACCCCGCTTAGGATGGCTCCTCACCATGTCATCTGTAAGTTACCTCACTTCTACTACTTTTTCTCAAATATCAACACTATTGTCTTCAATTTTATTGAACAAGTGGTCAAGTTCATGTGCCTTCAATATGAAGTTGTATCTAAACTCTTTGCATTTTTAGTTTGAGCTTGTTGTTCATTTTGACAACTCTAATAACTATGGCCACTAGTTATCCCTACCCACCATTATATTTCAAGCATTTGAATACCATTTTTTAAGTTCTTGAGTTTTGTAGCAAATAAAACAAGCTGTCCTGAAATCTTCCTTACCATTGCATTTTGAAAAGGGGGCAGATGACAGATCTCAGTTAATAATGTCTTTCTCTTAGAGGGTAAGGGTTTATTTTTTCATTTTCCACCTAAAAAAAAATGGAATCCACAAAATATTATTCCTGTAGGTGAAATGAGAGTGCTGTTATATTTGCACTTATCGTGGTTTGATTGCTCAAAAAAGCAACCAGCATGCTCTTGCAACGGGGCTGTGGTTATACCGTCATGGTTGTTATGTAGGGTCAAGTGGTAACATGCCTCACAGGTGAAACTATATTCTACCTCTTGATAAGTGATAACTTGTGCATGGAGGCCGTGGTTGTACCGGTCACATGCCTTACAAGTGAAACTGTGTTCTACCTCTTGATAAGTGATAAGCGATGGATACTCACTTCAATGCAATAAGGAAGCATGTTCGTTATAAAACAAAATCCCAAAGTTATCAAGACTACAAATCCCTTTTTACCATGTATTTTCAATGCACTCTTATCATGCATTTTCAACATGCCCTGCAAAAACTAGTATTTTCAACATACACTTATCATGCATCTTCAACATGCCCTACAAAAACTGTTTGATTATTCTCCATCTGGCTTAATTTGCAATTGGTTGGACTTTATGCAAGAAATTCTTCTGTTGACATCACCAAACATTCTCATTTTCAACCATTAACCCAATTTCATAGTGGCTAAATGAAAGCAATACTATATATTCTCTTGCTTAACCCAATTGCATAGTGACTATATAAAAGAAATACTATATATTCTCTAGTTGTTATTTGTAATTAAAAATATTTCTATATCTGCAATGCTTCCTTTTGACTAGTCACATAAGACAACAATCTATTCTATTTCTCAATTTCTTTCTTACCTTTTCTGTAGACATCATTTGAGGGCCAAGACGACAACAAAGCATTTAGTTGTGTTGATCTCTACTTTGTATTTCAGGTAAATTGCCAGATATTTTTATTTCAAAGTAATTGATATTCATGTTTGATTTAGTTGCAGTATTGTAATGCATTTCTATACTATTGACATTGTTTGGATTCACACTGTGATTTGGTTGTGTTCTTTTGGGTGGCAGGATGGATCTTCATTCAAATCTAAGTACAAGTTTGCTTCATATTTCCACATTTGCCACAAAGGTCAGTAATATATGATCAACATGGGCATGATTTTCCAGTGTTCAGTCTGTAGACTCAATGTGATGGCAACCATGCTTAGAAATTTAGAACTATTGAAGGCAAGTTTAGAACTAAGTATTTCTTGCAGCATGAATCTAAACATGTTTCTTTTTTTGGATATCCTTAAACATCTAACTTATTCTTTTTCTATTAATCACTGTCCTAATTTTTGTTGTTAGTCACAGTTGTCTACAGATATATAAAGGTCAGGCCACCTGATATTGACAATTGGTTTAAAACTCAAGTCTGTGTATAAAATACCTTGCATGTACTATTTCCATTTTAAGGAAGGCATTTTCACACATGTTGATTTACAGGATAAGATGTAGTTCGACATAGAGGCATAATTACGTTGTCGCTATGAGGGTCACATTGCTGACATAGAAATTGTGGATAAAGCGTAGAAATAATAGATCAATGCTATGTGCAATGATGCTAAAAAGAAGCACAGGAAATAGATCTTGCTACTAAGAATTCTCACAAGCATACACAGGAAAATAAGAGAGAAGAAAAGAGACTGAATCACATGAATGAAGAGATGAATATTGGTGTGTATCCTTCCATTGAATAATTATGAATAATGGATTACATAAATAGTACATCCCTCATGGGGAAGTCGAATTGTATGGAAAAAACTCATAAAGCTCAAAAAGGCTGACTTACCAAAATATAGCAAACCCCCATAGGTGGATAAAGCACTTGCTAAATCTATCAAGGACCTCACGAGTTGGCAAAATCATGAGTGAGTTGTCAAGGAGATGGAAGTAACATGATAATCCTAGAAAATGGAGAAAAACTAATGGAGGATGGGTTGGAAACAAAAGCACCCAGTTTCCTAGTTGACTAGCTTTTATCTTATCCATAGAAAAGCAGGATAAAGCAGAAAAAGCAGAAAAAGCAGAAAAAGCAGAAAAAACAGAAAAAACAGAAAAAAGCAGAATTTACTATAAGGTCCTGCATACTAATTCTAGATGAACCTAGAATCACAAATAACTCATTCCTAGGATATAGATGGCATGCATTGACTTTAAGGTGCCACCTAATTAAGCTAGTGGGTGAATAATTAATCAAATAATGATTAATTATTTTATCCTAAGTTGTGAGTGGGTTTAATATATTCCAACACCCCCCTATAAGTCTGACTTTATGATGGTATGACAAAAAATATGGATGCATATGGATGCATATAGGTCCCAGCAACAAGGCTATGGTCACCCTTTAACAATTATTATGTCCAGAAAAGTGAGGAAAGAGGCAAAACCACATGGGGAAAATCCTCCCTCAAGATAGGACAAGGCACAAAATTTGAAATATGTCTTCAACATATCTTCATCTTCACTTTAATGAGCTGACTGAACTGCTTCTGGATGAAGGACTTGCTGAAGAAATCATGAACTCCATGATCATGCGCTGGAGTGTAGAACCTGCAAGAAGGAAGAGGAGAGACTCCTTGTATCTCATCAATTGATGAAGTAGGGGCATTATCTA
>LPNX010758322.1:419150-463533 GCA_001517045.1 Pseudotsuga menziesii | reverse complement strand
TATCACAAGAAGAAAAATCACCTTCAAGAGACACAGAAAAAGATGGCTCTTCAATATTTGCTTCTTCATTAAAGGAGGAAGCATTCGAATGAAAGAGGGCAGTAGCAACATGAACTGTATGAGAAACTTATTGATCATGATCAAATTCATCAGAGAATGTAGAGGCCAAGAAATCTTGAGAAAGAGAACAAGAGGAGATGCTAGGTTCGCTCCATGCTTCATCTTCAATTTCCTGCAAACCAAAAGCTTTGTCCAAAATTTTCCAAAGCTCATATGGATATTCAGCAGAATCTATGAGATGATATATATTTGGAGACATTCCCAAACACATAATTCCATAATCTCTATCACAATTATTTATCCAATCAATCTTCTCTTCATAAGACTCAGGTTCACTCAATGCACCAATGGAGACATCAAAGAGACATTGCCTCTTCAAGTATGCACTCATCTTTGGCTTCCAATCAGCATAGTTGAAAGGAGATAGTAGAGGAACTTTTGAATCCATATTGAAGTTGTTGATATGCTCTAAGAGATACTCTCTGCAACCTGCAAAACAAACTAGGAGAAAATCTTGTAAGCTAGATAAGCTCTTCTTCAAAGAGGGATAGGAGACCGGAAGCGCTCCTCAACTTTGTAGAACTTGATCAACCTTGTAGATCTGATACCATGTAGAAATAATAGATCAATTCTATGTGCAATGATGCTAAAAATAAGCACAGGAAATAGATCTTGCTACTAAGAATTCTCACAAGCATACACAGGAAAATAAGAGAGAAGAAAAGAGACTGAATCACATGAATGAAGAGATGAATATTGGTGTGTATCCTTCCATTGAATAATTATGAATAATGGAGTACATAAATAGTACATCCCTCATGGGGAAGTCGAATTGTATGGAAACAACTCATAAATCTCAAAAAGGCTGACTTACCAAAATATAGCAAACCCCCATAGGTGGATAAAGCACTTGCTAAATCTATCAAGGACCTCACGAGTTGGAAAAAGCATGAGTGAGTTGTCAAGGAGATGGAAGTAACATGCTAATCCTAGAAAATGGAGAAAAACTAATGGAGGATGGGTTGGAAACAAAAGCACCCAGTTTCCTAGTTGACTAGCTTTAATCTTATCCATAGAAAAGTAGGATAAACCAGAAAAAGCAGAAAAAACAGAAAAAAGAAGAATTTGCTATAAGGTCCTGCATACTAATTCTAGATGAACCCAGAATCAGAAATAACTCATTCCTAGGATATAGATGGCATGCATTGACTTTAAGGTGCCACCTAATTAAGCTAGTGGGTGAATAATTAATCAAATAATGATTAATTATTTTATCCTAAGTTGTGAGTGGGTTTAGAATATTCCAACATAAAGAAGATCTTGATTTGGTGGGTAGTCATGGTCTTTATGCCCATTTTCTCTTACTCTAGTCTTTATTTCCGGTGAAGTATGCTTTGAAGTATGACATGGATGTTTCTACCGTTACATTACAAACTTTTGCATGCCTTCTCATTTCATACATGCTACCTTCACGGTTTTATGGTTAATACATGACTATCACAGTCTATAAAATTAATTTGTATTTGGGATATGACCACACTTTTAGTTCGTCATTTAAATAGAAAAATTTATGGTATGGCTATGCTGATATTAAGTAGATTACTAAATGAGTTTTCTATTTGATATTGAGCAGATTACTAAATGAGTTTTCTATTTATTGTATCTATGGGTAGACAATTCTTTTAAACAAAAGTTGTTATGAAAATATTTTTCTTACATAATTTATGTTAGATCATTGTATTTTAAATTCCTTGATTAGATTAAGCAATTGAGAGTCATTTAATGTTGCTTGAGGATTTTAAAGAACTCAGTTACTTGAATTGAATTATTAAATGATAAATGTTATATAACATGTTTATATAAATGGTTTGGCATGATAGCATCAGAGGTAGATTATTTGAATACTTGGTCAATTGTAGTAGGATGCATTTAGTTTTGCAACAAACTCATGTCTTCATTTTAGTCACAATAGCTTTAGACTCAAATGGTCCATGGAAATATGGCTTATAGGCGAGGATTTGTTTGATGTTTTTATTTGGTAATCCATTGTATGGATTGACTTCTATTTTGTCCATGGCTATTATAATAGTATCACTCGACTATTTTGTTCAACAGGGGTTTGATTAACTACTTTTGTCCATTCATCCATATGTAAAATGGAGCAACCCTCCTTTCATCACTCACATCAGATTGGCTTGAGAGTGTCAAACTCTTCTTTCTCCTTACCAAGGATAGTAGTATGGAGATTTTCATGTGCTTAGGGGTCCTTATACTTGAGTTTCCTTATTTATAGGCTATATCATACACCATCTTAGTGAAGGGGGAGAGCATGCCTCCTTAAAAAATATTTCATGTGCATAAAAAAATTGCGATTGCAAGGTCATCTTTTCCCTATATTGTCAAACAAAGTTGAGATCAAGAGAATGGTTTTCCTTTTCTATGGAATTCTAGGAGGAGTTTTTGTTTTTTAAGAAAGGTTTGAATGGGAAATAGAAGAATATCCTCTAGTAGCACCACCAACAGCAGTAGCAGAAGAATAATTTCCTATAATGACACATTTGTTTATCCATCACTCTCTTCATTTATGCAGTGTTAACTTAGTGCTTCTACATGCAGACACATTATAACGAGGGAGCTCAAAAATTCATCCTTGAATTTTGAATAGCTCGCTTACTAGTTGACATCATACAAACTGCACCTCCCTTTATATACCAATACTTGAGTAAACTACAAATTTCTAGAGAGGGGTTTTGGGATATTTTTGGGTGCTATTTTTTTTTTTAGAAATATGTCTTATAGAATTTCTTTGGCTAAGCTACTATGCTATGACAAGCGAATCTATGCCATCAAAGTCACTTGGGACTTGCACCTGGCTTCATCTCCACCAACTGGTTGGGGGGTGTTGAGCCTGGGTCTCCACATTAATACAAGCCCGATCATCTCTCTACTTGTTGTTTGAAATTGCAGGGGAAGGAGGATGGATTTATCATGTAGACCTAGACTTTACCATGTACACTATATTGGTTTAGTATTGGTTGGTTAATAATACATTGCAAACCTGATAATTTAATGATAAGCTAGGGGTTTATAGAAACATGCAATTTCAATCCAATCATGCAATATAGTGGCATAATGTTATGTTTTCAAGATGGTTTTGAACAAATAATGGCTTGTCTCTACATCATAAGTCCACATTCAATGTTTTCAGTATGATTTTGAACAAAGAATGGCTTGTCTCTACATCATAAGTCCACATTCAATGTTTTCAATATGCTTTTGAACAAAGAATGGCTTGTCTCTACATCATAAGTCCACATTCAACATCCTTTGCAGCAAGCGTTTTTATATACCCAAAAACTAACATTCATTCTTTACTTGTTTATGGATTTTGCAATCTTGCAGATGCAAGATGTTGACAATGGTACACTGTTAAAGTGGACTCTTCAAAGGTTACCTTGGAAAATAGGGAAGATATTCTTCAACGAGCTAGATTTCATGTGTGTGCTTTTGATATAGAGAAAACCAAGCTTCCTTTGAAGTTCCCTGATGCCGAATATGACATGATAATGATGATTTCACACATGGTGGATGGTCAAGGCTATCTTATTATAAATCGAGAGGTAAAACCACTTGTCATTGTTTTATTCTAATTGGTCAGCCTATCGTTTGTTTTGGGATTTCTTTCATCTATGCTAAGCTGGTAAGGGAGGAAAAGTGGTGTGAATCTAAAGTTTGAAGAGAGAATTATACTGTTCTAGTAAATGGAGAAATAGGAAATACCTTGGGAATAATCAAAAGTATTAACTGATTTATTGTATGGAAACTAGCAGTCATGGAAAAACTAAATTATGTTATTAGGATGGAAATTTATATAAGTTCATGCACAAAGGGTGAAAATGCAGGGGAAGGAGGCTGGCTTTTACAACAGGAAATCCTAGGTTTCATTTGAAAATGTTCTGAAGCTTCTTGCTCATTTTGAAGCATATTAAAAATATCATTCTAAGCTTTAGAAATGATTTTTTGGTAATGAATCTCATTTTAGCTGCACCAAGTGATAAATATCAAGGATTAGGTGATAATGTATCTTCCAGTTGGACTATGCTGCAAATCTCGATACATTGACTGTCTCATGTAATCTTTTGGAAACTTCTACATGTTTTAGATGATACTTTGATTTTTTTTATGTAAGTCGCTTAGTGGCCTCATGAATGTAGAAGTTTATATAGCTCTGTGAATCAGTCTATTCTTTCCTTTTAATTTTTTTTATTAGAGGTTGTATATTGTACTATTCTTAATTTCAACTTAGTGAAATCCATGACTAACTTGTCTGGATTCAATGATAGTTTGTGTTGACACTTTTTCTCATAAAGTCCCCTCTATAACTTTTTTATAGTAATTTTTTTAATTAGGTTAGAATATGGTCTAGATTTTTGTGGCAAAGGTTATAAATTGTAATTGTGTAAAATTGATTCCTCCAAAATAAATGGGTTCCTTTACTGATACAACAAAAATTAAATGATTAAACAGGTGATCTATATCCTTCTTTGGTGTATTTGTATTGTTTGCAGATTGATGTTGCATTGATTGTTACGAACATCATTACTCTTCTTTACTTTTCCAATTCCTTTTTGTTTGTTTCCTGAGTGTGTAGGAGGGGGCAGCGAAGACTTGGAGTACACTCCAAAACCAGAATTTGAAGGAAATTTCAAAGTAGAAATGTGCCAAATGAGGTATATATGGAATTTACTATTTACCCTAAGACTATAATTCTGAAAACAAGTATTGATCCCCTGGAAGTTTGCTATGTTTTATAGACATAGAATCTTAGGCGGTGGTGCAATCACATGCAAGAATTGAATCTTGGGATTTACGTGACATATAATGGAGATTTCTTTGATTGAACTTTCGTCGAGCAACAGGCTAAGCATCATGGAGTGAAAATGAGTGATGTATGTTAGTTTTCTTATCTAACATACTGGCATCTTATGCTTGCTGACGGTTGCTGGATTTTTGCTCAGTTCTATGTTTAATTGGAAAAGGAGTTTATTATTCAGCGTATTACAATGCATGTATTGATCCACAGAGTGGACATCTCAAGGCCCTAATGTATACTATATTCTTGAAGCCTTTAAAAATTTTTCTCTACCTCTTAAAATTCCTGCATTGTTTTGCAACCAAGCATAGGTTTTTTACCATCATTATAAATTTTGACCCCTCTATTCTCTAGCCACTTCATTTAGCAAGAACAGTCTGTGCTTACCTTGGTTGTTTGGCGTTTTCAAGAGTGAAGTTAAATATCTACTATACATCATTAATAATGATTTAAGGTAACATACTCTGTTGCTTCTTTGTCTCTTTTCTATATGAAGTGGTTATGTATTTGTAGGAGTCAATCTTATTCTATATCCCTTCCTTGAGCAAAGCTAGACTATTATAAAAGTATTTAATGCCTCTTGGTCAGCAAGTTTATTTATGTTATTTTTTTTATATTAACTATTTCCTTTGGTCCCCTCTATTTAGAGACTCTGGAGGTTTAGTGTCCTCCATCATCACTTATTAAGATTGTGGATGTAAAGCATTATTTGCATGAGATCTCTTTCTTATACACTGAGAAACTTATACAATTAACACAATGCATATGGAGGATAAACACAATTCTTTAGACCCATTTTATCTTAATCATGTCAGAAAAATCCACCCTTTAGAACTTTAGTCTCCTCTAAATGGAGGTCAGGGACATGGACAGTGTATGGGGACTGCTTCATTCCACTTTCCAACTAATAGTCTCACCCAAAGAAGAATTGCATTTTGTTCAAATAGGAAAAATTTAATGCAAGCAAACTTTCTCTGACTCTCTAGAAAGCCAAGTCACATAGGAAGGGAGAAACAACCAGTTTTACATGGCATTTAGGTTAGAAGTTAGTTTAGGCCATTTCTAAGTGGGTAAGTTGGAACATGCAGGCTGGGATTACATGACCTTTGTACATGTGGTTCACACTACCTGAGTTACTTGGAGAAGTGTGTAGGAAAACGTTGTGTTGTAATCACCTACCCTTAGCACATGTAAGGTCTCTAGTTAAGGAACATTCTCTTGGAGTGTTCATGGATTGGTTAGATCGGACTTTGTATTGTTAAGTGGTCCACTTGTAGACCTAGTACAGGGTTTCATTAGAGGAAATTTGAGGTCTAAAATGGGCCTCCTAAAGAAAATAATAAAATAATAGGTAATTTAATAAAATAATAGGTAAAATAATAAAATAATAGTTATTAATTTTGGAGGAAGAATGAAAAAATCTACTTTTTTTTTCGTGTTTTCGACATATCTCCTTGTGGTTTTACTCAAATTCTGAGCATAAGAGTTCATTGGATGCAGAATTTAATTATGCATACAACGATTAGCCACATTGCATACTTTTGACAAACCTCGCTACGCCAAAAATAAGAAATACCTGAATAAACATGGTGATGATGTCATCATCACGTTTTCTCAAGTATTTATTATTGTTGGGGTAGTGGGGCCCATCAAAAGTATGCAGTGTGGCTACGCATTGGATGCAAAATTAAATTTTGCATCTAATGAGCTTTCCCGTTTGGAATTTGAGTAAAAACACAGGGAGATATGTTGAAAATATGAACAAAAAAAGTAGTTTTCTTTTATGACAAATATGTCAGTTCAACCATTATGGTTGACTCATTTTATTGAAATTCCATTGGTTCCTGAATTCTAACTCACAAAATCTATTGTTGGCATGTTTTCTTATAAGGCCCATTTTAGACACCAAATTTCCTCTAATGGCTTGTAATTACTCTCTTCCTTATTCCATAAATAGAAAGGAGGGTGCTTCTCTTGAGGGTATTAGGTTTTTCATTTTGAGAAAATTAAATTTAAGAGTAAAGTAGTTGTGATAACTAGATGTAAAAGCAATAAACCAGTAAAGCATAACAATTATTGTGATAACTAGAGTGGAAGGATAGTGATAACTAGAGTTAAACCAATAAAAAAAGGGAAAGAGTTAAAGGATAACTCTATGAGGCATCATATTTTCACAATAATTGTTGACTTAAAAATATTTTATTTCAAGAAAAATATCCAAGAATCTCTCACAATAATTTCCATGAAATGTATATCAGCTGAGATTGATATTAAATTAGTAGAGAGAGGGTTGAATGGAGGCATGTGCAGTCAACCTTTTTCTTAGTGACTCTTTTAGGCAGGCCCTGAATTATATAGTAAATCCTCTTACATTTAAAGTTAAGGGACAGTTATTGGTTAAATCATTCTCGTAAATGTATATAATGTTTGTGATATTTTGTGTTATGTAACTTTCCTTCAGGACATCTTCTGAATAGACTAGTAGAGGAAGAGATTTGTTTCGATATAGTTTCAAATCGAGTTCAAAGCACAATTTTGTCGAAGATGAGCATGCCAGATGAAGATGCTGAGGTAAGTATCAGACTCTCAAGCTGTCTAATTTAGAATTTGTTTATATAGGAGCTTTTATATTTGTAGTTTTCTCATCAAGTTTGTGTAGTTACATCAATTCATTCTCAATTTGTCTCAATTTGTCTCAATTTGTAGTGGCATTATTTATGATTTTGCAGTGGGTTTATTATCCTTCATTCTACACGAACATAGTTAATTAAATCTATGTATTTTCAAGAAATTTATAGGTTTGAAGTAGATCTATTAAATAAATTGGCCATGACTTTGCCTCCAGAGCAATCCCATCCAAAGGAAATTTCAGCCAATAGAGATGAATTTGGATGGGGAGCCTGTTGGAAAAAACCTCCAAGGCCTCTTAGCAGAGAAGTGATGCATGCCTTAAGAGAAAGGGATATCAAGTTATTCTTGCCATTACCATGTCTAAGCTTATCCATATCTACTACCTTTGCTAAACTAATACCCTGAGACTATTTTGCAACATCAGGAACAACAAAATCCTTCAATGTATTGTGATGAAATGTAAATCTCATCTCAGATTATTTCCCTTGGAAAGAGTCACAGACCCACATTGAATGGAATTGTTCCCTAAATGTGCACCTATTGAACTCTTAACACTCTAAATTATACGTAACCCACTATACCCAACTCTTCCAAACAATTTTTCGGCAAAAGGAACCTCTGGTTCATTGACCTAAATGCCACTTTCCAAATCAAATCTATTGTCTGCTCCATAATTGCTCCTTTCTACTTTGTAAATAGACACATCTACATTTGAATACATAATTGGTGTGTTTTTTCTGTGTAGATGCATTGGAATCCAGAGACATAATTTGTGCTAATTGCTTATGTGGCTTGAATTTATCCAACTCATCCATTTCATTATAGAAACAAAACTAAAAGACACACTACATTTCTTAATCTAAATAAAAAGAGCCACCAGATGTAGCCATAAGTAAAGGACTGACCAAGCACAACTATGCCACCACCACACTCAGTCCTACGTTGATAGCCATTGTTGTAGTTCTAGGCAACGCTTTACTGGTGGTAAGTTACTACAATATTTTTTCCAAGTATTGTAAAGCTTCTTGAGAGACATTTTTTCAGGAGAAGACAATATTGTAAGTATATAAAATCTCCCTTTTCTATAATAAAAAAGAAATGTCCATGAAAGAAATAATCCCTTTTCTATCAGAAAAAAACAAGACATCCATGAAAGAAATAATAATAAGCATTCTCCTCTCAGATATTGGAAAGTGTTGGTGCATAAGTTCATATTCAATAAATGACATAAATAATTGAATTTATAGATAAGAACAAATATTATCCTTTTGAACGGAGTTAAATACAATCGTATAGGAAACTTGTGTGACAATCACTCAAGAGTCAAAACAAAAAAGGCTTGGTCTCCATTTAGAAAGATATTATGATTTCTTAAGAAAAAGGGAATTTTCCTATATTAGTGTCAATTGAGTTTTATATAGCATGTAAAAATATCCAATCTTAGCAAAAGGATAAAGAAATTGTCAATACTAATATAATAATATTTAAAGTATCAGATGAAATACTATTCTCAGATAATCTTGTAAAACATAAGGTCTATTTGAACAAAAATGCATTCTTCCTATGAATATCAATTCTTAAGGCATGTGCATGTAGCTATTATTTTCTAAAGCATACAGATTTGAATTTTAGTTTAGTATAAGACTCTAAGTTGTAGTCCACTATTGCTTTCTAGTTGATTTTGTTGGCATATATTGGAGGCACAAATAAATATTTGAGACCTGTAATGACTGATATTTACTCAATCTACAAGTTATGTCTTATAGAAATCTAACCTAAGAGCTAGTCTCTACTTTTCTAGGCATTTCTTGAGCTGAGACTTTGGAAAATATTCCATGCAACCCTTTTTCTGCAATCATTTTTCCACCTTAATCCACAATCAAATTTAGAACTGCAACAAGAAGTTCCCAGAGATTTCATGTATGTATCCCATTCGACCATTTCCATGCAATTATAAAGGCATTAAAAATGAAATAATGAATATTTTACTCTAGCCAATTACCGATTCCTAGATGATATGGAGTTTGGACTAATATACAAGTTGATGCTTATTTAGTGGAAGGATTCCAAGACCCAAAAGGTTGGTAGATAATTACTCAATCATATGGCCTAGATGAAGCTGTGATCAGATCCATTCCTCTGTGTAGACTCAGAACGATTTATGTAGTGCAGAGTTCTGAAAGCTTGATTTTTAATTATGGGTTTCAAAAATATTTGATATTTGGATTTATTTGGGAGAATGAAATCTTTCACTCTCGGACAATTTAGCTGTCGCAATAGATTTTGGTTTACCAAACATAATGGTGGATTAGAACAAAACATATAGTTTAAATGGTCATAACTTAAACTTGAAATAAAACGACTACTTAAAGAACTATGAAGGAAACTGAATGAATTGTACCACGCAATAAACCCCTTGGCTAACTCTTTCTAGGGTTGATCCTTCATCTATCAACACAACTCATACGGATCATTTTGGAAGGGTGGGTCTTCGATTGTCTTGGTGAATAAGATCCTAATCAACACTTTAAATTCTTTTCTAAATAAAAATTCATTTTCAACTATGGTCTAAAAAGGATTTCTTTGGTCTAGTGTTGAGATATGGTCTGAAAAGGCTTTCTTTGGTCCAGTGGTGATAATGAAAGGGTTGAGAGTTTGATAAAGAATTGATTGATCAAATTGATGAGAGAGATTCATTAAGAATTTGTTTAAGCACTCACTTGTGGATTTGGTTGTCGTCTTTGATACGCATGTTAGTATAAACATATTGGTGTTTGATGCACATTACAATGGCGAATATTTGACATAAGTTAAACTTTGGAAGTAATGTTGTGGTATAAACACACTAGTATTCTTAGAGACTAGGTTTATTATCAGAGCAGAACTATTGTACTGTAATGTTTTTAAGGTAAAAAATATAAACATAGCATGATACAGTAGAATATGTGAGTGTAGTAAACTATGCACCTTATCTTATGAAGAAGAGCAGTTTGCATTAGGCTTATTGTACAATTTTTGTAAGGCAATAGTATTCCAATGCAACTACTAATAGGCTTCTGTTTGAAAAATTGAAAAATATTCCAAAAAAAATAGAATGAGTTGTTTTGTGGATGGATTTATTGCAGAAGATGGCGTAATTTTGTCAGAGTTGTTTAAAGTAGAAAGAGATTACGAAATATTATTATGGCCTATAGTTTGAGTTGCATTTTAGTAATTGCAACTCATTTCTATGGATGGGTTATGCTGGTTTTTTGGATTTATATTTAAAACAAGTCTATATTGAAAATGAAAATGGATACAAGTTGTACCAATATAAGGGATGAGATATTTGGGGTTGTTTGTAGATTACAACAGTGGATGAAGCAAAGCATTTCTACCCTATGTTTGGCCTAAGAGCCAATGTAGCCTTGATTTTTTTGAGGAGAACTGTTAAGTACTTATCCCATATGTGTAATAATCTTGGGCCTGGTGTGGATGGTTGGGCAGTCTCCTTGAAGAGAATGATGCACATTTTGGTGCTGCTAGGGCTTACATTATGTGGAATCTACTAGTGGCAAAATAAATTTGTAGTGGATTACCTACAATTCCTAAGGAAGAAGCTCGTAAGAAGAAGGTATATCTATATTCTATTTTCTTGTAGTTTTTCAAATGTGTTATGTTAAGAACATAAGTCATTTTAGGTAATTTAACTCAACATCTCATACTTTTTACATGAGAAACCAAAGATGGGAATGATGGAGAGTTTTCAGTTCCTATTGACTTCAAGATATGTGAGAGACCTTGCCACTTTGGTGGTTGCATATGGTATTAGCATCAACCTTGTTGAAGTCACCTGGAACTCCAAATTGAAGGAACAGGTAATATATGTTAGATCTTAGGTTCTTTGGAAACATAATTCTTGTTCATAAATGATACATAATAATATGTGTTCATCAAAACCTGATTGTTTGACAGAGCATTAGGCAGTCACTGTACACCACTTGGTCTTAATTTTTAAACCTCTATTGCTATCCATGCATTTACAAAACAACCTTTTCTATTAATCCAAGTACAATTCCAAATTCTTAAATACTAACCAAATACAGTTTGATTGCATTTTGTTCCTATATTAAAAGTACAATAATTTGTCATTTAACTCATTGACAATTGCCATCAGTTGAGCTGATGGTTCATTGCATAGTAGAATTGTAATTAGGTGGGCATGTTACTTACTGAAGTTGCTACTTTGTGGGATTGCAAATAAGTCGATTTACCAGGGGTGTCAAATGTTTTGGCATGAAGGGGGTTTGTCTTTGATCCCAAAGGAAAACAAGTCATTGCGTTTGCATGGGGAATTGGCATCAATTCTAATAATATGGAAGAAGATTAGTTTTACTCCAAGGCCTATAATTATTGTGAGAGTAGAGCATTTGAAAAGCTACAATATTATGTGACTCCAAAATTCTTATTAGGTCTCTCTATCTCAAACTTCAATTTCCTTCCAAGGAGAATAGCCACTATGTTATCTAGTTCAAAAAATTCTTCAAAAAACACACAGGGTTTTGAATGGATTGACTATTACCATGTTATTTATGGATTCGAAATTTATATTTCATAATTTAAGGACACATATAACGTAATGTGTCTATGATTGTATAGAATGATAAGGTTGTATCATAGAGTAATATTGAAAGTACTTTAGCTACGTCCCATTTGGACTCTATTTACTGAACACATCGAAGTGGGCGACCAATAAATCATCTGAGTAGCTGGGTTGATGATAGACAACAACTTAGAGGAATGAGTGGCACTACAATATAATTAGGAATTGAGGGTAATTTTGTTTCCCAGTTATAGAGGGCTCAACCAGTTGATGACACTCAATCAGATTAAACCCATCATACCACCAGATCAGAGGAAAAAGGTGATGCTACTGCCTCGCAAGCTGTAGATGTTGGTACTATAATGATAGAAACTTTACAATCATAGGAGAATGATATACAAAGAACCAAGGAATGTAATCAATCCCATGTTAGGGATAATCCAATCTATCATCCTTTTTCGACCATTAGATACTCAAAGTTTTGTATTGATCCTTTTTACCATTATAGAAAACTCTGTAAGTTAGGTTCCCAAATTCTTAAAGGGTTCTAGCTCAATGGAAGAGCGTCTGCCTTACAAGTAGGAGGTTGGTGGTTCTATTCCTCCATGCCCTAATGATATCATAATATCGGTTAAGAAAAAATAAATTAGTAAGCAAAAAATAAGAGATAGGTGACCAAACAAAATGACCAAAACTCGTATATAAAATTACTAAAAACAACTAAATTAGTCACCAAAACATGAGAGACACGAAACTAGGCATTAAAAAGGATGCAACATGTGGTGCTAATGATGAAGCCAAACATGGCATTGATATGGTAGAAAAATAAGATGTTACTTTCGATGCAAGACATGGCGCTATCACTAGATCAATATTATTGAAGAATATTGACATAAGACCACTTTCACAATGGAATGAGGATGCTTTCAGTACATAGTGATGCCATTTGGTCTCAAGAATGCACCTACGATATTCTCAAGAATCATAATCATTGCATTTAAGGACTTCATTAAGAATTTTTTGGTAGTATACATGGATGATTAGACATTCTATGGACTGGTGAAAGATCACATTGCAAAACTCCAACTAATGTTGGAAAGATGTCGACAACACTAGATCGCACTGGATTTATAGGCGTGTATATTTTGTGCAACGTATGGAATTTTGTTGGCGAACATCATTTGTAATGAACGAATGTTGGCAGATCCAGGTTAGATTATGTTTATTGTTATCTTCCCTTAGCGATGAATGTGAAACAACTCAGAGAGACATTGGTAATATGGGATATTATTGAAAGTTCATAAAAGGATATGTCGCGATCATAACACCGATTGAGAAGATATTGAATAAATATGTGCAATTCAAATGGAGCCACAACTATCAAGGGAATCTCAAAACTCTCAATAAGAAGATGGTAAAAATACCTATATTTGTCTTTCTGGACTGGACAAAGGAATTTCACATTCATGTCAATGCATGATCAATTGCATTAAGCATGGTTTTTATGCAACCTAGTGAGGGAGATGTCACGTCCCTGTGCCTCCGACCGGTGAAGAGGACACGATCTCCATGGCCTAAACCACTTGGGATAAGTGCCCCATGAACATATGTATGCACTAAATTATGGAAAACAGAATGCTGAGAGGAAATACATTGAAGTAAAACATGCAATTAATCATCATACACAGATGCAATTATCTATCAGACATAGCGGAAACATCATACATTCATACAAGCATTCATTCAACATGTTCATAACATTTATTAATAGAAAATATGGTTGCAAAAGTAAAATGCACAAGATCACTTATCTTATGAAGAAGTCGTTTCGCAACCAGCTACGTCGCTGCAACGTTCCACCCAACCATAGGCCAGTGTGCTCCTTAATCTCTTAGCAACGCTGCCACCCCCGAGCTGGGCATGATTATTCAAGGAATAAGGGAATAATCAGGCTTACACATAGCCAAGGATATACAAAACACATCTAAGCCAACACAGTTGGGTTTATTAGGCCATCCAGGAGTTGGGAAAGGCTCAATGCTAAGCTGGTGAGCTCATTACAGAGCTAGGAACACCTACACCAGAACTAGCCTGACCTCTAAGACATCCACACACACCCAACACAAGGAATCAGTCCCTTCTCTGCTACACAGTCCCTCAGGCCCTACATTCCCTTCCAGTGCTATTCAGGGGTGATGGAGAAGAAGGCCAGCCCTCTATCTCTATCTATGTGGTTTCCAGCCACCAGGTTTATCAAGCAAAACTAATCCAACATCCCTGCTCCCTACATAGTTTGAAGACCAACCATTGCACTCAGGCAATTAATTCAGCTGTCACAGCTTAAACAGGGAAACAATTCCTGAGTCATTCTTGGCCCTATCGTGGCCAAAATGACTCTCCAGCAAATTTACAACAGTTCCCAAACACAACAGCAAACACAATTCCAACAGGGGGAAATCAGCAGTCCATCCAGGGCAAGAAAGCAAGCGGAAAAGGAATTACACAGGCCGCCACACAGTTCTTAAGCGTGAAATGACTCCCTATAGGAAATCGTGGGTGATAGTGGCAAAATGGCTCTCATCTTGCTGTGCGTGAGACTAACGAGCAATTGCTTGTGTGTGAGAATGAATGACTCCATCCCAAAACATAAAGAAAGCACAATGAAACACACTGTGCGTGAGAGAACCAGAGCAGCACAGTCAATCATGGATAAAATAGCACGGCTTCCAGCTCGCTACATCAGTTGGAAAAACTAGGAAAATACCTATGCGTGAGACCAACAAACAGAAGATGGTTCATGCGTGGAGATGAACAGCAAAATCGTGAGGTCGCGAATTGGAGAGTGCGTGAAGGTTTTTGCACAGTCATGGGGAGAGTGGAAAATCCCTGCATGAGTGATGGCAGTTGTTTTTTCCAGCCATAGTGAAGTCAACCATGGTGGAGTGTGAGTGAGGTTGAGGACTGACAATCCTGCCACCCCACTCCCAAAACAATTAACTGCCTCAACCACGAGCAGCAATTCTTCAATGAAAGTCGTTGGGTAAGGCAAGGAAAAGAAGACACATGGGTATTTTTCTCTCATTGGCCAAGGTTTGACAAATTCCCCCACATCCTTATCCTTGTGAAAATCATGACCCTTTCTCATTTTAGTTGCCGCGATCATAGCTGGTCGGGTTCATTTAATTAATTATAGACGCGTATTTACAGGATGACCATCATAATATATGCCGCATGCCCCGATATACCATCGGTGACAATTCAAATCCAAAACATAACATAACCGATCAATGGTGGGGCATTGGCCTTTAGCTCCACACCATGATAATTTAATATATACATCATGTACATCAAATGCAATGGGGTCAAAACCGGGGCATTACAGGAGATATTGACCCTCCAATTTATTTCACAAGATGGAAATTATCATCTGCGGAATAGAACTACACCACTACGGAATGTGAAGGCTTGAGGATGGTGTATGCGCTACAAAAATTTTGTCATTATCTATTAGGAGGAAATTTAAGATGTTCACTGACCATCCCGCATTGAAATACTTGGTCAACAGGCCTGTGTTGGGGGAGAATATATGCCGCTCGCTACTATTCTAAGAATTTGATTTTGAAATCATCGTAAATCCATGTTGCTTGAATGTAGGTCTTGATTATTTGTCATCGATTGAGATAGGAGAAGAACCAACCAACATCGATGAAGGGTTACTTGATGCGCAGTTATTGAAATTTGGAATGGTTGATGACCATTATGAACAGATTATTTTCTATCGATAGTAAAATATATGGATGATTTCACTACGTTTCAGCTTCATATTTTCAACTAGTTGTTTTCCATGTCTATAATATGGGTCTGAATGATATTTTATGTTGATATATTATGCCACATGAACAGGGGAGGATATTGGCCAAAGCACATGATGGATTGGAAGGAGGGAAATATGGAGGTCACACAACTCTAATAAAGATACTTTGAGTTGGTATTTGGTGGCAAAATATGCACAGTGAAGCTGTGGATTTTTCCAAAAGCTACAATGTGTATCAACGGATGAGGAGGCCACCGCGATAGGATGACATGTCATCAGTACCTCATGTAACACTACGGGAATTTGATAAATGGGAAGTTGACTTTGTGAGACCCATCAACCCACCAAGAAAAATTATGGGTGCATGATACATCATTACAGTGACAGATTATCTCACTAGATGGGTAGAAGCAGCACCACTCACGGATTGCACCACTGCAACTACAAGGAGGCTTCTATTCAACAATCTCATCACTCGGTTTTATTTTATGAAGATATTGATGAGTGATGAGGGCATTCTCTTCATCAATTGCACTATAAGTTCAATGATGTAAGAGTTCTAGGTTCAACACAAGAAGAGCAATCCCTATCATCCATAAGTGATGGGAATGATGGAGGCCTTCAACAAGGTATTGGAGCATGCACTCACTAAGGTCTACAATGAAATATGTGATAAAAAGGACTTCAATATCCCTACAATATTATGGGCCTATCAAACCACCTGCAAATGTTTGATAGGGAAGACACCATTCAAGTTTGTATATGTACAAGAAGTAGTAATGTCGATGAAATACATTGTTCCAACTCTATGTATTGCAGTAGTGACAGGAATGAGCGATGAAGGACAACTTGAGGAATGACTGGCGTAATTGGTGCAAATGGAGGAATATCGATTCATCCACGGGTTTCATCAGCAAGTTGAAAAGGATTTCAAAAAGGAATGGCATGATCAAAACATCATGACCAAGTACTTCCAACAAGGGGACATGGTATTACTTTATGAAATCATTTTCTGAAACACCCAGGTAAGTTTCAAATGCATTGGTTAGGTCCCTATGTAATCAATTTTGTCACCCATAGAGGTGTGGTATAGTTGTGGGAACCAGATGTTGTGATGTTTCCTAAGATATTGAATAGAATCAGGATGAATCCCTACCAGGATAGCTAGGTGGGATGCAATGATTAAGGCATTGAACAATAAAAAAAATGTAAAAACTAATGGAGCAGGCTAGTGCACTAGAAACTAGTGGCAACGAAAGGAAAAATGTCAAAGTCACAGCAAGGAAGTCGTTCAGGGACATCTACAGGGATGTGATACGGTCAAATCGATAAATTAACGAGGCCATTAAACAAGACGGGAGATGACACAACTTGACGTGATGTGCATTTATGAGAACTTTGATTGTTGGATTTGCAAAATCGGTGGTGGATTTGGTTGATCAAGAGAGGATTTTGTCATGATAATTCCAAATATTTCACATAGGGGTATTTGAGGTATAAGAATCAATAGTGGTGAGTTTAATTAACCATTGTGATCCATGAGCTGAGCAGAGTGCAGAGAGGTAGTTGAGAAAAATTGTGAGCAGGAGTGTGACAAAGGATGCAGTTATGGCCCAAGTGATTTTGAGTGATAGCGTTCATGACTCACCGCCCTTAGGAACGTTGATTAAAGAAGAAATGGTCAATCTACAAAAAAAACATCCATGGATTCCACTGAAAAAGAGGGGTGCAAACAGGCCCAAGTCTCCTTTAAAAGGGAAGTAAATCACGAGAAGTTATACTAGGGAAGAAGAAGAAGTAGAGGCACAGGATGGACTATCCACAACCGGAGGTGAATACTCCATGATAATAAAGGGACTGATGACTGAAAAACTCCCTAGGTTTATCTCCACACACAAGGTCAACGTGCCCAATATTAGATTTACCAAGAACTAAAGATACCCCATTAGGATGTCGACCATGCCAATTGGAATGCATTGCAAATTGAACATTGTTCCCTTTTTGACAAAAATGGCATACAATGATCATGACCTGTTGGTGTATACTGAATGAAAAACTGAGTTGTTTGACTCGCAAGGTGAGGGGGATGGTGGACCAGTTGTTCGCACACCGCAGTAGTGGGTTATAGGACTAGAAAGGTTGGGGTTTTTAGTCCTCACACATATGCCACACTTTGGTTGTAGAACAGAAGCCAATACCTATGTGAAGCAACTATTGGCTTGCTTTCATGGAAGCTATTTGTGGCTAGATACTTCGGTACCAATCACTCTAGAAAATAATTTCACAAATAACTGGGTTTTCTATGAATGGATTTGATCCATCACGGTACTTTCATGGGAATGATAACGAAAATAATTTGGCCACTAAGTTGATGAAGAAATATGATGTAGACCGCGACAACAAGGTCTACATTGTTAGTAAAATTAATGATCTTGTATTTCAAGTCACGACCAATATGTTGATAGTCAAAATGTTAAGGAAAAATTGATCAAACCAATGTACATATGGAGTGATAGTGTGTGTAGAGAAGTGCGCTGAGGACATAAAAAGGAATTGCTCGCTCTATTTGATGAATCAGTTGATAGAGGACATGATGTTATTCCAAGAATGTAAGAGACCATTCACTTATTCTTGGTTACTGGTATTGATTGCACGAGTTCGATGGATGGAGCCCAAAAACTATTAGGGCATGGAAGTGGAAGTCTCCTAGGTATGTGAGGGTGAAAGGTATAAAAATAGGTGGTATATCAATGAGCGGGAGCACTTGATTGATTACATGATCCAGTTCTATCTCTATTTGGATGCGCTATGGATTGCAGCTAAAAATGTTCCACTCCTTTCTAAGGATGAAATGAAAAAGTAATGGTGGATCACAATATTTGTGATGGGTCTACATGCAATTCACATTCAAAGATGCAGAGACAAAGAAAAGCAGTGGCTTACCACCTAGTACAAGTTGATAGAGGAGGAACTCTACACTATAATTGATGGTTGGTTTGTCGAGTGGAAAGTCATGGTAAGCAGAGAAGATTTGTCAGATACTGATGTGAGTCCCACACTAATGCCCTTGTATACTAGACACAAGCTCACGAAAGTGAGAAATAATCGAACAAAGAGTCATCTCAAACTCCAATGGAATATGAGATGGAGAGATAGTTTGAAGAAGGTATAATGAATTGAAGGTCTGATCAGGATAAAGGTAGCAATGCCCCAACAATGATAGGTGACCAGGTGACTCGCATTCTAACTGGGATCACTGTAGAAGCCACCATGAGCGAGGAGTAGTTTAAAAAAAACTCACTAGAATTCTTTCATGAGATACAAAATCTATTGCAATATTTAACTAATGTGATTTTAGAAAAGGTGATGCAAGCAAATTTGTTGCAGAGAGCCACATAATTAAGCACAGGAAAGAGAGTCATGATTGTGCAGATCCCACCATGAGCATTGGAGATAGGCAACGAGGACGTTGATGCAATGATACACCAGTTCCATACAATTACCCTTGATGTTAATGAGTTTCCAACCCACATTCTGGTATGGTTGCAAAATTACGCGAGCCAATAGCTCGTTGACGAGGAGGAAATTATTGCTGACAATTTTGGTAAAGTCACAAAAATAAGAGGCACTAGAGAAGGAATAAATAGAGATCCTAAAGAAGGAATGGGACATAGAGATCATGGAGAAAGTGATGATCTCGGATGATAAGGAGTGGATAGAGAAATCCATTTCGTTTTCATGTAAGGAAATCCCTAACATCACAAAGGAGATGATTTTAGAGGCCAAAATTATGTGACTAGGGTATATTATCATAGACATGAAAAAAGAAATGAAGAACTACAAGCCCACACAGTTCCAAGCACACCTCTAGAACAGGTTGTAGAATGCAAGGAAAATAGTGAAGATGTGACAACACAGGTTAAAAAGAGTGAGAAGGTGGCCACGACAGTCACATATAACACCACAAAGTTTTGTATGAATGTGGTTTAGGATGAGAAGTTGCAATAGATAAGAATAGATCTACATTAGGCTGAGGCATAGTTAGCATCAATGTTGGAATCCCTCAAAATGATGTCACTCGTGGTGTAGATGACTAAGGAGGCAGAGTTGAAAGAATTGGAACATAGGGAAAGCAAATAAAGAGAGCACCATAAATTCCACACATCTCAGCTGGATGAATTCCAGGACATAGGTGAGAAGCTGGCACTAAAGGAGGTTAATGAGTTTCAAGCAACATAGGAGAGTGGCAAGCAAGTGAACGAGAAACTTATAGAGCATCTGATGGAACGTGATTTAGAAGAGTGTGTAGCAATAAACACAAAGGTAAATGAACTGATTGATGAGGTCAAAGAACAACTTGAGGAATTTAGGATCAAAATCAACACATATGCAATATCCAGCTGATTTTGAAGGCAATATGGATGCACATGGTGCATAAGAAGCAAAATTCGAAGAATTGTGTGCAAGGTGAAGAAGTTGACAAAAGTTGATTTGGTTGAAGTTTTCTAGTTTTTGGTCCAAGTTAGTTAGAAAGTAGTCAGAAGTGGACCTTTTTGTAAAGGCGCAATCCTATATATAGAGTTCAAAATGTAGTAGGAAGATAACACTTACTGTCAGAAGAAGATGAAGAAATCGATATATGGTCGAAGATGGTATGATTTTGGAATTTTTTGTTCTGTCTTGGAAGCAATCCTGTTTGCCGAACCTAGAGATGTATTTTGGAAACATGTTTTCACCTGTGTATTAATATAACATGTGCAAATCATGTTGGAAACTATATTTCTTATGTTTTGTTGTTAATGATGCTATATAAATGAGAAAATGCTGTCATACTATTTATGTTTATGAATTATGATATTCCTTAGTGTAATGAATGGTTTCATACTTAACGATCTCTTTGTGGAATGAACAAGATGACGCATTAACTAGATCTGATGGGAATAGGTTTTGATGCAACTGAATATGAATGATTGATGTTAAAATCCTCTCCTCAATCTCTAGTTAGTACTATGACAAAGATAAAATAGGTGCTCAAATCCTCCTCCTTATATTTGAAACTTGTTTCCTACAGCTCTCCCTCAAACATCTTAGGTGAGACTTCATTTGCTTCGTAGTTGTTGTTGGGTAGGGTAAAACCTGTCTAGGACTGTGCTCAAGGAGATCATGGTGGAAAGGGGTGTCAACAATATGTGAACCCTTTTCAACCGGTATGTGTCAACATATAGTCTCCTAATATCACCTCGGCTTCATGGTTATTTTATTCCCCGTCACATGAGTTGATCCATATCAACGAAATGTGTGTTGGTATTGCTACCAAAAACTAGGCAGAGTACAATAGTGTGGTTGGTCTCTTGAAAATTTACTTTCACTTGGGTATTCATCACCTTGATGTCTTCTAAGAATCCCAAATTCTTTTCTCGCAATTGAATAACTACTACTGGGTATGTGATCCATTCCTCTTTAGAAATTTCTTGCGCACTAGATAATTGTTTAGAAATTTTGAATCCATTTCATTCATGCATGTTCCTATAAGTATCAATAGTGTAGCATATCAAATGGATAATGATGTTCTAGAGTGGCACCTCAATCATCGTATATAGGAAATAAACTGCATCATGCATCATCATACAACCATTCATACATATGTCATATACATCATATAGACATAGTCATCATCATAAAAAGAGACTCATATTATACATAAAAATATAAAAAATTGCATCCACATGCATCCATATCATATTACCATAATCAGTACAAAAATTTAAACCCCATAAACTTTCTCATCATACATATAATACAAAATTATGCATGCACAAATTCATTAGGGGGAAATACCACATGTTGTTAATATGAATTTGATTCCTCTAAATTTGTCTCCTCCTCATTCAATCTATCCTCCTCCATCAACACATCTCCCTGTGTCACTTCTCTGACATACTCAACAACCACTGTGATCCTCCTCATCAAAGATATCCCTTTAGTAGGGGCTCAATAGCATGTGATAATCGAGTCGTTATCTAGATGTTGTGACTCATTATTGATCATGCCCCTGGAGTAACCTCCCCATGTCCAACCGCAATGAGTTTAATGTAGCACTCTCTTGCCTCCTCTGATCACAAGCAGGTGGATCTAATCCCTCCACTCTTCCTCGCATCGCTGGTATCTCACAGGAGGATGTGGTCCCATGTCTACACATGCACACACTATTTCATCAATATCAATCACATGTATAATATAGCTACCACTATGATAGTAAAACATATATGACTAAAACCACAAAGAGTCATGTATACATACCATCTGGCCCCCATACTTGTGTAGGAATTCGAGGCATATCTATATCTCCATGGTAGTCCATTCCTACATATGGATAATCCTCAATTAGGATATGGAGCTTCCACCACTATGAAAATAGCTCTTGGATAAAGAAAGGACCTACCATACTGCCTACCTCCTAGATCATCATCTCACACCACCTCCTCATCTGAGGCTCACGTGGTCCCCCATCGCGCATTGCTAGATATGTTTGCATTGTCGATAATAACTCAAAAAAGAATGAGAACAAATAGGATGGGATGTAGAAATCCCCATACATTGGGATAGCCTCATTCATTTCACGCCAAACAATTTTCAGGTATATCTGGTCCCACCTATAGTAGATTCCCCCCAACACACTCTTTACCATTAGTAACTAGACGCCTGAGATCTTTTTTGTACCTTTTGATCCTATAATTCCTTACGTCTCATGCTCTCCCTACATTTTTTCAGGCCATTTCCTGTACTTACCTCAATTTGTGTGCCACTAGGAAAGTCAAACCGCTTGGGTATTGGCATGTTCACAAGCCCCCTGCTCCATCCATACTACAAACTTTGTGTTATTTTACCACCATTCACTGTCCCATAAGGAGGCCTCACCAGTGTTTCATTGTTATTTTTCTCCCTGTCATCCATGATCCCAACACCACCTCTTTCGGAACATTGAACACTTCCTCCTCTCTTAACTGTCCATTACGAATTTTATGTTAATGTATTTTCTGACTCCTTAAAGAATGAAAATATTATCGAGCACACTTACTTCCTTTCACGCTCATTAAAATATTTGAAAGGGTGTCTATGTGGTATTGTTTATCCATTTTCCAGACTCTGTAGACTAATTAAAGAAAAGGACCTCCCTAGCACCTTCCATCTAGGAATGTTTCCATTTGTACCATTTTATGATTTTTTTGACATTTGGACCGCACTCTACAAAAAACCTCACTTATCGGTTGTATTTTAGCTCTTTTCCATCCCTCTCATAAAGAAAAGATCGCCAAGCAAACTTGGTTTCATTCATGCTCGTAAAAATTTTTGAATGACCATTCAATCAGTATAGGTTCATCCGTTTTCTACCTAGTTCAACTACCTAGGAAAAATAAGTCTCTTTGTCCCTTTCAGCTGGGAGAGTTTTACTTTGTACGCTTTTATGATTTTTCGGGATTAGGAGACTAATATATGAAAAAGGAGACCTATTGGAGTCTTCTTCATGTTTTCAAACTCTTTAAACATGAAAACATCATTGACTATTTATCGTCTTGGGATCGACAAAAATCAATGAGACAATATCATACTCAACATACTTCTATCCCTTCTTCAATCTCTATAAACTATGAAGAAATCCCAAACGGTGCCTTTCGATGGCTACATAGATTGCATATAGACTTCCATTATGGAATCTTTCCCTGATCAGAGCACCATTGTTCTGATTAATCTACTATGCATCTCCCTTGGATCCCATATATATCACTTGTCTATTTACTTCCCTAATTATCTCCCATTGCAGTCATCTCCCTAGTTCCATAGCTCCGATTCCCTCCCTATGAATTAGTTTCATTTGTTGTCTTTATACTCCGAAACATGGAATTTTGAGTCCCTCATACTCCTCTGCCCCTTCTCCCCATTCATTTTCTCAACTACATTATAATTTCATGTCTCTAGTTGTACCCCTCATACTTCTTTCAAGGAAACCTCATTTCCTTGGTAGTAGCAGGTCTCCCTCTATCATCATCAACACATCTATTCCAAAGGATAGAACCAGAGGTCCCTTAATATTGGTTTCATCCACCTCATTGATGAGTTTGTTGGACCACCTAAAAGGAGTCTGTAGTTCATTTCAGATTGGTTGTGTCTCACCTGCTCAACTTCAGCTACATTATCGCACCATTGAGATTCGTACATGGTATTGGTTCCCTCATTATTTAATTCAAGACCCCGACCATTAGAGGAAATTTCAACTCAAAATTGGCCTTTCAGCCCTAATTCAAATTCCATGTCATGATGTGTTAGCCAATGAAATTGATTTAAATATGAAATACTATATAGGTCTTAAACAAATTTTTAATATAAATTTGGGAATAGGTATCATAAAAAAACTACTTTTTTTGCTCATATTTTTTACATATCTCCCTGTGTTTTTACTCAAATTTTGATTGGGATAGATTGTTAGATGCAAAATTACATTCTGCATCTAGCAAGTACCCACACTGGATACTTTTGACAGACCCCGTTACCCCAAAAACAAGAAAAACATGGAAAAAGGTGATGCGATTGAAATTTGAGTAAAAACACAGGGAGATATGGTGAAAATATGAACAAAAAGGGTATTTTTTTCTTTTCTTCCTCCAAAATTAATAAATATTATTTTATTATTTTCCTTAGGAGGCCCATTTTGAGTTGAAATTTCCTCTAATGTGGCACCCAACTATAGTACAATGGATCTATTTGGGATTCATACAGTTTTATGCCCTTTGTAATATCTAAGATGTGTTGGCGATAGTGTTTGGAAGCCCCTTGGTATCATGCTTCCATGTATCTCCAGTATCAGATGCATTTTATTATACCTCAGACATTTTGAATCTCATTCATTGAGTCCATATAGTTGCATACACCTTCATATTCAGTAGAGCATTGGTTATTGTGATATTTCATTCAAAGTGAGTGCCATTGTTTCTATGTACTAGTTCTTCATATCACTATTTGTATTCAGCCTCCCATTGAGGCCTCCATTATGTACTACCAAATTTATACATATTGATTTACTCCCATTGTTTTAGCATTGATCCACCCTTGTATATTGATAGATTGATACAAGCATGGCTATTCCCAACTCATCCATATATATGTTTGTCATTATATGTACCTCATCCATTTCAAGAAGTAATACAAATCAAAATCCACTTGAGTTCGAATGAGGATTGCCTGAATTTCCACATTTATCTCCAGTTTCTCCACCATTGTCACTATTTCTCTCTTGATCCTATGATGTTTGTCGGTCATAGGATGAGATCCTTCCTTCACACAACAGGGGGAAATCTGTTAACACAAGAAATTTTCCAACGAGCTCTCTATAATCCAAACCATAATTATACATCATAATCCCACCATTATTTCCTCCATTTGACCTTCACGATTAAATTCCACCTAAATTGTTCCAAAACATCATTAATCCTTTTGTCATAAATACAGGGAAGATGGGAATTTATTCCAACATAACCCCCATTCTCCCAGAAAGGACCAAAAACCCCTAAAATGAGAATTGGTAACAAACCATGGAAAAATACCACAAGCTATGAAAAACCATGGGCAATCAAATATTGGATTGTCCTATAAATACACTATGAAGTTCTCCCCACAAGCATTCCCAAAACTTTACATTTTTTAATAATTGTATACACTTTTTTGTCAGCCATACTCCTGAAGCCATTTTTAGTCACACCTTTTGCCACACCATCCCACGTTGCATGTTGAGTTTACTCCATGAAACTCTTGATTCATTTCTTGTTGAAAACCCTTGTTGGATAAGAACAAAGAATTAGATCGTGGAATCCATTAGACCAACTACTCAAACAACTGCAGTGGCCCATTTATAAAGGTACAAGTACTTGTAATTTTTTTATTAGTTAGAAGAGAAGTTATAAAATATGAAAAATATTTATTGTTGCTTGTTTGATAGTTAAGGTTGAGCCCTTCCCTTGCACCATGAACTCTAACCTTAGATCCAGTCTATCTAAGTTGGGTTCATTTGCATGTAACTGGAGTGAAATATCTACTACATGTACATAAATCATCCAAATTGTATTTTTTTGAAATTACATTATCAGTTAGTTTCCACTGGATGATTAGACCTTTGTAAACAATAAAAGATAATAAGAGATAATAAACAACCTTATTTAAACCCTTGTTTTGTCTAATGATCTGATCCAGATGGAGAATGGTGTCCACCCACCTATTCCACTTGCTCAAAACAATTGTCCATTGTGGCCGTTTCTTAGTTATTTTTCTACAGTTTTTCAGGTCCCAAACTTCTAGGGCCATTTTGAGCCCCTAAATAACATTTTTTGGCAATTTGGGGGCCAAATGGTTTCAATTGACATTCATTTGTCCAATCAAAATTTATAAATATTATATAGACATTTCCAACGAGCTATCAAACACCCAAATCGGAGATCATATGCAAAAGTTATGACCCCAGAAAGTTGACTGTTCAACTTACCACCTTGGGGCCGCAAATTTTATGACCATTCATCTTCCATGGTTAAATTTTAGACTGTTGGGGTTCTCACCCTAATTATTATTATAAATAGGCCCCTTTGGCCTCATTTTGTATTCATCTTGGCACAGATGAGCATAGCAGCCACATCTATTCTCAGAGATAGTGACGTCCATTCTAGCAATTGTATTACAGGTTGTTCTATTTCCACCATTTAATAGATTATGTGTTTACTATATCTTTGTTATCTTTGAAAAATGTCTGTGATTATGATTCTGTATAGGTTCTTTCATTTTGTTCACGCATAAATCCGGATCATTGGTATCAGAGCAATCTGCTCTTTGATTGTTTCTTGGCGCATGTCCCTGATGAGGTCCGAGTATAGAGAGTTTGGTCTCGAACTAGTTTCCCTTGATGATTCTCGCCATCCCAAAAGACCTCCCATGGTGGAAGAAAAGAGAGATGATGGAGCAGGAGATCCTATCAAGTCACTGCTCGAGGAATCCCTCAAGCGACATAAGAACGAGATGATGGATAGTTTCACCCAAATCCTTCTATGAATGTTGGTAGAGACAAGTGCATTTTCAACACGCAGTCGGTTTGGGGATGCAACTCCCTTCAAGGTACAAGTTAACTTTGATATTCCTTTATTTGAAGGAAAAATCGATGTAGATGCCCTAGATAATTGGTTGAATGTTCTAGAAGGGTATTTCTTTGTCCACAATTTCTTTGACAGAGAAAATATCACCTTTGTGCTCCTTAAGGCAGTCCCCCATGTCTAAAATTGGTGGGTTACTTATTGTGAGCAAAACTCATTAAACGAGTTTGGAATGTTTGAAACAAGTCCCACGTGGGCCTTTTTCATAGATGCCTTCGGGGAATAATATTACCTCGTGGGAAACTATGATGACCAGTACACAAAATGGACCATCTTGTGTCAAGAACGGGACCAGACGGTGTCAAAGTACACCAACAAATTTCATACCTTCCGCAAAAGGCTCAGTATCAAGGACTCTGAGCGGAACCTAATTTTGAAATATCACAGTGGTCTACATTGGTACATCTGAACTAAGACGGACTTCCTCGACATCTATTCACTTGGATCTGCCTATCAGTATGCTGTCAAAATTGAAGATAAATTTTGACAAAAGAACAAGCAAGACTCTCGACTTGCAAATCCACCACAGAAGAAAGGAAAGGGAAACTCTAGCCGACAGAGCACAATAAAAGGAAATGACAATCAGTCCCCACCATAAGCAAAGAAGGGGGATGGAAAGACAAAGAAGGAAACTAGTAAGTGTTGTGAATTTCATAAAATCCCTTGGCACAACGTTGATGAATGTCGCTCAAAGCAGTCATTAGTGGTCAAGATTAAATCTTCAGAATCATATATTGAGTCTGATTCCGAATCCAATGCTACAAATGCATACAATGGGAGGCAGATCATTGATGCAAACCCCGCTGCCACTGTTGCTACTGGACAGATTCAACTAGAGGGTCTTGAAGAGTCATAGGTGGAGGAGCACCTCTTCCACTTGCATATATGGGTGAAGGGAATTCCTCTACATTTTGTTGTTGAGAAAGGCAGCCAAAAGAATATGATCTCAACAGAAGTTGTCAAGAGATTGGAGCTTCCGACAATACCACACCCGCAATGTTACAACATTGACTGAATAAGCCAAGGATGAGGTATCCACATTACTTAAGAATTCCTCCTACCATATGGCATTAATCATTTCAAAGATGAGGTACTGTGTGATGTGGCCCTACTTTAAGTCTGCAATGTTCTTTTAGGACAACCATATATTTGGAAGCATCATGTTGTATATGAGTGACGACCTCGCAGCATCATTGTTACTTTGGGAGGAAAACTCTATCGAATACTAGAGACCATTTGTTTGGGTACATAGGGCACTCCCAAAAGACCGAACACCTTGAGCAACTACTTCACACAAATAGATCACAAATCAACACACCAATGTTTATCATGTGGTCAAAACCCTTGAGAGGGAAACAGTCCATGGCCCCATCCCAATAGCTACTTGAAGCAATTTCTTATGCAAAAGAAATGTGAAAGAAATAAAGTTACATATGAGCTTCTCATAATCAATCATCTAGCCAAGGACCCTCCATGCTCTTTAAATAGAGATCATGGACCAATTGGGTGTTAAGCCACGGATCAATGGTAGGTATGATCTAAGAGAACTTGAACCGTTAGATCACTTTATGTCTAGAACATATTGTGACCATTGAATTAGAATATTTACAAATGCATACTAAAGAAACAAATTTTACCTAACGGATATATTACACAAGTTGATCTTAACTAAATCCTAAGTGTCTAAGTATCCTAACATCCCCCCTTAAGAACAACTTGGGATAGGATTGAAGGATTTACAAAACTAACACTATTAGGAGAAGGAAGGATGCATTAGAGCCTATCCCCCCTTAAGGACACATTTATGAACTCCTAACATAGATCAAAGTTTAGAAAACTTCGCTTCTGTAAGAGACTTGGTGAAGATGTCTGCAACTTGATCATCTGTAGGGAAATAGAGCATTTCAAGAACACGATCAACGAAAAAGGAAAGGTCAGGACATGAATGAGTCAAGTATAAAAGAATACCAACAAGCTGACGATAGAAGGTAACATCTACTTCAGGGGAAGTACAAGTGGTAGAGATTTTGAATCTAGACTGGAAGGGAGAAGGGGCTCGTTTACAATATTCCATGTGAAAGCAATGAAGAAGGTCACAAGCATACTTAGACTGGGAAAGAAAGATTCCTTCTTTGGTTTGCAAGACTTGGAGACCAAGAAAATAGTGCAAATGTCTTAAGTCTGACATTTCAAAATTTTTCTTAAGACTGGATTTCACATGGGTTAAAAGTTTAGGGTCACTACTAGTAAGGATAAGATCATCAACATAAAGAACAAGTATGATGAGATGGTTTCCTACTTTCTTGTTATAGACATTGGGGTCAAAATGGCATCTATAAAAACCAGTTTCAAGGAGAAAGCTATCCATTTTGGCATACAAAGCTCTAGGAGCTTGCTTAAGGCCATACAAGGATTTCTTAAGGAGACATAGAAGGCTAGAGTTATCCTGAACATATCCAGGAGGTTGTTTCATGTAAATTTCCTCCTGTAAATCACCATGTAAAAAGGAAGAATTGACATCCATTTGATGGACTTCCTAGTTATGTAAGGCTGCAAGGGAAAGAACAAGGAAGATGGATTTCACTTTTGTGACAGGAATAAAGGTTTATTGTAGTCAATCCCTTCAACTTGGGAGAAACCTTTGGCAACTAACCTTGTCTTCTGTCTTTCAAGACTTCCATCTGATTCATACTTAGTTTTGTAGACCCATTTACATATGACAAGTTTTATTCCTTTTGGAAGAGGAACAAGATCCCAAGTATCTTTCGCCATTAAGAAACGATATTCTTCATCCATAGGTGCATCCCAATTTGGATTTTCTGAAGCTTCTACAAAATTTTTTGGATCATGACTCTTGGAAACTTGAGCCAAAAGAGAAAAGGCTCACTAAATCTAAGAACATGTTTGACGTTGCTCTCTAGGATCACTAGCAAGATCACCAGCTGCTTCACATGTTGAACGGACCCATCGAGGAAACATTGGTGTTGGTGCAACTAGAGGAACATGAGCAGGAAAAGGTGGATTTTCATCCTCACTGTCATCATCAGAAACTAGAGTTGGAAACCTGTCAAGGAAGTTGGAAGAAGAATAAGAAGGCACAATCGCCGAATTAGGCTCGCAGACCAAAGATGGCACACCCACCAAGTTAGGCTCGAAGGCCAAGAGATTTTCATCAAATTTAACATCTCTTCCAATGATTATATTATGAGAATATGGCTGAAGAAGTTTATAACCTTTTACATCTTCATAATATCCAATAAATATGCACTTTTCACTTTTAGGTTACAATGCTTTCTGTTTTTCATCCGAAATGTAAGCCCATGCTTCACAACTAAACACACGAAAGTGACTTACATCTGGTTTAATTTTACTCCATGATTCTTCCAGTGTTATACCTTGTAAAACTTTAGTGGGTGTGCGATTAACTATGTAATTTGCACAATTTATGGCCTCAACCCAATATTGAAGACTTAGTCCCTTAGATTGGATCATACAATTAGCCATTTCTTTTAAAGTGCGGTTCTTCCTTTCAGCTACACCATTTTGTTGTGGTGTATATGGAGCAATGTGCTATTGTTGGATTCCTTGTTTAGTGTAGAAAGTAGTGAGCTTGTTGTTAACATATTCTCCTCCATTGTCATATCTCAACTTAATAATTTGATGACCGGATTGTTTTTCAACAAGGGCCTTGTAGGCCAAAAACATGTTAAATACTTCGCTCTTACGTTTTAGGAAGTAAACCCAAGTGCGTCTAGAGTAGTCATCAATGCAAGTTAAGAAATATTTGAAACCAGAAGTGGAAGCAGATGGAGAAGGACCACACAAGTCACTATGCACAAGCTCCAAGGGAATCGAGGTGTGCCAAGAGGCACATTTGTCAAAACTATCTCGATGATGTTTTTTGAGTACACAACCGAAACAAACACCATCCTTGCAAGATACCATCAGAAGACCAGTCACCATATTATCTTTACATAGTTGTTGCAATGAGCGATAATTTAAGTAACCAAATTGCTCATGCCAAAGTTTGCTCAAGTTATCACTTTGAGCAACAAAAACTGAAGGAAAAGGTGATGACCCAAATTTGTTAAATTTGTACAACCTGGTAATATAATCAACAATTCTCGTAGCTAGGACATGTTGAGGATCTTTAAAATCCTTGATTACAATTTGGTGAGGTGTAAACGTTACAGTTTTACCTTCACCAGAATGAGTGATTTGATAGACTGACAATAAATTGCATGAAATTCTTGGAACACATAGTACATTACTAAAATGACCATTTTCTACTGGAACTGTTCCAAATCCTATAACACTTAGAGAATTATCATCACCAACAAATATTTGTTTGGTGTTAAATTCATTCATAGTAGAAAATATGGCTTGATCCTTATCCATATGATAAGATGATTCAGAATCAATGAGCCATTCATTTGAAGTAGAAGAAGAAGATGCATTATAAGAGTAACTAAAAGCACAAAGTGCATGTCCATGAGAGGTAGATTCTGAAGATGAATCTAGGCTGATGTTGTGCGTCTTCATTGTTGCTTCCAAGGCTTCCATCTTCTTGAAACACTTAGATTTATTATGATTATCTTTCCCACAAAAATAGCAATGACACTCAGTCTTCTTTCCTTTTGTCTTGGATGCTTTGTCATTTTTTAAAGGAGCTGACTGAGAGGGTTTGGGACCTTTGTTTTTGGCTTATTATTGCGAAAATTTTGTTTCTTTGGAGGCTTCAACTTTTCTTTCTGTTGAGAAAATAAGGCTTTCCCAAATGTATCTGCATTGTTGGTTATTCCAAGATAAATGAACTTATCTTTCTCTCTAATTAAAGAATCACAAAGGGATTCAAGACTAGGCTCTTGATAGCTAGCTGCAGTCAAGGATTCTTTCATGGAGTAGAATGTAGATACAAAAACAAAATATGCAAGTCCAAGTTTGGAAATAATATGATAAATACATTGTTTGTCTTCTTCCTTAATATTCCATTATTCACATAAGAGTCTAATAGTTTTATACTTAGATAAATAGTGTTGAATGCATGAAAAATCACTTGGATTCAAAGAAATCAACTCATTCTCAAGTTGATGACCTCAAATTTGTTAGGATATTTAGACACTTAGGAGTTAGTTAAGATCAACTTGTGTAATATATCCGTTAGGTAAAAATGTGTTTCTTTAGTATGCATTAGTATGCATTTGTAAATATTCTAATCCGACAGTCACGATATGTTAAAGACATAGAGTGATCCAACGGTTCAACTTCTCTTAGATCATACGTACCATTGATCCGTGGCTTAACACCTGATTGGTCTATGATCTCTATTTAAAGAGCATAGAGGGTCCTTGGCTAGTTGATCGATTATGAGAAGCTCATGTAACTTTCTTTCTTTTGCATAATAAATTGCTCCAAGTAGCTATTTAGCTGGGGCCGTGGACTGTTTCCCTCTCGAGGTTTTTAACCACGTGACAAACATTGGTGTATTGATCTGTGATCTGTTTGTGTGAAGCGGTTGTTCTTGATGTTCGGTCCTTTGGGAGTACCCTGTGTACCCTAACATGGTATCAGAGCTTTTATGAAGAGTCGCTTTTGGTTTTGATCAAGATCTGGAACCGGTGTTTCCGAAACTTTAAAATGGTTTCTGGTTCTGGTTTTTCTGTGCATTTTTGGCATGTGGGAGCTATTCCATTGCATCTGGAGTGTCGTTTCCATTTGAAAATAGTTTTCATTTCACCGAAAACCATTTTTGTTTGCTCCAGAAACACCCATTTCGACAAATCTAAAGGTATAATGTTACAGTGACGGATTTGTTTTATTTTTTTTAAATCTCTTATATTTTATCACTCTTATTATTAGATATTTTTTGTTTTAGTCTCGGACTGTTTCCTTCCCTAGTTGCGTATGCTCTTTGCCGTGCACCTTGCTCTATCGCGGCGAATCAAAAACAATGAGGGAAAGATTTTTTTCTTGTCTTCTAGGCTACGTATTCTCTTTGTCGTGCACCTTGTGCGATCACGGCAAATCAGAAATAGCGAGAAAACTTGAAAACGTAGAATTTCCGAGTAAGCTAACCAAGATCTAAGCCCATTGTGTCGAAAAAGTTTTTTTTGTTTTTGTTTTTCGTTTTTCGTTTTTTTTGTGATTTGCGGGAAAAGAAAGCAAGCACGAAAAACAAGAGAGAAGAGTAAAAAAAAAAAATCCCCCTTCCTCTTTCCATACTTTCACGTACCTTTTAAACTTAGCTCACTTGGTCCAAAATTGCTTTACACCTTGATAAGTCTTGAGTTCAAGTCTTATCAAGCTACTTTTAGTGCATACAATTTCTATTTTCAAGTTACTTTATTGTAAAAGTGCATCTCATATTAATAAAATAAAATAAAAGTGAGTCACTTAAGTCTTTTAATTTATTGTCGCACTATTTAAAAGTACATTATTGTAAAAATGAACCTCACTTATTCTACAAAAGTGATTCACTTCAAAGCAACTTTATTGTAAAGTGATTGTCAAAGGTTGATCTTTGAAATATGGGGGTTCTTTTTTTTTTGTTGGTCAAGTTAATATTTGCCACGTCACTATTGGAGACATCTTCAACATTTTCTCTGATCAAGCATAACTTCATCATCCAGAATCCGTTTTAAGTGTCGTTTTTTTTAAAACCGCATATTTTTTCGATCTCTTTGCATCCAGACAGTTAGTTTCTATTCTTTCAGCCATTATTTTACAGTATGGCCACCTCTTGTGATATTATACTTACAAGTTCTAACTATTTCTCATGGAAATCTCGTATGGAGGATGTTCTGCGAAGTAGGGGACTTTTTAGGATAACCTCAGGAAAATAAACAGAACCCACTAATGATGATAAGAAAATTAAATGGGCAAATATATGTGATGAATCTTGTGGATTGATTGGAATGTAATCTCTACTGATTTACGATTCCACATATCTGGCATTGATGAACCTGATAAAGCTTGGAAAAAGTTGGAATCTATGTTTGGTAAACACAATGAAATTCAGAGTCATCAACTTGAGAATGAGTTGCTTTTCTTGAATCCCAATGATTTTTCTTGCATTCAAGACTATTTATCTAAGTATAAAACTCTTAGACTATTATGTGCAGAATGCAAGATTAAGAAAGAAGACAAACAATGTATTTATCGTATTCTTTCCAAACTTGGACCTGCATATTCTGTTTTTGTATCTACATTCTACTCCATGAAAGAATCCTTGACTGCAGCCATCTATGTAGAGCCTAGTCTTGAATCCTTTTGTGATTCCTTAATTAGAGAGTAAGATAAGCTCATCCATCTTGGAATAATTAATAATGCAGATACATATGGGAAAGCCTTATTGTCCCAACATAAAGAAAAGTCCAAGCCTCCCAAGAAACAGAATTTTCACAATAAAAAGCAAAACAACAAGGGTCCCAAACCCTCTCAGTCAGCTCCTCCCTTAAAAAATGATAAAGGATCCAAGCAAAAAGGAAAGAAGACTAAGCATCATTGCAATTTTTGTGGGAAAGATAATCATGATGAATCTAAAAGTTTTAAGAAGATGGCAACCTTAGAAGCAGCAATGAAGAAGCACCACATCAGCCTAGATTCGTCTTCAGAATATACCTCTCATGGACATGCACTTTGTACTTCTGGTTACTCTTATACTGCATCTTCTTCTTCTACTTCAAATGAATGGCTCAATGATTCTGGAGCATCTTATCATATGGCTAAGGATAAAGCCATCTTTTCTACTATGCATGAATGTAACACCAAGCAAATATTTGTTGGTGATGATAGATCTCTAAGTGTTGTAGGATCTGGAATAGTTCCATTAGAAAATGGTCATTTCAGTGATGTACTATGTGTTCCAAAAATTTCCTGCAATTTGTTATCAGTCTATCAAATTACTCATTCAGGTGAAGGTAAAACTATGACGTTTACACATCACCAAGTTGTAATCAAGGATTTTAAAAATCCTCAAAATATCCTTGCTAATGGAACTATTGATGATATTACCAGGTTGTACAAATTTAACAACTTTGGGTCATCACCTTTTCCTTCAGTTTTTGTTGCTCATAGTGATAACTTGAGCAAACTATGGCATGAGAGATTTGGTCACTTAAATTATCGCTCATTGCAAGAACTATGTAAAGACAATATGGTGACTGGTCTTCCGCTGGTATATTGCAAGGATGGTGTTTGTTCCGGTTGTGTACTCAGAAAACATCATCGGGACAGTTTTGACAAACGTGCCTCTTGGCATGCCTCGACTCCCTTGGAGCTTGTGCATAGTTGCTTGTGTGGCCCTCTTCCATCTGCTTCATTTTTTGGTTTCAAGTATTTCTTAACTTTCATTGATGACTACTGCAGACACACTTGGGTTTACTTCTTAAAACTTAAGAGCGAAGTATTTAACATGTTCTTGGCCTACAAGGCCCTTGTTGAAAAACAATCTGGTCATCAAATTATTAAGTTAAGATCTGACAATGGAGGAGAATATGTTAACAACAAGTTCACTACTTTTTACACTGAACAAGGAATCCAACAGCAGCACACTGTTCCATACACACCATAGCAAAATGGTGTAGCTGAATAGAAGAACCGCACTTTAAAAGAAATGGCAAATTGTATGATCCAATCTAATGGATTAAGTCTTCAATATTGGGATGAGGCCATAAATTGTGCAAATTACATAGTTAATCGCACACCCACTAAATTTTTACAGGGTATAACACCAGAAGAAGCATGGAGTAAAATTAAACTATATGTAAGTCACTTTCGTGTGTTTGGTTGTGAAGCATGGGCTCACATTCTGGATGAAAAACGAAAAGCAATGCAGCCTAAAAGTGAAAAGTGCATATTTGTTGGATATTCTGAAGATGTAAAAGGTTATAGACTTCTTCAGCCACATTCTCATGATATAATCATTAGAAGAGATGTTAAATTTGATGAAAATCTCTTGGCCTACGATCCTAACTTGGCGGGTGTGCCATCTTTGGCCTGCGAGCCTGATTCAGTGATTGTGCCTTCTTCTTCTTCTTCTTCTAGCTTCCTTGATAGGTTTACAACTCCAGTTTCTGATGATGACAGTGAGGATGAAAATCCACCTCCGCCTACTCATGTTCCTCCAATTGCACCAGCACCAATACTTCCTCGATGGGTCCGTTCAACATGTGAAGCAGCTGGTGATCTTGCTGGTGATCCTAGAGATCAACGTCGAACACGTTCCCAGTTTCAGTGAGCCTCTTCTCTTTTGGCTCAAGTTTCCGAGAATCATGATCCAGAAACTTTTGCAGAAGCTTCAGGAAATCCAGATTGGAATGCAGCTATGGACGAAGAATATCGTTCTTTAATGGCGAATGATACTTGGGATCTTGTTCCTCTTCCAAAAGGAAGAAAAATTGTCAGATGTAAATGGGTCTACAGAACTAAGTATGCATCAGATGGAAGTGTTGAAAGACTTAAGGCAAGGTTAGTTGCCAAAGTTTTTTCCCAAGTTGAAGGGATTGACTACAATGAAACCTTTTCCCCTGTAGCAAAAATGAACTCCATCTGCCTTGTTCTTTCCCTTGCATCCTTACACAACTGGGAAGTGCATCAAATGGATGTCAAGTCTGCCTTCTTACATGGTGATTTATATGAGGAAATTTACATGGAACAAACTCCTAGATATGTTCAGAATAACTCTAGCCTTGTTTGTCTCCTTAAGAAATCCTTATATGGCCTTAAGCAAGCTCCTAGGGCTTGGTATGCCAAAATGGATAGCTTTCTCCTTGACACTGGTTTTTTTAGATGCCATTCTGACCCCAATGTCTACACCAAAAAAGTAGGAAACCATCTCATCATACTTGTTCTTTATGTTGATGATATTATTCTTACTGGTAGTGACCCTAACCTTATAACCCATGTGAAATCCAGTCTTAAGAAAAATTTTGAAATGTCAGACTTAGGACATTTGCATTATTTTCTTGGTCTCCAAGTCTTGCAAACCAAAGAATGAATCTTTCTTTCCCAGTCTAAGTATGCTTGTGACCTTCTTCGTCGCTTCCACATGGAAGATTGTAAACTAGCCCCTTCTCCCTTCCAGTCTGGAGTCAAACTTTCTACCACTTGTACTTCCTCTGAAGTAGATGCCACCTTGTATCGTCAACTTGTTGGTAGTCTTTTATACTTGACTCATTCATGTCCTGACCTTTCCTTTGCCATTGGTCGTGTTACTCGTTACATGAAAACTCCTCATGAAAGTCACTGGAAAGCAGGAAAAAGAATACTTTGATATATTCAAGGTACAATTCAGTTTGGGATTCATTACAGTACAGGGGGGAAACCTTTGTTGGTTGGTTTCACTGATTCAGATTGGGCCGGTGATCCTGATGATCGGAAGTCTACTGCAGGTTATGTTTTCAGTCTGGGATCTAGACCTGTCACTTGGGCTTGTAAGAAACAACAAGCTCTTGCTCTTTCTTCAGCAGAAGCAGAATATCGAGCCACAGTTAATGCCATTCAGGAAGTTTTATGGCTTCGAGAGATCCTTTCAGATTTTGGATTCGAGCAGTAGCCTACTCCACTTTGGTGCAACAATCAAAGTGCCATCAAGATTGCCAAAGATCCAGTTCTACATCAGCGCAGCAAACACATTGAGCTACACATGCACTTCATCAGAAATATTGTTCATGATCATGTTATTGAAGTGCTTTATTGTCCTACAAATGATCAAGTTGCAGACATCTTCACCAAGTCTCTTACAGAAGCGAAGTTTTCTAAACTTCAGTCTATGTTAGGAGTTCAGGAATGTGTCCTTAAGGGGGGATAGGCTCTAATGCCTCCTTCCTTCTCCTAATAGTGTCACTTTTGTAAATCCTTTAATCCTATCCCCAGTTTTTCTTAAGGGGGGATGTTAGGATATTTAGACACTTAGGAGTTAGTTAAGATCAACTTGTGTAATATATCCGTTAGGTAAAAGTCTGTTTCTTTAGTATGCATTAGTATGCATTTTTAAATATTCTAATCCAACGGTCACAATATGTTCAAGACATAGAGTGATCTGACGATTCAACTTCTCTTAGATCATACCTACCATTGATCCGTGGCTTAACACTCGATTGGTCTATGATCTCTATTTAAAGAGCATAGAGGGTCCTTGGCTAGTTGATCGATTATGAGAAGCTCATGTAACTTTCTTTCTTTTGCATAATAAATTGCTCCAAGTAGCTATTTGGCTGGGGCCGTGGACTATTTCCCTCTCGAGGGTTTTAACCATGTGACAAACATTGGTGTATTGATCTGTGATCTATTTGTGTGAAGTGGTTTTTCTTGGTGTTCGGTCCTTTGGGAGTACCCTGTGTACCCTAACAAAACTTCATTGTGTTTACCAAACACAGATTCCAAATTTTCCCAAGCTTTATCAAGTTCATCAATTCCAGATATGTGGAATCGTAAATCAGTAGAGATTGACATCCCAATCAATCCATGTGCTTCATCACATCTATTTTCCCATTTAATTTTCTTATCATCATCAGTCGGTTCTATTTCTTTTCCTGGGGTAATTCTGAAAAGTCCCCTACTTCGTAGAGCATCCTTCATATGAGATTTCCATGAGAAATAGTTAGAACTTGTAAGTATAATATCACAAGGGGCATCCATACTGTAAAATAATGGCTCAAATAATAGAAACTAACTATCTGGATGCAAAGAGCTCAAAAAAATATGCGGTTTCAAAAACAACGCCACTGAAAACTAATTCTGGATGATGAAGTTATGCTTGATAAAAGAAAATGTTGAAGATGTCCCCAATAGTGATGTGGTAGATATTAACTTGACCAACTAAAAAAAAGAACCCCCCTCTTCCCAATATCAACCTTTGACAATCACTTTACAATAAAATTGCTTTTAAGTGAATCACTTTTGTAGAATAAGTGATGTTCACTTTCACAATAATGTTACTTTAAATAGTGCGACAATAAATTAAAAGACTTAAGTCACTTACTTTTTATTTTATTTTATTTAAGTGAGATTCACTTGTACAATAAAGTAAATTGAAAATAGAAATTGCATGCACTAAAACTAGCTTAATAAGACTTGAAATCAAGACCTATTAAGGATAAAACAACTTTAGACCAAGTGAGCTAAGTTTAAAAAATACATAAAAGAATGGAAAGAGAAAGGGTTTTTTTTTACTCTTCTCTCTCATTCTCTATGCTTTCCTTTTTTTCCTGCAAATCACAAAAAACACAAAAAAAAAATTTCCCAACAATGGAGTTAGATCTTGGTTAGTTTACCCGGAAAGTCTACGTTTTTAAGTTTTCTCGTTGTTTTTTATTTTCTGTGATCACATAAAGTACACGGCAAAGAGCATACGCAGCCAAGAAGATAAGAAAAAAACTTTCCCTTTCTGTTTCTGATTCACCATGATCACACAAGTTGCACAGAAAAGAGCATACACAGCCAGGGAAGGAAACTATCTGAGACTAAAACCATAAATATCTAATAATAAAACTGATAAAATATGAGAGATTTAAAACAAATTAAACAAATCCGTCACTGTAACATTATACCTTCAGATTTGCTGAAATGGGTGTTTCTAAATCAAATGGAAATGGTTTTCGTTTTTTCGGTGAAACGAAAACTATTTCCCAATGGAAACAGTGCTTTGGATGCAATGGAACAATTCCCATAGGCCAAAAATGCACAGAAACTCTAGAACCAGAAACTCTTTCAAATTTTTGGCAACACCGATTCCAGATCTTTATCAAAACTGAAAGTAGATCTTCATAAACGTTTTAATACCATGTTCACGTACATAGGCTACTCCCAAAAGGCTGAACACCTTGAGCAACTGCTTCACATAAATAGATTACAGATCAACACACGGATGTTTGTCACATGTTTAAAACCCTCGAGAGGGAAACAATCCACAGCCCCAGCCAAATAGCTATTGGAGCAATTTATTACGCAAAAGAAAGAAAGTTACATATGAGCTTCTCATAATTGATCAACTAGACAAGGACCCTCCATGCTATTTAAATAGAGATCATGAACCAATCGGGTGTTAAGCCACAGATCAATGGTAGGTATGATCTAAGAGAAGTTGAACTATCGAATCACTTTATGTCTAGAACATATCGTGACTATTGGATTCAAATATTTACAAATGCATACTAAAAAAACACACTTTACCTGACATATATATTACACAAGTTGATCTTAACTAACTCCTAAGTGTCTAAATATCCTAACACCATTGCACCTAGCAAAGTCTCGCAATGTAAGAATAAGCTCCCACATAAGAAAATTATTCATTTTCACAATTGCTTCTGAAGGAGAACATATGATCATAGAGACCTCCACAACCTCTGCACAAAGTGTCTCTACTCATCAGACACAAGAAGAAGACAGAGTTATTGTTTCCTCATATATCCGAGTAACTCTATGATGCAAGGCCACACATTCAAGTTGATAATAAAGAAACAAATCATCCATACAACAATTACAACCCCCTTGGGATGTTAAAGAAATGAAGCCTCTTCACTTCAACAAATGTCGCCCCAGGATATCAACTCAACACACAGTTAGAGATATGATACGGGATTCGACGCAATGGAGACCATTTATTCCTGAGGGAGGATTGATCCAGATGGATATCGATGGACACTCACCTATTCCACTACCTCAAAATGGTTAGAATATAATCCGTTAGGGATTATAATATTGTAAATAAATAAATAAAGAATAGGAAGCTGAATAGTTACGTAGGAATATGGATAGGCAGGTCAGAATCTCAACCACCGCTTGAAATGTATAAATATATGCATTGGCATTGGAATAATAATCAATCGGGAGTTATACCTAACAAGTGGTATCAGAGCAGGGCTGTCTGCCATAACTCCTGCCTGCCATTCTGCGTGCCAGACCTTCATTCTGCCATATCTATTTCAGGCTTCCTGCCCATCACTAGTCTGCCCCTGGGCGCATTCATTATGTGCATTTTCTGCTCATACGTTTGATGTATACCTAACCCTAAGTTGTAACCATGCTCTCCATTCATCTTCTGTTGTGTATGCTGCGATATATGTCTACGCCACTCTGAAGTTTAAGACTGCATTGAACTGATATCTCACCACTGTGTTATGAGGAATATGTACATTGTGTTGTGGAGATGAATGATTGAAGTTGTCTATATGCCACTTACTGTTTATTAGGGTTTCATTTCATGCCCCCTTGTCTTAGAACCAGATTTTGGAGCTTCGGCGATCTCTGGGCTCTGGATGTTGCTGCAGCAGCATAGAAGCAGTGTTATTATTATATTGGTATCCGTTCGTTGCTGAGCAAAATACTTCTTCAACGAATTGGTGTACACGACCTCTAGCATCAAATATCATTTTCAGGCCAACGTCAATCACATCCTGCGTAACAAAGAAAGGATGGTTCACGTGTGTTCCTCGTCGTCCAAAACTGAGAGATATGTTAAATTTGAGCATATAGATCTGTAGACAAACACACAACTCACAAAGAATATCTCACAATTTACTCAGCCATTGAAGAATGAAACAGTGCAAAAGGCTTGCAGCTGTGAATGCTTTCATTAATCAAAAAAGTAATCCAGATAATAATTACAATGATGTAAAATGGCTTTAATAGCCACAAGCAATTCGAATCCACATGAGGATGTTCGAATTGATGACTCTACTTGACTGTAGGTAACCAAGACTTGTCTAAATCACAATTGGAGTTCTAAAACACAACTAACTGTTACATTTAGTATGAAATAATGGTTAACTGACTGTGGTAGGTGAGAAAAGGCCCCACATGTGTGCAATTAATTAAACAATTATTTAACTGAATGTAACTGACTCCTAACTTGTCTTGACTAGTCATCAACTGAAGTTAAGGCAATTCGAATCCACATGCCTTGTCTAAATCATAACTGGAGTTCTAAAACACAACTAACTGTTACATTTAGTATGAAATAATGGTTAACTGACTGTGGTAGGTGAGAAAAACGCCCCACATGTGTGCAATTAATTAAACCATTATTTAACTGAATGTAGAGAGCTAGAACTGAATGTAACTGACTCCTAATTTGGCTTGACTAGTCATCAACTGAAGTTAACTGACCTTGGTTGGTTTTGGCACTCCCAGTTGCTTCCTAAATTGTAGGGATTGATCTAGGAGACTCCTAAACTTATGCAATCAAGTGCAATAAGTGAAAGTGAGCCTCACTTAGTGTTCCCCACACTTTGGTAACTGAAACATGTGCCCCAATTAGGTTAAGTTTAACCAATGGTGCTAATGACTATAAATAGACTGGATGGACTCCCGATTTAGACATGACTCCCGATTTAGACATATGACCAAATTTGGACAAGGGAGGATTAATAATCCTAACACCCCCCCTGAATGCTAACTTGGACAAACTATGGGCCCTGGTAACTAAGACCATAGGTCACCCATTACATCAAGTAAAATAAAGTAACTGCTCAAAAATAAGGTGCTTGGGGAAAAACCACATGGGAAAAAAAACCCCTTCTAATTAAGCAGGTAGAATCAGGATCAATCTGGTTCTTCTATGCATAGGTATCGTGGGGCCTGGCATGTGAACCTCTCCATCATATGTCTGGAGGAATCTTCCTCTTTGGAAGAAGAATGATATGCTCAACTAAATCAGAAATATAGATGGCTGCCGGATGAAGACTGGACCCATGTAGAGCAACTGAAGTCAACTGAAAAGTGAGGAAAGGTTCTTGAGAATTCAGAGAATGTGAAGAAAACTCAAGAAACTGATATGTTGCAGCCATGAATAGAAAACCATGAGTGGTAAGAACAGCCCCAAGTGTTAGGAGTAGGTGTCCAGGCGGATGCAGAAAATCTTCCTCTTTACTAGTTCTGTGAGAAGATGAGCATGTGATCAATGGTAGAGAAGCACTGGGACTGTTGAGAGCGAATGCTGGAGCTCCATAGTCTGATATAGATTCTGAAATAGATAATGAATCACATAATAAAATATTAGCAACCTCATATGAGGAAACTAACACCAAATCCCCAGCAGTAGTTTTGTAGGAGACTTGTGGTACTTGTTTCTTCACACCGTTGATGAGAACAGCTACAAGCGGTACTGAAAGTTTATGAATTTGATATATTAAACCAAGAAATATCAGATCAAATCTAAATAATATCATATCAAATCCAATAAGATTAATATCATATTCAAATAAATGGTTAACCGAGACGGTGGATGCACGGCTTTCTTCTTCTTCAAAATTCTGAATTTTGGTGCATGCAATCCTGCAGGAATTTGCTAGAAAATATAGATCATGGGGAGCGAATGGATCACTCTAGTAATCTGATATTTCTTCCAAAATATCCAAGGTATCACATATTTGCACACCAGCAGCAACATTAGAGGGAGAAAAATCAAATTTCTCTTCACTTTCGGAAGCAATTACTAGTAAATTTTGCACAGAATTTAAAGGAAAATCACAGGTGAATGTTTGCATGGAAGTGCAGCAGAGCTTTTCTTCAATATCAGAGATTCGAATGTCTTCTTCTGTTTCAGCAATATGAGAATATGAGATATCAGAGATCTCATGAACTTCCGGAGCATCAGGAGAAGGAGTCACTGCATGGAGACTGTCTTCAATTCGAATTGACTGTGTAGAAGTTTCTGCTTCTTCTTCATCCTGAACAACTTCATCAGAGAGAGTGGAGGCTGAGATTTTTGGATCAAGGATGCTTGTGGTGCTTCCAAATCCAAAGGTTATGTCCAATCTTTTCCATAGTTCCAGTGGATCTTTAATATATCTACTGAGGTAGCGCATGCTAGGAGAAAGAGCAAGTTCCATTATTTCAAAAGCTTTATCCTTTGCCTTTAGCCAGTCATTATCACTCTCAAAATAATTTCTACCGAATCCATTAGACACTGAATAAAGTTTTTGTCTTCTCAGACATATATTCATCTTCACCCCCCATTCAAAATAGTCTAAGGATCGGGTGAGAAGAGGAACTGTTGAATTCATTTCAAAGTTGTACCTGCAAAATAAAAAAATGATCCAGTAGGAGATCTGAGGAGGAGAAGTGCCTTGTCCGTCGAGGCTCTGATACCATGTTAAATTTGAGCATATAGATCTGTAGACAAACACACAACTCACAAAGAATATCTCACAATTTACTCAGCCATTGAAGAATGAAACAGTGCAAAAGGCTTGCAGCTATGAATGCTTTCATTAATAAAAAAAGTAATGCAG
>LPNX010758322.1:370230-414580 GCA_001517045.1 Pseudotsuga menziesii | reverse complement strand
TAACCGAGCATCTTTTGAAGTTAAATTTCGAACATTTTGATCTTGATGATGCAACACTGTTTATAAAGAAAGTTGGAATATCTGTTGTGTATCTTTTGGTGTATGTAGATGATCTTTTGATGACAGGGAACAATGAGAGCTATATATCATCCATAAAGAACAATTTGAAAAAGATCTTTGAAATGACAGATATGGGACATCTCCACTATTACTTAGGAATTGAAGTCACTCAACATCCTAAGTACATATTCCTATCTCAGAAAAAATATGTTGGAGAACTACTAAACAAATTTTGCATGACAGAATGCAACCCTATATCTACTCCAATGGAATAGAAAATGAAGCTCACATCAAGCGAAGGAAAATAATTTGAGGATGCGACCAAGTATCGACAACTTGTAGGAAGTCTTATCTACCTTACAACAACTAGACCAGATATTTCTTATGTTGTTGGCATACTCTCAAGGTTCATGCATAAACCTTGTGAAGGACATTGGTCAGCTGCAAAAAGAGTTCTAAGATACTTGAAGGGGACTCAAGGCGTCGGACTCAAGTACTCTAAAGTGGATGACTTCAAACTTATTGGGTACTCAGACTTAGATTTTGATAGCGATAAGGAGACAGGAGTATCAACTTCTGGATACACTATGAGTCTTGGATTAGCAGTTGTTTCATGGAGATCACGCAAACAGTCAGTTCCAGCAGATTCAACAATAGAAGTAGAATATGTGGCTGCAGCTGAAGCAACGAAAGAAATAGTATGGCTTAGGAAGCTACTTGAAGATTTGCAAGAAAAACAAGAAAATTCCACTCCATTATTGGTCGACAATACTTCTGCAATCAAGCTGGCTAAGAATCCTAGATTCCATGATCGAACCAAACACATCAACACAAAGTATCATTTGATTCGACATCATGTAGAGGCCAAGACAGTCCATCTTCGACATTGTTCCACAAATGATCAAGTTGCAGACATCTTCACCAAAGCGCTTGGACGAGAAAAGTTTGAAAGATTCAGAAACATGCTCGGAGTTACGAACACCCCTTCGGATTAAGAGGGGGATTGTTAGAATATAATCCGTTAGGGATTATAATATTGTAAATAAATAAATAAAGAATAGGAAGCTGAGCAGTTACATAGGAATATGGATAGGCCGGTCGGAATCTCAACCACCGCCTGAAATGTATAAATATATGCATTGGCATTGGAATAACAATCAATCGGGAGTTATACCTAACAAAAACAATTGTCCATTTTAGCAGTTTTCTAGTTATTTTCTATAGTTTTTTGAGTCCTAAACTTCCAGGGTCGTTTTGAGCCCCTAAGCGACGTTTTTTAGCAATTTGGGGGTCAAATGGTGTCTATCAACAATCATTTAGTCGACCAAAAGTTGGAAATATTAGATAGACCTTTCCAATGAGCTATCGAATGCCCAAATCAGAGATCGTATACAAAAGTTATGACCCTGGGAGTTGACTATTCAACTTACCACCTTGGGGCCACAAAATTTATGATGGTTCATCTTATAGCGTTACATTTTACACTTTTGGGGTTCTCACCCTCATTATTATTATAAATAGGCCCCTCTAGCCTCATTTTGTATTTATCTTGGTATGAATGAGCGTAGCAGGCACATCTCTTCTCAAATGTAACTACCACAACTCTAGCAATTGTATTATAGTCTGCTCTATTTCTACCATTTAATAAAATATGTGTTTACTGTATCTCTGTTATCTTTGCAAAATGACTGTGATTGTGATTATGTATATGTTCTTTCATTTCGTTCACACATAAACCTGGATCATAATCTTAATGTTCCTAATGTTGATCCATTAATGAAAACAAAAAAACATGCAAAAGAAATCCCAAATAAATTAACATCAATTTAATATAAATCCAATTAACCCCATGATAAACGTTCGATATATCAATATTGACAACAATTGCTTGTAATATTTTCACATGCTAAAAATATAAATTAATCATTAGAAATGGATCTAAAAAGAAAAAAATATTTACTATAATCTTATAGATACAATTGTAAAAAGAAATAGGATTGGATTCCTCAAATGTAAGAAAAATATATTATATTTAAGAATCTAAAAAACTGTGGCATTAAATGAAGCAAGCATCTTCCTTACTCTACTAGACTCCTGGAAGGTCATTAAAAAAATTAATGCCACAAAATACAAATAAGACACCCATTAGGTTAGAATGATTTTTCTTTTTCAAGAGTATATAGAATTATTTACATTTCTTCATACACCTTCTCAACCATCTCCCATTATGAACATTGTTCATAAAGCTAATACATAAGAAAGTCATTCTATCAACTTATGTAACGATAGGCCTATCCTTAGCCTTATATATTCTTTTAATGAGACTAAGTATATCTTATTATATCGTCAAACGAGGTAGCCACGAATTTGTTATACTTATTAACTTTATTTTTTAAGGTTTTCACATTCTTTTAGTGAAATGGACATGGACTGAAATATGCCTTTGATTTTTCATCACTTAAAACAAACCGTGGTGGTCTAACTTTCACATTCCAAGATGTATCTGTGTTCCAAGGGTGTTTTTCCTTTTTATGTGGCTAAGTGAGAGTAAACTTGAAATCATCAAAGCTATAGCAAAATCTTCAAAGTAAAGGATTTTTTTTTCTTCCCTACCAAAAAGATTTTATTCTATTTGAATTTTTTTTTTATCATGGATAGTTTATTATTTATTTTTAATTAGATTTTAATTTGATTGAATTCAAATTGAGATGTTGAAATAAAATTGATATAGATCCCTCAAATGCACATCATTTATTGGGTCCTCTAAATGGGAATAAGGGTTTTAAAGAACCCATTAGAATAAGAAATAGTGTAAGAAATTGAATAAGGTGGATTAATTTCATTATGCTTGATATTATTAATTAAGAACCATTATTATAACTATTATGGAATAAATGTGGCATGGCCTCACAAAAAAAGTTCACTAAGTAGTTAGAAACATATTTTTTTAAGCTGCTTAATTCTATTATAATACAGAGGTAAAAATTACAGATGTCAACATGACCAGAGGAAGTTCTTGGCGATGAGGCCACCACCTTGACCTCTAAAAAAATGGTCGTCTGAGAGAGCCAGAGGAAATACTGTTCCACTTTGAAAGTAAAGGCCAAGGCCAATATACATACATAGTTACATAATTTAACAGTAAATCGACAGAAATAAAAACAAGACCTCAAAAAAAAGACACAGGAATTGACCCAGAAATAGACATAGACTTAGTCCCAGAAATAGACATAGGCATTGACCCGAAAATAAACATAGAAATAGAATTGGAAATAGACACAGGAATGTAAAATAAACTCCATAATAAACCACTTGACACGATATGCAAAAACAAAAAAACATGGACAAATTGGTCATCTGACAAGTGGATTTTCTAGAATTTCTTCAGTTGTGGGGTAGTCCCATCTTTCCTCTTGTGACTGGCTGGGTGAATTGGCGGCAACTTCTCGAGGCATCTGAGGCTTTTGTTGCTGCAGAGCAAGCTGCTAGGCGGACATCGCCTTCAAACGCTTGAATAATGGCTTAACCGTCGAGGGGATGGGGAAGGACATACCAAAACAAGGCATGATGGTGCACCCAGTTGCACTACCACTACCTCACCATTGGGAAAAACCAAGCCACCTATAGTTCTACTGCTACCTCTACCACCCCGATCATGCCTTTTTCCATTCAGGCCACCATGGCCTGAGATACCCACGTTGCCTTTCCAAGCGAACGAGCTCTCCATTTTTGTGAGATGAGAATCCATCTCTGAGATTCTAGTCTTCACTGTCTGAACCGTGTCTCTGGAATCTGCCAATTGGTAACCATATCCTCCATTAAATTGCAAAGCTTGTTCTTCATGAGCCAATAGTGATTGATTTGGCTACCATCCTTACTAGTTACAAGCTTCTGATTTAGAACATGATTCTCCCAAGCTTCCACGAGGACACAAACCCTATCAGAGATATCCGATTCATAGTTCACTACCACCTGAAAACTACAACCTCGCTAAAATTTTCCTCTTCCCAAGGTGGCTCTTCTCGGAGTTCCATGCTGCCCTGACATGCTAACCTTGATGCGCTTCTTCTGCCAAAGATTATCAATTTGCAGGATACAGTCTGGGATGGCAAAAGCACTGTGAATTTTCAGGTTCTCAATAAGACAAGGAGTGCATTTAGTCGATTTGAGCCGAAAGCTTATGTCCAAATACCACACCGCCGCGCTCAAAACCTTCTCCCTCCCTGCCACAGTACGAGCCATGAATGATGATGCAAAGCCTTGAAGGCTAGGATTGGACCAGATATTCACCACCCCACGTCATAGGTGCGGAGGTGATGATTTGCTCTACTCCTAGGCTTGGGAAAAAGACAGCCTCAACAATGATTCAGACATGTGTTTTATCAGATTACTTCTGCAGAATCAACCACAGATCAAAACAGATAATAACTCATCTCCTCGTTCATATAAAAACATAACCCAAAAAACTTTCTATGATCAATTTGATCTCTCTCACGCTCATCTATTGATCTCCCTCTTCAATCACAATTCGTCTTTCTCTATATAGGTTGCGCATTTACATTCATGGTCCACTACTAACTAACTCCTAACTGATTTAACTGGCTAATGACCAATATCCACAAAACGTGGTCAACAAGTACAAAAAGTGACACAAAATAATCAAAAGTAGTCTATCTTTTGTCTATCATGCTATCTTCGTCTTGCTCGGTGTCTTCTAAGCTTGCGCAGCATCTACGATGTTGCACAACTTACCCCAACCCCTTGCCAACATGAGTAAAATTGAATCTTTAATTGGATCTTATTTGTTGATTGAGATAAGGTTCCGTCCCTTTCGAGACATAGTCCCAACTTAGGAGTTCACAATTGGAGGTTTTGAACATCAAAGGTGAGTGGTTCTCGAAGGCTTGATGGCTTTGGGAAAAGACAGGATTTTATATTTTATAAGGATTTTATATTTTGTTTTCTTTGTATTACAAGTCACTACAAATAAAGAACCTATTGCGCAGGTCATAGACAAGTGTAGAATTTAGCACATGTTTTTCAATTGGTGAGATTTATGAAAACAATGCATCGATGTTCAACACAATAATACACTCTAGTGCTACATAATAAAAACATATGAATGAGTAAACTACGACACATAGAGCATTGCATCACACAAAAATTTAACTCTTTTCTTCTAAAAAATAAATTAATAAAAACATATGAATCGGTAAACTACAACACATAGAGCATTGCATCACACAAAAATTTAACACTTGCTCTTTTAAAAAATAAATTTATTCGTGCCTACATACTATAGCAATTCACTAATGCAATATTTCATGTCATACTCACTGAAAATTTGTCGTCTTCGTCTTGTTAAAAAGTTATTGGTACTCGCAATATATAATAGTACAATAGTATATTACATCATAATAGGCATTAATGCCTACAAACTATACAATGGTAAACAATTACAAAGATCTTGTGTGATAAATAATTGTGTTGATAGGTGCTTTACAACTTAGTATAGGAAGATTTTGTAACTTTAAGCAACGTTATGTAATGTTACATAATGGTATGGGGAGATCTTGTAATGTTAATGTGTGGTTATGGTAATGTTACATAAGGGTATGGGGAGATCTTGTAATGTTAGTGTGTTGTTATGTCGGCTATAAATAATGAAAAAAAATAGAAAATTAAAAATAAAAACAATTATATAAACAGCAAGAAGTATCACAAACTACACAATAAACACCACTAAATATCGCAACTTGGAAGCCTTATGCAACAGATCTGAATTTAAAATTTTATCTCAACTAGATCTAAATTCTATAGTAGAGAGGAAGAGTAGCAAATAAGAGGGCATACGCATGTAGCCCATGGGATCTCCGTTGGCAGGCTGACGCAGCCATCTCCTCCTCCCAGCGCAATCTCCACCTGCCTGCTATCTCTATTGGCAGCCTCACGCAACCATCTCCCAACCAAAATATTCTCTTAACCAGCAGGCCAACAACCACCAGTTCTTAGCGTCACCCTCCTTAGCTTAAAGAACAAAGGTAGGCAGGCGAATGCAACTGAATTTGCTGGTGGATATAAAAAGATTTCTAATAATCAACATTTCTACTAATCAACTGAAAAATATTTCTAGATCAAATCGCCCGTACTAGAAATCTCTCTCATTAAAATGTATTGCTCAACATTATCCCCAAATTAAAAATATGTTGATCCTGATATGGCTCTATGAATGGGATGCCTGATCAGCCTAAATGTATCTGGATTCTCTCACATGTGATAACTACAATAATCGATTATTGAATTGCGTGAAGTTATGAACTTCCAAGTTACATAAAATCATGAGTAACCTGGAGCTTTGTGGAATTTGAAATAAAGGAAAACAATGTCAATGTAGGAATACAATTTGAGTAAAAGTAAATGAACAATCACAACCAATATGTTAGAGGAAAAAGTAAAAGAAAAAGGAAACCACCATGGTTGGGATTTAATTTAATTTATTTAATATATATTTCAATATATTTATATTAATATATATTTAAAATATATATAAAATCTATATTCATTCAGTATTTCTACTGCAAGATCAATCCGACAACTGATTCCTTATACTGCAAAACATTCAAGACATTGAAATCAATGTCATATTTTCACAACCAATTTTAACAATGTTGTTAGGCATGGCATTTCTGCTGCACATTTCCAGGATTAACAAAATAGATTTAACTGTTCATGATGGTTTCCCATAAATAACCTTTTCACAACCAATTTTAGCAATGCTTTTAGGCATGACATTTATGTGGTGCATTTCCAAGATTGATAAAATAGATTTAATTGTTCATGATGGCTGCCCATAAATAACCTTTTATAAATATAATGATTTAGGTAGATTCCCGAACACATTTTTCTATGTTGATATAGTAGTTAAAAGTTGTAGTTATTCTAGCTACTGAGAAACCCTACCAACAGAGATTATTTTTATGCGAAAATAATATATCATAGGAGTAATGCATAGTAACATGAGCATCCTTCTTCATTTTTTCTCTCCAAAGAGATACCTAGAAGATGATTCACCTTCGGGCACACTCTGCACTTTAGTTGAAGGACACTCTTGAAAACATAAATATGAACTCATGCACTTTAGTTGAACGACGCTCTTGAAAACATAAATATGAACGCATGGATATAATTTAAGTACCATCTAAACCCTAAAAAATGACCGAGAATAAAAAACAGTTAAAATTGAATGGAAGATCGCACTTAGTAATGAAATTCACATTGTTTTGGCCATCTGCCCGAAATTTTAACCGTGCTACATGATGGAGTCTCTAAACTCGTGACAGAAGCGTTATCGTTGGAAGAGATTCGATAATTTTAGTATTTCCTTGGGTTGGCTGCGTGTTTGAAGGCTTAGCTGAGCCAAAAAGGTAACCCAAAGAGATCTTCCTGCCACCACTGCTAACACCATGACCGATGATATAGTTCTGTTGTGTAATTGTACGGCACTGTTATCAATCAAACTTTGTCTACAAGAAACAACCAAAGCCATAGGCTACTTGGTAGCCACGAAGCTTTAAATAAAATGACCAGACCATATGTGAATTGTTTTAATGAAATATTAAACCAAATCGAAAGGTGTACGATATTCCATTGAAGAAAAGTGCAAAAGGGATGGAATGAACATGGCGGGCATTATTGAAATATATATTAAAATATATAATAATATATATATTAAATTTATGGAGATGAGAGGCATGATGGAAATATATATTAAAATATATAATAACATATATATTAAATTTTTATTTCAATTTAAAATTAAATTAAAATATAATTATAAATTATAAAGATTAGAGCTGTACTTTCAAGTCTCTATCCTCGGAAGACCGAATTTCTAACCATGTTTGGATCAAGTGAAAATGGTGAAGAGCATCTCAATCTCTACCTTGAAACTCGGCTAGGTGCTGAAGAATGCTGCTGCATTTCCTTAGAAACGAATTTGCTACATGCTGAGCAAGGGGAGCAATGTTCTAAATTGAAAGATAACGAATCTAACAGTAATTCCAACCAGCTAAAGAAATGGACAACTCTTACAAGCACCATGTGAGAATTCGAGTTGAGTTGAATTAGCTGCTCATTAGGTGAGATAGTCGTTGATAGGAATATCATACTCGAGAAACTCTGTTTACATGAAGAGACATAACCAAAAAGGATGTTATACATATCCAAATGCATATGACGGTTTTTTAATTCAAACGAGAAGTGTAATTATATTGTAATTGTTGTACTTCAAAGCTCGAAAGCATATTCAAATTTCCTAAGTTTCAGAAATTGTAGCCCATGACGAAATCTCAAGTTCAAAATTTACAAATGTGTTTTACTAGCATAGATCTATCTAGAAAAAAATATACCAATTGTTGAAATAGATCAAATTTCTAAGTGTAAATCTTTTTTACTCGAAATGTTGAAAAAAATGTACAATAATGTAGAATCTGGCTCTTCTAAGCAAAACAAAAGAAGACTAAATGTTTGGGGTAAAATCGGAAACCTTAGACTGAGTGTAAATCTAAACCATATTTTCATTTATTTAATCCTTACAAAATTATTGTCTTTAATTTCGAGTTTAACAATTTATTCAATCCTTAATACTTATTACTTATTGAGATAGTCATCATAATTCTATCTATGTTTTCAACTTAACCTGTTCCTTAGAATGTTGATCAAACTCCAATTTTGTGTCAGCGTCCATGACTGAAACCAGCCTAGATCCACATGCTAGGCTCTATCAAGCACCAAGAGGGATCAAATCTCCCGAGGTGCAAACCTCTCCTCGAATAGCTCCTTTCCTACAATACTTGAGAAGAGGTTGGCACCTCGAGAGATTTAATCCCTCTCGGGGCTTGATAGAGCCTAGGATTTGGATCTAGGAAGGTGATAAATACACTCGTAAACAAGACTTCGACATCGACCTTTTTAGGAAATAATGTTGTCAATAATAAAAATTATAGCATTAGTGTGTATCTCTAAAACAAATATATTATTGTTGCACGGCAAAACAAATGTATTATTGTTGCATAGAAGGGGTGCATTCTACAACCCAATATTGGAGAGATGTGTAACTCCTTTTGTGCTCATACTAGAGTCAACACTCGTTTTTATAAAAAATTAAAAAATATTATTAAAATAACATGTTGATTTAAATTAAATTTAAATTATTTAGAATTGCATATATATATACTAAGACCATAAACATTGGAAACATAAAAGAGACGCTCTCATTTTCTCTTGATGAGATCTTCCGAGAGATATAAGATAAGTAGCAGAAAAGAATCAGTTGAAGATAGCCCTTTGATTTGGATTTTCTAATTTAGGGTCATGTTTTCCTCTCACATCAATAGTCTTGAAAAAGGCAACAATAGGATACTTTGTAAGACATATTTAAGAGGATACACCTCAGAGGATTTGTCTTCGTTAGGGTTCAATACTCTCATGGGTGATTCTACATGCTAACTACAATTTGGTTTCATATCGTATACATTATCCTAGATAAGACTATCACTAGAAGATGATGTTAAGCCTAAACAAGTTTCTGTGATAAACATATATCTACGAGTTTTTTATTTCGATTTTAAACCATGTAAAACTCCTATCCAAGTACCATTGGTTCCTCACACTCATGGAATAATACAAAGCGAGGATATTTTAAATTACAACTTTACCATACATTAAATCCTACGTAATTATGCCTAATCTATATAATCTTAGATTTCTTAGCTCAAAACAATCAACCGAGGCATCTAGAATATTCTTGAAATTGTATAAGTAGAACAAAAAAGTCCCTTTCTTTTGGAAGGAAAACTTCCAATGATCAACAACCCATACAAAATATTTAGATTGTAATTCTTGTGCATAATACTTAGCCAATGATATTAGATACTTGAAATTTACACCATTTGTCATGTAAAAACATATTTTTCAAATTAAGCAAATGTAAACCATTCAATTCTCAAGTTTGATGGTTTGGAATGTCATACACTATAGCATTCTTGTAGAATGTTCCTAAAACTATCTATGAGGCCTCTCGAAGTCCATTTCTTCCATCAATAATTTAGTTACTGGACCATGATTCGAAATGGACATATTTCTACATTAAATAATCAAATGCTTCATATTTAATATCCGCAAGATATCATGTCATTTAAGAGGGACATCATAGAGGTGTGTGTAGATGAATTTGGAGTCATCTAGAAAGAAATATTTTTATAGTTTCGAAGACCTATTTTCCTTATAAATGCCAATTGTTACATTTGCTGGTCATAATTCACACTAGTTTTGAAAGAAATTGACACAAACACGAGAATACTATTTAGCATAGGCATGACGTAAATGAGAAAAATTACACTATAAAAGATTAAATAGACAAAAAATTACTTATTTCAAGTTTCAAATTCCAAATCATTTGATAGACTCTCATCACTATATCAAAGGTTCTAGATAACTGATTATTAGTCTTTTGTGCTCCTTGGATGATATCCATGTAAAAGAATACAAACATAAAATGCTAATATACATGGTTAAGGCACCCATGGTAGATTGATATGATGGTAGTGATATGCCTATCCTTCCCTTTATTGATGTAACATAAAGGCTTTTGGTAGAATGAAAGATTACGAAATGGCGTAAATAATAATGGGGAGAAGGGGTCAACAAAAAGCTTTGGAAAACTAATTCCACTTGAGTAAGAAGAAGAGAATACAAATTTGGTTTCCATCACATTCCAAAAGGAAGTCAATCTAGCAGAAAAACAAGCCTACAAGAACGCCTTACCAACATCCAATCTACAAAAAACATTTTGACCAACGACAGGTCAAAATGAACATAAACAAAGGGGTTATAAATTTGGAAGCGAAGGAACACAAAATATTTAACCCGAGCAGAAAACAAGAATATTTATCCAACAACATAATCAATAATCACCTCCGATGAAAATATATCTCGGATGGACCGCATCACAAAAGATGCGACATTTTTTCTTTGGAATTTGTAACTCGTATCGGCTCATCTCGTCAAGTGTCATGAGTACTAAAATAAAAGATCAAAAGATGACATTACAATAAAGAAACTAGATGTAAGCCTTGTCTTCAATAAATTTTTGAGGAAAAATCTTCCCTTAAGGGGAAGACAATTTAATAAACAAATTAAATAATAAATAAGCAATAATAAATAATATTAATAAATAAATTAACTAATTAAATTAAATGAAAAGGCACCTTATAAAAGGTGATGTCTCATCACAAAGGAAACCCTTGTATGGGTATTTATACAAATACCATTCTTATTGTAATATCAACCAGTGTCTTATAAATTATATATTTTATATTCATGGATTACTCTAATTTGGCTTATCTATGTTGGTTATTTCTGTAAGAAACAAATTTTCTTTGTTTCAGCCAATAAATAAATGGGTTGTTTTGACTAACATTGAATAGTATCCTTTTCTGCATGTATCTATTTAAATCTCATTTACTGTTCCCCTATGTCGAGCTAAGGAGAATTGCTTCATATTCAGCGTGATTTAATGTCCACTAAAATTCCTCTCAAGTACTTTCTCTAATTGGGTGATTCCTTCCTCAAAGTTGGCATCATGGGTAGTTAAATAGTTCGAGGGCAGAAACAATGAAAGAAAACTCAAAACAAACCCTAAATCTCTTCCATGCAAAATATAGTCATGGTAGCTTGGCACCTTTTGTCACATGCCCCAATTTTGCAAAACACAATTTTATATTATTTGAGGACAATATGTTAAATTTTATGCTCATTTGTAATTGATGAGTGAGCAGGGTCAAGGATATTTAATGTAAATTTTGAATATTTTATTTATAAATAAAAAAGGAGGACACGATAGCTTACGAGAGATGTTAAAAGAGTGTTTACTAATCAAATTGGTGGAGGAGACTGGGTGGAGAGAAAACTGACATGTGGGAGCATCCTCAAACCACTTCTAACTATTGCAGGTGGCAACCTCCCTATAATTGGGGTCATGATTCCCCAAGAAATTGGAATCAGAGCAGGTGGCTCAATTAATGACAACTGGCCCAAAAGACCTAGGCAATCTTTATAAACATTCCCATTGAAGAGAGTTGAGGTTGCTCATTCTAGAGAAGTGATCATTCAGTTTGAATGAATGTAATTCAGAGAAATTCAATGGAAGCAAAATCTGGAAAGTGTTTGAGGGGATAACTGCTGATTGATTTAGTTGCATCTTTTAAGCTAAAGATCATACTACTGAGAGCAGAGTATTTTACTAAGATATTGAACTAGTCAGTTGATAGAGAGTTCTACTATTTGCATTCTCCACCAATTCTCAGCAAAGAAGGCCAGGAATAGTCTCAAGAGTCCTGAGGAAGCGTTGTTTGAGCGCTCTACAGGAGATTGGTAGGGAGGAACAACCTCCTAACATTGTTGTCGTTTGTGCTAAGCAGGTTCTATGTTGTTTTATTTTATTGTGTTAGTTAAATGAATCTTAGTTTAACTAGTATAAGAATGTTAAAGTACAATTTGTGAAATGTTATAATTAGTATCCTTATTAGATTGTTATAGAAATGAAACTGGCTTAGAAATTAATGAAATAAAATGAAAATAATTTATATACTGTGTTTTTCTACACCTAGAAACCACGCCGTACTGTAGCATAGGTAGAATTCTTTAAGAAGATAAGAGAATGGAAATAGTAGATAGGATAGTGTATCTATAGATAGTAGAATAATTTTATTCAATGTCAAAATATTAGGGAGGAAAAACAGTGTTATGATTTAATTATATTTCTCTGTTTTCACTTAGTATAACTGAATGGAATGCACCATAAAAACTACATTAGAGTTACAATGATTACATACAGTTAAGTGTATAAACAAGCTACTAATCATATAGTTTATATTCTAACAACATCATCTAAATCTAAGACTAATATTTAATATAAACTAGATAAGTTATATTAACAGTTCTTAATTTATAAAGAGTAACAGAGTTACATAGTTTATTTTCTATCTTTTTGAGAACTATGAATAAATTCTACGTGACAGTTTGGTAAATAAAAACTATAAATATAAACAATAAGGAATACAAAATATAAGAATTTATTTATCTAGAAAATACTTTATATTACTCGACAGGTTTATAACCTATGAGGAAAGAACCCTAGGGTTGAAACCCTAACTTATAAATTATTTAAATATAATTTATTTTACTTAAGGATTTAAACCTTTTCATTGATAACTATATATTAAATACACCCTACAAGAAGTTTCCAAAGCATATTTTAGACCGTTCACAGTATTTTATGCAAACAAATGTCTTTTATAAACAAGCAAGATAAGATACACTTAACAATTTAAATTACCACTATACACCTATAATAATCAAACCAAATTAACAAGTAACAGAACCTAAGTAATAATAAATTATTAACATATTTTACACAAGGGTTTTATTTCTGGTAAAACCTTAGCATGCATATTCCAAACAAGTAAGTTAATATTATAAATTTCACATTACAACTAATCTATAGTTCTCATATTAAGAGTTCTTACAAAAGTTAGCTTAAACAGTAATTTGATTCATTGACAACGAAGAAAGAAAGACTATAATTACCCAGAATCATGGATTACAAAATTACAAAAACCATTGCAAAACCGAGACAGAGCTCGAAGTTAAAAATCTTCTTAAAACCAAATGTGTTGCATTGACAAGCCGTAAGGTTAAAAAATTAATCAAGATACATCACACAGCTCAAGGCCGGTATTAGCCAGCATTATAGCAACGGTTTATAAAATTAAAATGGAAAACAACTTATCAAAACCTCCTATTAAACTAAGAGACCGAGCAGGATTCCAAGCACGGAGTTCTCCTTCAATAACCCTAAATACAAGTAGGGCGAAACCCATCTGAACTCAGGGCTTACCGGTTAAAGCCATGAAGCCTCGAAAGACGATGGTCGTGTGTCTTTCAACGAAGCTTGGAATGGCCATGGTTCCTATAAAAGCATTGTTACTGAGCATTAGTTAAGGGTTCGTTTCTATAATATTAAAACCCTAACTGTATTCATAACTTGACAGACTTTACATAACAAAAACCGAGATAATCTTTAGCTGTAAATATAAAAGTATAGAGCAACGAAAAGACTGTCACCAGCTGTGTAATGCATACACAAAAATATCGAAACCCTACGACTACTGTGGAGCACAAACAATAGAAAAGAATCTTTATCTTCACAATGTAGTGACAGGTCATGAGGGAGAGCAGGACTGAGCTACGAACAAGCCGAGAGCCAAAACACAAAAACCAGTAAACACTTGCAGGGAAAGGTTCATAGCTAAGAAAGGTTTTCAAACAAAGACCAAGCTTCAGAAACCACAACAACGTCGAGCAAAATCCTTGGAGCAAGATAGTGGAGGAACAACCTTCACGACCGCCATGGAACTATGCAGAGTAGCCCGCAGACTAGCGTTAACTTCGGAGGCAAATGACAAAGAAAATAGGGTTTGGAAGACCTTTATATTGCCAATATATGTATAGGAGGTGTCCACGTGCCCTCCAATACTTTTAACCATGCAAGGGTTGAGTCCATAGTCCACCCGTGGTTTCAAACATCAAATTATTAAAACAATGATATAAACAAATCAAACACAAAACTATGGAGTGCATTTATTATATTAATCACCAATGACAACACATGAACTATATCATTGGTATGATAGCTTCGAGATTCGCATGTTTGTTTAACAATAATTTAATAACGTTGACCCCAGTGAAAGGTGGTATCAACTATGTCTTATGAACTTTCCCAATGTTAACCATGCATTAGAACCTTTACATTGAATAATGGATAGGTATCCTTGCAACGACGATAAATATTCACATAATATTTTAAAGTTCAAACTTCATCACTTGTAAACCAACGCCTTTGGGTTGTTATAAAATATGGAGTTTGACTTAAATAGTAAAAGTATTTAAACCATGACAATTACAAGGCTCGACCTTGGTATAAGCTCGCACCATTATTAGTTTGCAACTCGACTGGTCACTAATAACAATAGACTCTGTCATTATTTGTCAAAGATGGTATGGGATTTTTTATTTATGTCTGTTCTTAGCATAATATAAGAACATGGGTCATATTAGTTTACACTTAGGGTATACTTCAGATTAAAGGTTTTAGGTAGAAAAATCTACCATAATAGTTAATATAAACATTAATTTATTTAAAGTGAGGCAATACGGTAATAGTAAATTACAATGGAATAAACCATGCTTAAGGTCGATAATCATTGGAATAACACTGATAATATATTACCTATGACTTAGACTTATGAAAGTGATGATAGATAGTATTCCATTATGCAATGATGCATTTAATTGCAATAACCAAACTTATATGGTCAAGAAATTTCTAGGCAATAAGATTCTTACGGCATGCAAGTAACAATCAGATTGGTATATTATAAAATAATATGGTAATGTAGGTTGTTACAATAGTACATGTAGCAAGGCGATAATGTAAGTATGGAAGTTTATAACTTGATTAGTGTGCATTTTTGTTTTACATACAAGTAACAGGTTGATAAATTCCATAACTAGTAAGTTAAAAATAAAATCGAAACATATACTCTAATGAGAATCTTTACTATCAAGATCAATAGAAGTTCTTTCATAAACAAAAGATAGTAAGAATAAATATAACATTTGTGAGATAAGCATGTTAAAATAGAAGTAAATATATGACGAAGATTATGAGCTTTAAGCTCACAATAAGTATCTTTAGTTTCGCTAAGCTTGATAAATATATCAACCTTTATATCTAAACTTTGTATATAGTTTTAGAATAGAAACTATAGAAGACAAATTACATTACCTCATCAGAGTTTGTGTGAGATTTATCAGCTTATCTTACTAGCATATTTATTAGCAAACAGAAATACTTCTTGCTACCTTATGAATTAAACTTATACTTGATCGATCATTGCCTGTTGAACCTGTAAGAACCAGCAGTCCATTTGCATTAGCACAAATGCTAAGTAAGCCCAAGATTTCAAAGATAGATTTCACCTACTTGCCAAAAAGTAGACTTATTAGTAAAATTGAAAGAAAACAATATGCAAGTAAGTCTTCTATACTTTATGAAAATGATGTTTTTTTAGTTAGTGTAATATGAAAATGTTTAATACTAATCGTTAGATTGTTACATTTTCCGCTCACCGCTAGCCGTTAGTAAACCCCATATTAAGCATTTTATGTTATCTTAAATTTTTTTAATTTTTGTGAAAATTTGGGGTTTTGACATGTGGTATCAGAGCACAAGGTTCAAACACTTGGACTTGATGAAGCCCAACTTACTTTTATGAAATAGTGAATTTAAAATTATTTGTGTTGATGTTATTTTCTTTTAGTGTTATTCAACAAAGAAATTGTTTCTGAAGTTTAACAACAGCTATGGAAAGACTGGAGGAATATGCGGAAGAGGAATATCCCTTTACTGAACAAGAAAACTTACAAAGAGACCCTATACAAGAGGACATAACCACTAATTCCTCATAACTTTTACAAATAGTAAAAGACTTAAAATATTAAATGGAATCTGCTAAACGAGAAAATGAAAGGATTCTGAGAGCTCAGGAGGAGCTGAATCAGATCCTAACAGAAATATTTCAAACTGAGGAAAGGGGTAAAAGAGTTGATTCAGAAGATATAAGTCACCAACATAAATATAAAAATATTAAGCAGAACAAAAATGAAAGCAGCTCATCTTCAGAAGTATTTGGTGATCAACGTAATTTTCATTCCACTAGTGATAGTAGTGATGACAATCATTATACTAAAAAGAGAAAATATAAACCATATGAGGAAATTTCTGGAGAGTTTAAAAAGACTAAACCACCAACCTTCAATGGAAAAATGCAGAAGGGGGAGGAAGCAGAATCTTGGTTATCTAGGATGAAGAAGTATTTCCATATTTATAACTATTCTAACAAATTAAAGGCTAGAATGGCAATCTACAATCTTTCAGGGAAGGATGATATATGGTTGCAAGACTTAAACAGAGTGAAAGGAATAAGAGAGAAGAATGTAAATTGGAGTACCTTCAAGAAGTACTTTAAAAAGAAATTTCTATCTGAGCAATACTATGAGGAGAGAGCAAAATAATTCTATGAGCTTAAACTAGGTTCAATGACTATGAAAGATTTGAATAGCAAGTTTTTAAGTCTGCTTAGGTATGTGACATGCCTTGTAGATGAAAAACCGAAGGTAAAATGATTCCTCAGTTGTTTACCTTATCACATCAAGGATAGGATCGAGTATGATAATCCAAAAAATTTGGAAGAAGCTATGAGGAAATCTAATTTCTGTTATGAACAGAATCAAAAGAAGGAGAGCATGGCCAACTGGAAGGCCAAAAATAATAACAACCATTATGATCAAAAGAAGAAAGAGTTTGTACCCAACCGGAATTCTAAAAATAATAAGGCCAAAAATTTTCCAAACAAGAATTTCCAAGGGAATAAGAATAATTCACCAAGCAATCAGATCAATTCAAAGGGTAAAGAGTCTGCTAATAATCATGGAAATTACACAAAGAACTTTGAACACAAAGAACCCATAAAGTGCTAGGAGTGTAATGGCCCACATTATGCCTCAGTCTGTCCTAATCAGAAAAAGACTGTCAGTAATATCCATACCATACAGAAGGAGATGAATGTTGGAGACCTAGCTAGGACTATGCCCACAATCAATGCACCCTTGGAGAATCGATAAGCAGACTATCAAACTTCCATGGTGGAAGTAGAAGGTACGATAAACCAAAACCCTATAGCTATTTTAATTGATCTAGGAGCTAATCTAATTTATATTTCACCTCAATTGGTAGAAAAATGTAAGTTGCCTATAGAAAAATTTGAAAATTCTTGGTTGGTTCAGTTAGCTACTGGTGTAAAAAGGAAGGTAACTTGTTTTGTAAAGAAATGTGCAGTAGTTATGGGTCAATTTGAAACTGTTGTAAATCTTAATTTACTACCTCTTGGTTCTTACGACATACTAATCGGTATGGATTGGTTATAGCAAAATAGGGTGATCTTAAACTGTTATGATAAAACTTTTACGTGTATAAATAATAATGGAAAATCAATAAGTGTAAAGGGAATCCCTAGAAAAACAACTATAAGGTAGATCTCTGCTCTACAGCTTAAGAGAGCTGTTAGGAAAGGTTGTAAGGCTTATGTAGTAACAGTAATTGATGGGGAAAATTTAAACAAAACAAGCAAATTAAAACTGGAAGACATACCAGTTTTAAGAGAGTATGCTGATGTGTTTTCGGAAGAAATTTCGGGACTACCTCCGAAAAGGGAACTAGATTTTACCATTGAGCTGGTACCTAGTGCAGTACCTAGCTCAAAGGCCCCTTATCGAATGAACATACTTGAACTTAATGAGCTAAAGTCACAACTAGGGAACTTAGTGACAAGATCTATATTTGACCCATGTGTCTCCTTGGGGGGCACCTATCATCTTCGTTAAGAAAAAGGATGGAACTATGCAACTTTGCATAGATTACCGTCAGTTGAATAAGATTACTATTAAAAATAGATACCTGTTGCCTCGCATAGATGACATGTTTGATCAACTATGTGGAGCCACGGTGTTTTCAAAAATTGATTTAAGGTATGGATATCACCAAGTTAAGATTAAAGATGAAGACATCTTTAAAACATCTTTTAGAACTCGATATGGCCATTACGAGTTTGTCGTTATGCCATTCGGGCTTACTAACACCCCATATTTTTTATGTGTTTAATGAACAACGTTATGCATAAGTATATAGATAAGTTTGTGGTCATGTTTATCGACGTCATATTAATCTATTCAAAAACTGAAGAAGAACATAAAGAACATTTAAAAATTGTTTTGCAAGAGTTACGAGATCATCAACTCTTTGCAAAGTTTAGTAAATGTGATTTCTTTAAGGATAAAATTTAGTACTTAGGTCATGTGGTGATTAAGAAAAGGATTTGAGTGGATCCCGAAAAGATAAAGGCAATTTAAGATTGGCCGGTTCCTAAGGATGTAACTGATGTTCGATACTTAATGGGAATTACCGGTTATTACGAGAGGTTCATTGAAGGTTTTTCGAGAATCGCAAATCCAATAACTTCCTTGCAGAAGAAAGGAAAGAAATTTGATTGGAACCAATAATGCGAGGATAGCTTTAAAAAGTTAAAAACTTTATTAAACAGTGCACCTATTTTAAGAATAGCTCATCCAAATAAAGAATTTGTAGTGTGTACTGACGCCTGCAATGATGGTTTAGGTGGAGTATTGACTCAAGAAGGGAATGTTATTGCTTATGAGTCTAGGAAATTAAAAATTTATGAAAAGAATTATGCAACTTATGATCTGGAATTAGCTACTGGTATACATGCTCTAAATATGTGGCGTCATCACCTAATTGGTAGAAAATTAATTCTAATGACTGATAATAAATGACTAAAATATCTGTTAGATCAACCTAATCTAAATGCTAGACAAGCTAGGTGGCTAGCTTTTCTAAGTGAGTATGATTTCGAAATTCAGCACGTTAAAGGGAAAAAAATAAAGTTGCTGATGGATTAAGTAGAAATGCAAGGCTGAACTTTACAGCAATTATCAGCATGTATACAACAGATCTAGATGAACAGCTTAAAGCAGGGGTAGAACAAGATGAAATTTACCAAAATTTACAACCTAAAATGAAAGAAAATCCAATAGAAAGCTTAAGTAAAGGGTACAGTTTGAATGAAAAAGGATTTTTACTGTACAAAGACAGAATATATGTACCTAAAGTTAAGTTATTAATTTTGGATGAAATCCATAAAACTCCATACTCAGGCTATTCAGGTTATCAGAAGACTATAACTATGTTAAGAAAAGAATATTTTTGGCTAAACATGAAGACTGAACTGATAGAATATATCGCTAGGTGTTTTGAATGTTAGCAGGTGAAAAAATGAACATCAACACCCAGCTGGATTGCTTCATCTATTGCCCATTCCTAGTTGGAAATGGGAGATAATTAGCTTATATTTTATTATTGGACTGCCTAAAAATCAGATTTTAAATGATTCTATCATGGTAGTGGTCGATAAATTAAGTAAATCAGCCCACTTTATACCTGTTAAAACTACGTATAAAGCTGCAAACATAGCTGATATATTTCTAAAGAAAATTTTTCGACTGCATGGGATACCAAAAGTTATAATATCAAATAGAGACCATAAATTTACCGGTAACTTTTGGAAATCTCTGTTTAAAGGATTAAACACTACACTAAATTTTAGTACATCCTTCCATCCTCAAACAGATGGGCAGATTGAAAGAGTAAACCAAGTACTGGAAGATTTACTAAGAATGTATGTGAAAGACCAGCCAGGTAAATGGGAGGATTATTTGCATGTGGTAGAATTTGCTTATAACAATAATTATCAAGTGTCAGCCAGATTTAGTCCTTTCGAAATCTTGTATGGAAGGAAGTGTAATACTCCTATCTCTTGGAGTAATCCGATGGATAGATTAGTACTAGGTCCTGAACTATTGAAAGAAATGGAAGAAGTTGTAAAGCAAGTACAAGGTAATCTGAAAATTGTGCAGGATCGACAGAAAAGTCAAGCAGACCTTAAAAGAACTCTAAAGGAGTTTCAGGTAGGTGAACATGTGTTCATCAAGGTGAGACCCAAAAAGAGCTCTCTCAAGTTTGGTAGTTGTCCAAAATTAGCACCTCATTACTGTGGTCCATTTGAAATACTGTCCAGGATTGGACAAGTAGCCTATCAATTAGCATTAACACCGAATTTAAGAGTTCATAATGTTTTTCACCTTTATGTATTAAAGAAATAAGTTCATGATGCTACTCATGTTGTTAACTGGAATGATGTACAGGTGGAACCAGAAGGAGATTTTGTGGTGGAACCGGACTGTATCCTCGGGCGGAGGGAGATCACACTTTGGAACCACACCATTGGTCAGGTGAAGGTGCAATGGAAGCACCTTAGTCCAGAGGAAGCCACCTAGGAATTGGAAGGTAATATGCGGGATGCATATCCAATTCTGTTCCAGAAGAATTCTGAGGATGAAAAATAAATAACATCAAGGACGATGTTATACTTTTAGGGGGTATGTATGTCACATGCCCCAATTTTGCTAAATACAAATTTATATTATTTGAGGACAATATGTTAAATTTTATTCTAAGTTGTAATTGATGACTCAACAGGGTCAAGGATATTTAATGTAAATTCAGAATATTTTATTTGTAAATAAAAAAAGGAGGAGACAACAGCTTAGGAGAGCTGTTAAAAGAGTGTTTACTAGTCAAATTGGTGGAGGAGACTGGGTGGGGAGAAAAATAACATGCGACAGCATCCTCAAACCACTTCTAACTGTTGCAGGTGACATCCTCCCTACAATTGGGGTCATGATTCCCCAAGAAAGTGGAATCAAAGTAGGTGGCTCAATTAATGACAACTGGCCCAAAAGACCGAGGCAATCTTTATAAAAATTTCCATTGAAGATAGTTGAGGCTGCTCATTCTAGAGAAGTGATCATTCGGGTTGAATGAATGTACTTCAGAGAAATTCAATGGAAGGGAAATCTAGAAAGTGTTTAAGGGGATAACTGCTGATTGATCTAGTTCCAGCTTTTAAGCTAAAGATCATACTGATGAGAGCAAAGTATTTTACTGAGATATTGAACTAGTCAGTTGACAGAGGGTTCTACTATTTGCATTCTCCACCAGTTCTCAACCAAGAAGACCAGGAACATGCTCGGGAGTCCAGAGGAAGCGTTGTTTGAGCGCTCTCGAGGAGATTGGTAGGGAGGAACAGCCTCCTAACGATGTTGTCGTTTGTCCTAAGTAGGTTCTATGTTGTTTTATTTTACTGTGTTAGTTAAATGAATCTTAGTTTAACTGGTATAAGAATGTTAAAGTACAGTTTGTGAAATGTTAGAATTAGTATCGTTATTATATTGTTATAGAAATGAAACTGGCTTAGAAATTAATGAAATAAAATGAAAATAATTTCTAGACTATGTTTTTCCACACCTGGAAACCAGGTCGTACTCTAGCACAGGTAGAATGCTTTAAGAAGATAAGAGAATGGAAATAGTAGATAGGATAGTTTATCTATAGATAGTAGAATAATTTTATTCAATGTCAAAATATTAGGGAGGAAAAATAGTGTTATGATTTAATTCTATTTCTGTGTTTTCACTTAGTATAACTAAATGGAATGCAGGAGAAAAACTACATTAGAGTTACAACGATTACATACAGTTAAGTATATAAACAAGCTACTAATCATATAGTTTATCTTCTAACAATATCAACTAAATCTAAGACTAATGTTTAATATAAACTAGGTAGGGTTATATTAAAAGTTCTTAATTTATAAAGAGTAACAAAGTTACATAGTTTATTTTCTATCCTTTCGAGAACTCTGAATAAATTCTATGTTAGAGTTTAGTAAATAAAAACTGTAAATATAAATAATAAACAATACAAAAACTAAGAATTTATTTATATAGCAACTACTTTATATTACCCGACAGGTTTATAACCTGTGAGGAAAGAACCCCAGGGTCGAAACCCTAACTTATAAATTATTTAAATATAATTTAATTTACTTAAGGATTTAAACCTTTTCATTCATAACTATACAAATACACCCTACAGGAAGTTTCCAAAGCATACTTTAGACTGTTCACAGTATTTTATGAAAACAAATGTATTTTATAAACAAGCAAGATACGATACAGTTAACAATTTAAATTAGCACTATACACCTGTAATAATCAAACTGAATTAACAAGTAGCAGAACCTAAGTAATAACAATTTATTAACATATTTTAGACAAGGGTTTTATTTCTGGTAAAACCCTAGCGAGTATATTCCAAACAAGTAAGTTAATATTATAAATTTCACATTACAACTAATCTATAGTCCTCATATTAATAATTCTTACAAAAGTTAGCTTAAATAGTAATTTTCTTCATTGACAATGAAAAAAGAAAAACTATAATTACCTAGAATCATAGATTACAAAATTACAAAAACCATTGCAAAAATGAGAAAGAGCTCGAAGTTAAAACTCTTTTCAAAGCAAAATGTATTACATTGACACTGTAAGGCTAAAAACTTAATCAAGATACATCACGCAGCTCAAGGTCAGTATAAGCCAGCATTATAGCAAGGGTTCATAACATTAAAATGGAAAACAACTTATCAAAACCTCCTATTAAACCAAGAGACCAAGCAGGCTTCCAAGCATGGAGTTCTCCTTCAATAACCCTTAATACAAGTAGGGCGAAACCCATCTGAACTCAGGGCTTACTGGTTAAAGCCACGAAGCCCCTGAAGACGATGGCCATGTGTCTTTCAATGAAGCTTGGAATGGCCACGGTTCCTGTACATGCATTGTTACTGAGAGTTAGTTCAGGGTTCAGTTCTACAATATTAAAACCCTAAATGTATTCATAACTTGACAGACTTTACATAGTAAAAATCGAGAAAATATTTACCTGTAAATATAAAAGTATTGAGCAACGAAAATATTGTCACCATCTGTGTAATGCATACACAAAAATCTCCAAACCCTATGACTACTGTGGACCACAAATAGTAGCAAAGAAGATTTAGCTTCACAACGTAGTGACAAGTCAAGAAGGAGAGTAGGATTGAGCTACGAACAGGCCGAGAGCCAAAACACAAAAACCAATAAACACTTGCAAGGTAAGGTTCACAGCTGAGAAAGGTTTGTAAACAAAGACTGAGCTTCGAAAACCACAACAACATTAAGCATAAGACTTGGAGAAATCTAGTGGAGGAACAACCCTCACAGCCGCCATGGAACTATGTAAAGAAGCCCGCAGGCCATCGTGAACTTTGGTGGCAAATGACAAAACAAATAGGATTTGTAAGACCTTTAAATCGCCAATACATGGATAGGAGGTGACCATGTACCCTCCAATACTTTTAACCATGCAAGGGTCGAGTCCATAGTCCACTTGTGGTTTCAAACATCAAATTATTAAAACAATGATATAAACAAATCAAACACAAAACTATGGAGTGCATTTATTATATTAATCACCAATGATAACACATGAACTATATCATTGGTATGATAGCTTCAAGATTCACATGTTTGTTTAACAATAATTTCATAACATTGACCCTAGTGAAAGGTTGTATCAACTATGTCTTACGAACTTTCCCAATGTTAACCATGCATTAGAACCTTTACATTGAATAATGGATAGGTATACTTGCAACGACGATAAATATTCACGTAATATTTTAAAGTTCAAACTTCATCACTTGTAAACCGGCGGCTTTGGGTGGTTATAAAATATGGAGTTTGACTTAAATAGTAAAAGTATTTAAACAATGACAATTACAAGGCTCGATCTTGGTATAAGCTCTCACCATTATTAGTTTGCAACTCGATTGGTCAGTAATAATAATAGACTCTATCATTCTTTGGCAAAGATAGTAAGGGATTTTTTATTTATGTCTGTTCTTAGCATAATATAAGAACCTGGGTCATATTGATTTACACTTAGGGTAAACTTTAGATTAAAAGTTCTAGGTAGAAAAATATACCATAATAGTTAATATAAACATTAACTTATTATAAGTGAGGCAATATGGTAATAGTAAATTACAATGGAATAAACCATGCTCAAGGTCGATAATCATTGGAATAACACGGATAAAATATTACCTATGACTTAGACTTATGAAAGTGATGATAGATAGTATTCCATTATGCAGTGATGCATTTAATTGCAATAACCAAACTTATATGGTCAAGAGATTTCCAAGTAGTAAGATTCCTACAGCATGCAAGTAACAATTGGATTGGTATATTATAAAATAATATAGTAATGTAGGTTGTTACAATAGTACATGTAGCAAGGCAATAATGTAAGTATGGAAGTTTATAACTTGATTAGTGTGCATTTTTGTTTTACATACAAGTAACAGGTTGATAAATTCCATAACTAGTAAGTTAAAAATAAAATCGAAACATATACTCTAATGAGAATCTTTACTATCAAGATCGATAGAAGTTATTTCATGAACAAAAGATAGTAAGAATGAATATAACATTTGTGAGACAAGCATGTTAAAATAGAAGTAAATATATGACGAAGATTACGAGATTTAAGCTCACAGTAAGTATCTTTGGTTTCGCTAAGCTTGATAAAGATATCAACCTTTATATCTAAAATTTACATACAGTTTTAGAACAAAAACTATAGAAGACAAATTACATTACCTCATCAGAGTTTGTCTGAGATTTATCAGCTTATCTTACTAGCATATTTATTTGCAAACAGAAATACTTCTTGCTACCTTATGAATTAAACTTCTACTTGATCGATCGTTACCTGTTGAACCTGTAAGAACCAGCAGTCCATCTGCATTACCATAAATGCTAAGTAAGCCCAAGATTTCAAAGATAGATTTCACCTACTTGCCAAAAAGTAGACTTATTAGTAAAATTGAAAGAAAACAGTATGCAAGTAAATCTTATATACTTTACGAAAATGATGTTGTTTTAGTTAGCGTAATACGAAAATGTTTAATACTAATCGTTAGACTGTTGCATTTTGCACTAACCGCTAGCCGTTAATGAACCCCATGTTTAGCATTTTATGTTATCTTAAAAATTGTTAATTTTTGTGAAAATTTGGGGTTTTGACACCTTTAATAAATTTCACAGGGATACATGCGAGGTTATTCATGCATACGACATATGTGTTGGCTTATGAAGATGACTAAATGGGTATCTTCAAGTTCATGTCATCTTATGTTATGCGACTAGAAACAATGAGAAAGTATAATAAATATCTCATCGGCCTTGTTATTTTGAATCACCAAAGTCATAAACCCTAAATAGTACAATTTCAATCTTTTACTCACATAAAAGACATTGTTGTGAAGTAGATTGGTGCATTCTACAAAGTGCTCCATTAGATTTTGATTCAAAAATGTATGAAGGTTCCATATATATAACAATAATTACAAAATTATTTTTATTATTAAATTCTTTACTAAAATCCCCTTCCATAGCACTAGAGACACTTGCTTTAGTACTTATTAGCAGTAGTCCATTGAGAAGGTTACATAGTTCCTAATTAAGTTGTACACCACTAGCACTTAATACTCTTTCTGCTAGGTCTTTGCAATAACTACTAGCACTTTGTTTTATCCCTCTAAAATATATAAAGTCAAAAATAAAATATGCCTCCAGGATTGCACTTGTGGCCAACTAACACTTATAGAACCTTTTTGCTTCACAAAATTCTTCTATGGAGTGTTTAGCTCAAATCATTTCCTTCACAAATTCATTGTATGCAGTGTTTAGCTCAAGTCATTTCTTTCTTCATGATCTAAGACATTTTCAGTAGATTTGGCTTCCTTTAGCGGCAATTTTAACACCCTCGAGGCCACAATGCAGGGATGCAATCCAACTCCAGTCTTCGCTTAATTTGTTGAAAATAAATTGAATGTAATATTTACAAGCTTGACCTTATCTGTCCGCCACATCCTACGCACTAAATTACAATAATTGTGTTAGGTTTGATGCCCAATAAAAGTTCAATTAATATATACTTCTTTTTAATTTTCATTGAAAATATTAAATTGTTGAACTCTATAAAAATTTATATTTTGTAAAAAATTAAGTAGCTTATGGTGGAGACTAATTACTCTGCCGATCACTATATATCCCACTCCATGGAATATAATAAGAGGCCCTTTTTCATATAGGATATGAAAAAATAAAGTAAACAATAATCAAAATGTCAATATCCATGTAATTGCTAGAATTATTGGGAACTCTTTGTTTTTTGATTTGAAAACTCTATCCATTAAATTATACAAAATGTGGATGAATGTCATATACAGTATTTCAGTTGATCAACATGACGATTATCCTATCGTGAGGGAACATAAAGAGTCGAAAGACAGTAGAGGCAATGACTAGCATTGCATACATGTAACTATGTCCTAGGAGAATATTGTAATGAAGTTGGGCGTTGACAACCCCAATGTCAATCAACACTATTTTTCCAGATAACTTAACAGGGACATTCATGAGAATGCCCTAGGGCTGAGAAGAGCGGCCATTGTAGGTATGAAGAGCGGTGTTGGAATGTTGAATGATGAGTGATCCAAGTTTCTACCAAACAATGGTTGACATAACGTAGGTGGATATCCCCTCATCAATAATACATCGATGTATGGAAAAATTCGTAAATGTGACAAAAAATTGGCACCATGGGTTCTCCTTAATCCAAGTCGAAGGTGGTCATCCTAGAATTAGATTGATCTATAGCACCTAGCATAAAAAACAATGCTTTACGCTGGGGGTTCTATGTAGGAGGTTCAACGTCGTTGTTATTTGGAGGGTTGTCCTGCTGGACGCCTCCATGGGGTTGGTTGTTGCCTCAATTCCTACCTCTCTTTTAATTTCCCTTCCCTTGTTGGTTATTAGGGGTGGGTTGGTTAGGGAGGTTCTGCTCTGCGTAGACCTATCCCATAGAAAATGAAGAAATCAAGGCTAGAGCCGAGGTGGGTTGCACAGGTGGTACATAATACAGCAGAGGAGATGGAGGGGCTTCAAATACGACCATTTGGACAGAACACGAGTGTATCGAACAAGTAGGTCTATGAGCATGAGGAGTTGGCGTGGAAGGGGTGGCTCCAGACTAAGCTGTTACGCGTGAATAATCAAGGGTGTAACCGCGAGGTGCATAGGATGAAGTAGTTGCGGATTGAGCCATCAGAAGTGAGTAGTTTGAGGGGATAACTTGGTTGGGAAACATTATGGGTATTACTAGGATGGGATGCCATCATGGGAGAGGCCAGATAAAACTAAGGACACTTGGTAATGGAGCCGACAACTCCTTCAGCAACATGAGATGCCCCCGACATTTCACGACGTGAGGTGTCGGACAGAGGAGCATCAAATATAATGGTATACAAGTAGCCGGACTGGGCATAGATCATATCGAAATGTTGAGCCTTGAGGATGGCTTCCTCCTCTATTTGTGGTCGCTCAGATGCGACATCCTTGGCTATGGAGGGGAGTAAATATTTGAGGAACTAATCACAGAAGATCCTATCTTCTAACTGGATCTTACACAATCTATGGCGACGACGCCATTCATGGATATGATCTATGATATGGGTAGCTATGTTCTGGCAACATGATAGTAGGATATCCACTCCCTCATCATAACGGACGACTAACTGGAGGTACTAAGGGAACATTGAAGCTAGCGAGGAGAAGTCAGGGTAAGTAGAATGAGGCAATTCAATGTACCACTTGGTCCCAACACCTGTAACTGTACGTTGGAACAACCTCAATCGAACAGAGTCATCCACAATGATGTTAGATTAACACCACAGGTGGAATGATATGATGTGATTTTGAGGGTCCTCTCTCTCCTTTCCCATAAACCTAGGATGTTTGAGGGAAGCTTTGTAGGCATAGGAGGCCATTGTGGGTGGTCATGAATGGGGTCATTGGTTAACTGCTCCAAATATGGAAGGTTAAGACTATCCATAAAGGGCAAGCCAAAGTTGAGGTTGGCTCAGGAAGGACCAGCGATGGTGCCGATAGCTACCAAAACGGTAGTTCCCGTGTATAAATGGGGTTGGATGAGGTTGACTTTTGATAGTAGGAAAATTCACTAGTATGGTAGGAATAGTCGGAATCGATGTGGAAGGGCCACTTCCCCCAGGTATAAAAGGTGGAATGGTAGTGACAACGGTGGTTAGAATGGAACCACCACTCATGGGTAGTGAACCAACATTAGTGTGTGCAGTGACAACGGTCCCACTAGGACAAGGTCCTAAAGGCCTAGTGGAAGGGATAACTGTGGTGATAGGTGGAATTGATGTGAGCCCACAACTAACAATCCCCCCTTGAAAAGGATCAGGATGTGCACCAGCCATGGGCCTAGATGGAGCAGTGAGCAAGGTGGGTTCAGAATAATAGGAACCCGAATCATATTCATAAGCCCTGTGATGTCGAAGATGTCTTTGATGATGATGGTTCAAAGAACCGAACTAGGGGATGTGCTCCCTAAGCTTATGTGAGTAGTGTGGTTGAGTTGTGATGATTATATGGAGTGTTGTGTAATGAATGACAACTCAAGAGGATCAATCTAAGGCTCAAAAAACCAACTACAATAGAGTGTGTAGAAGGAGAGCATATGAAATGACGCCTCACATGCCAACAACAATCTCTAAAGCCAAACTATGATAGCGGGTCACAACAAGGCAAGTCTACAACAAAGTGGCTAGAAATCTATCAAGAAGCACTACCTATCAAATAAAAATGACTCACTAACCTATGGGGTATTAGTGCAAGCAAGATCCATACTACAAGCTGAAATCCCCTCACAATTCATATTGTCGAAAGGGTGATGAAATCCTAGTTAGACAATACAAAATGGAAAAACAATATAGGCTAAGAAAATCCCACTACCGAGAAGGACCTCTGGGTAAAAGAGCCCTAGAAGAATGGCCACTAGGATACCTCGTCATGACACATCCATTTAGTTTGCTAGGATGCAAATATAATGCAGTAAAGATAGTAAATATGCTACAAAATGAAAAAAATCATCCAGAAAAAATATACTTGAATCAAATAAGCAGTAAAAGGAACTAATCAACCGTAGGAAACATACATGGGGTGTCAACCACCGAACTCAACTAGAACAACTCATAAACCAAGCAGATGGGATATCAAAACATACAAAGGGGCTGCAAAAAAGACGGTCACATGAAACAAAGGGACAGTCGCAATATGAGCCGAAAAATAGTCGACGAACTTCTATCACATAAAATAGAGGGTTAAGTGTGACTGGGTTGCTCCAAATCGAGTCACAGTAGAGAATAGAGTCACTCCGAAAGTTAGAGGGATCTATGTTTTTAATCCAAGTCGCTCTTATCAAGTTAAAGGTGCGACCTAGGTCGCGCGTATCAGGGAGAAAGACGCGATGCGACTGCGTCTCCTTATAGTGGTTGGAACCAGTGCCTTATAATCAACAAAGAAAATACTTGCAAGGAAACACTACTTAATTTCTTTATAATGGTTATCAAATTCTATAACAACTAAGAAGCCCAATGATTAAGCTGTCAATCTGTTTAATCTACGGCTTCATTGATTAAATTGGGTTAAATTGTAACTGATTAAACGGTAATTTTCATTTTTCTGTTCAATCTACTGTTTTATTGACTAAATCCCCTTAATTTTTCATACAGTTCTGCATAAAATGAGACAAAATATAAATCATAGGATATTGCAACCAATAGTGTAAGATTAATTGAACATATTAGAGGCAACTAAGTGACCAAAATAAAGAAAATTCTTCATCTTTGATATGCTAACCACAAATAATTCCAATTCCTAGGTAAATAGGTTGATGTTTAAAACTGCATATCTAATTTCTCGAAACTTCGAATTGTAAGCGTCTATTGTTGAGGGTCTTTTCGTGAACCATATTACATAAAAGAAAAAAAAACGGTCCACAAAAAAAATGACAAAAGAAAATGGTTTCGTAAGAAAAAAACTTGTAGCGTCAGAAACGGGAACGCCACGCCAGTAAAGAAATCAGGTTCCTGTTTCTCTCTTGTTTTAGGAGGGAAATCGTTGCATATTGTAACCCAGCAATATTTAAACCTGTTGCAGGCTCTCTAATGCAGCTGCAACAGGCTTGATACCAGTTGGACCCTAAACAGCTTAAAATCCAACCAGCATCAAGCCATCTACCGCAACATTAAAGCCACCGCAACATTAAAGCCAAGCCAGCTACCGCAACATTAAATAGTCGGTAGCAGACTAACGAACACGTCCGTAAAAAAAACACATGTTTCATTTAACGAGCGTAAGCACCCAGCTTTAAAAAAAGAAAAAAAAAACACCAGTTCCATTGAACGACGCGGCCGATTGATTCCAATAACGTGGCCAGTGATCGATATCGTGCATGTATTTATGCCTTCATACACCTGCAAGTCTTCATTTGATTCTAGAAAAGTAAAGGGAATTGAATTGAAGTTACAGAGAAGTTGACAGGATTCAACAGGAATTTCCACATTTTTCGCTCTAAGGGAAGACACAACCAGGAAAGAAATGGCCGACAGAAGACACATTTCTGGATCTCGCTCCGCTCGGCCTCCAAGGGATATCGAGAGGGAGCGCAGACGACGACCGAGTCCAACTCGCTCACGTGAGAGGCGTAACCGATCAATTGATAGTCAGATACCTCCGAATTATGAGGCACAAGAAATGTAATACATCTTTTCTTACTAGAAAGTCAGGTTAATCCTCCAAAAAAAATTAGATGTCAAGTCTTTGTATTTGTACATTAGGTGGAAAGGAGATTATATATCGGATACATTTCCATATATGTAAAAGGATAATAGGGGTGAAATATATTCAGGACTGAGAAGTTTGGAGCAACAATAGTATACATTGTTTATTTAACTTTGATGTAATGCGCGACAGGGATGAAGATGCAAGAGAAATTGAAATAACGAGGAGGAAGCATAACTTTTTTAATGCTCACAAGTTCGAAGAATGGTAAGTTTTTGATTAATTATTATTTGAACTGAGCAAATTCCTCAATTTGCAACTCTATAGCTACTTTTTTACTTTACTCTAAAAATGTGAATGAAATTGAGGTTTTACCTGTGCCAGCAAGATTGACATTAAAATTTTTAATTTAGTTTAGATGGCAGTAATGTTTACTGTTTTTCTTGAAATCTCATTCGCATTGAATCGAATCGTTGCAAATACGGGTCAGGTTTAGAGATTTGTATCACCCTTCACGTGAAACTTGCAAGCAACTGGGAAAGCATATGTTGGAGAGTGCAATATCCGAAGCGTTAGATGCTTCTTTCGTTGACACGCTTCCAGTTGGAAACTCTGTCTCCAAATACAAATGTAAAGCCCCGAATTGTCCGAAGTCCTTTAAAGCTCTTGATTTTGCACTTAAGCACCTGAAGAACAAACACCCCGAGATAGTCCAATCCGTGACAGAAACTAAAACTGACGAAGTGTATTATCAACACTTCATGAAGTAAGTAAAATTCTGAGAATAGAAGGCATGATAATAAATACCTCTCTTTTCTAATATATTTCGATTTGTATCTAGTAAATACTAACCTTTTTTTTAATCTATTTGCTGGATTGGTTAAAGGGATCCATATGACCCTTTTCCACAACAGGTATAATATTTTATTGACCATTAAATATATCGGTTTGTCTTTATCTTGGGAGTGATGATAATCATAGGCATTGCAGGATTACTGCTCCACTTTCTATCATATTTGTTTACGCTAAGGTATCACATTTGATGCAGTTAACACAGATAAACAACTTACAGCGTCGTCCACCACCAGTGTTTGTTCCTATACAAGGAGCTGGGTAATTAATTTTTTCGTGAAGTATTTTAGTCATTTCTTGTCTCCCCGAAGTAACTAATTTATGCAATATTCCAGGACCCTGGGACCGTTCGTAGCTGCTCCAGTTGAAGTAACGTGGGAAATGATAGCAATTGGAGCTCTGGTTACTCCAACAGTTTTAAATTCTCGGAATCTTGTAAGGTAATTAGTACGATTTGTTTTTGAATTTGCTCCTGGTAACTTGATAAATGAATCAAGTCAATTTGATAAAACAATCTTTTTGTTTTATCTTTGCAAACAGATATGATGATGTCAATCGTCCGAGAGAAGATGAGGTCACGGTTACTGATTACAGATTCATAAATATCTGATTACTGGGAAACATTTTGCGATATATTGCATTAAGTTGCTTGCCCAAAGACAGGTAGAAAAGAATTGACATCTTGAAATCCCTAGGATATAGACTTTGAGGCTTTCAATCGGCCTGTTAGCACTCACTCATTAGTGGAAAAATGATTATGCTTGCCAATTCATTGAACGTGTTAGTCTAGGCAATTAGATTTGACTATGATCTGGATGGATCAAAATGATATGGAAGTTTGATATACATGTCTGGCACCCAATGAAATTTCGACATTTTAATATCAATATTGCACTTGTAATCGTCCAACGAACTAAAATGGAGAAGTCACAAACTAATATTTTATCTAGGTAAGATTGATTGGCATAGGCATAAAAGAAATGCCATCCCTTTAAGCAAGTGCCAAAAGACGACCTAGCTAAGTATGCACAATGCCCAAGAATGCGATAACCAAGCTATTGACATATTTTTTCACAACAAATATATTTTTGTACAGGAAACATTTTATCATCGAGGCCGAACCACTTATTCACACTGGACGGGTATCTTAGTAACCAAAACCCAAGATATCACTGAAGAAGAGTTGTGAGGGAAATTGAATCCTTAGTTGGATCTTGTTTGTTGACTGAAATAAGTTTCCATCCCTTTCCAGACATAGCCCCAACTTTGGAATTGATAATTGAAACTATCATACCTTCATTAACCAAATGGTGGAGGATTTGAGCATCAAAGGCAACTGGTTCTCTGAAGGCCCGGTGATTTTGAGAGAAGAAAGGATCTTACATTCTATAATAAATTTACATTTTGTTCCATTACAAGCCACTAAAAACAAAAAAATATCATAAACACGTTGTTTTGGTGTTATATAATTAATTAAATTTGTCAAAAAGAAATTTGGAAAAAAACATGTTGTACAACCTATAGCTGTAAAATTTAGCACATGTTTTTCAATGGGTGAGATTTATTGAAAACAATGCATACATGGATGTTCAACACAATAATACACACTAGTGCTACATAATAAAAACATATGAATCGGTACACTGCAACACATCATCGACCATTGCATCACACAAAAATTTAACACTTGTGCTTTTAAAAAATAAATTGATGGTGCTTACATACTATAGCAATTCACTAATGCAATATTTTATGTCATAGGCACTGAAAATATGTTGTCTTTTTAGAATGATAAACACAATAGTAAATGAGACCATTGCATCACACAAAAATTTAACACTTGTGCTTTTAAAAAATAAATTATTGGTGCTTACATACTATAGCAATTCACCAATGCAATATTTTATGTCATAGGCACTCAAAATATGTTGTCTTTTTAGAATGATAAACACAATAGTAAATGAGACTGAAGGAAATAATGTTGAATTATAGCACTAGTATGTATTGGTAAAACAAAGGTAAAAGGTACATTCTATAATTTAGTATTGGAGAAATGTGTAACTTCTTTTGTGTTTATTTTAGAGTTGAGAGCCATCCTTTATAAAAACAATAATAAAATATTATTAAAATAACATGTTAATTTAAATTAAATTTAAATTATTTAGAATTCCATATATATATATATATATATATATAAACTAAGACCATAAACATTGGAAACATAAAAGAACTTCTCTCATCTTCTCTCATTGAGATCTTCCTAGAGAAATGAGATAAGTGGCAGAAAAGAATAAGTTAAAGATAACCCTTTGATTTATAATTTTCTAATTTAGGCTCACATCAATAACCTTGAAAGAAGTAGCAATTGGCCACTCTATAAAAAATAATTAAGAAGATACGTTTGAGAGGATTTATCTTCATTAGGGTTAGTACTCTCATGGTTGAGGCTACATGCTAACTACAATTTGATTTCATATCATATACATTATCCTAGATAAGGCTATCACTAGAAGATGGTGTTTAAGTCTAAAAAAAACTTTCCGTGATAAACATATATCTACGATTTTTTTAATTTTGATTTTAAACCGTGCAAAACTCCTATCGTAGTACGATTGGTTCCACAGACTCATCGAACAATACAAAGTGAGGATGTTTTGAATTGCAATTTTACCATACATTATAGTCTATGCAATTACTCCTAATCTATATAATCTTAGCTTTATTAGCTCAAAACAATCAAACCAAGCATCTAGAACATTCTCAAAATTGTATAAGTAGAAAAAAAACCTCCCTTTCTTTTGGAAGGAAACCTTAACATTCTCAAAATTGTATAAGTAGAAAAAAACCTCCATTTCTTTTGGAAGGAAACCTTCCCATGATCAACAACCAATAAAGATGAGTTAGATTGTAATTCTTGTGCATAATACTTAGCCAACAATATTAGGTACTTGAAATTTACACCATTTTTCATATAAAAATTAATTTTCAAATTAAGCAAATGTAAACCATTCAATTCTAGAGGTTGATGGTTTGGTATATCATACAATATAGAATTCTTCTAGCATGTTCCTAAAACTATCTATGAGGCCTCTAAATACCCATTTCCTCCTATTAGCCAAAACCAAGCCCACTAAACTTAAGTTTACCGCTCAGTTAATATTAAAATTTATTTTTTACTTTTTCACGCCGACCTCTTTTTCTTTTTCACTTGTCGGCTGAAACTTGTCTATCTCCCGACTAGACAAGTCTATCAATTTTGGTCAGCCTTTAGACTCGACTGATTTACCTTGGCTCACTTGTCGGTTCTATCGACTGATTTTACCTCGACCACCTGTCACTTCGAAGTCGGCTGAATTTGACCTCTAAGTTCATTGACCTCTTTGACCTCTCAAGTTGGCTTACTCAAGTGACCTTGTCAGTTCACTTTGGTCAAAATCCACAGAGTATTTTTCTTATCTAAGAGACTTAAGAAATTACAAATGCTTTTCACCTGTGAGTAAGATAGAGTAAAAATGGACACATTAACAAATCCAAACAACTTATAAAACATATACCCAAATATGTACGAAGACTTGAGTCGACCAATGTGCCGTAAAACCTGGAACTTTCACGTGGTGAGAAATTTATGGGTTCTTGATATTTCACTCAACCGTAATTGTGAAAGACATTTACACAAGTAAATATGGAAATAATGTGCGGCCAAATAAACATGCATTGAACCATAAACTATTTCATATATATAACTATGCGGAAATAACAAAGGTATTACAAACTTGTCTGTCCAAACTTGTCGGTCCAGACTTGTCGTCTCACCGAGTGATCCTTTTACAGAGCTTCGGCTCTTCGATTGAATCACATACACATAAGCTTGAGCTTCGATTTCTCTTTTCTCACCCTAAGTTACTCTATCTCTCTATTGTGTCCCTAACCTAATTTACAATTTGGTTCTTCTATTTATAGGCAACCTGAAGATTACTTCTACATGAGTTGACTGAATCACCATTAAATACCTAACAACTTAGCTTCAAAAATAAATTCAAATAGTTTACATTGCTGAATCATGGACTCTTCGCTCTTGTCAGACTGACCGACAAGATCTTAACTGATACAGACTCTGACAGAGTTGATTGAGACTCAGGTATGGATCTGCGAGTAATTACTTTTTCCAACACTCCCCCTTAATTATGAGCAGATGGGGATTTTTAAAAACAAAATTTACAAAATCTTTCAGAGCTTAGACATGCTCTGTTTATGACAGAGTTTAGTGTGTAGAACCTGACATTCCAAGATAACTACGCAGATACTGAAAAGTATCCTTTGCCAATGCCTTTGTAAAAATGTCTGCAAGTTGATTTTCAGACTTGCAAAATTCCAAACAAATTTTCTTGTTGTTCATCAACTCTCTTATGAAATGAAACCTTGTGTCGATGTGCTTGGTTCTCTTATGAAACACATGATTCTTGGATAATGCTATGGTTGAATTGTTGTAGTAGAATATTTTTGTTGGTTCTTGATGGTTATGTTACAAGTCTTTTAATACTCTCCTCATCCAGATATCATGACATGCAGCACTTGTTGCTGCAACATACTCTGCTTGAGCTGAAGACAAAGTAACTATGGGATGTTTCTTTGAAGCCCATGAAACAACACCTATACCAAAATGAAATGTGTACCAATATGTTCTCTTCCTGTTATCTATGCTGCCTTCATTGTCACTGTCAGTGTAACCAATGAGTTTAAAATTTTCTGAGATTGAATACATAATACCAAGGTCTTTTATGCCACTTACATACCTCAGAATGTTTTTACCTACTTGCCAATGTGAGTCTTTTGGTGACTCCATGAACTTTGAGATCAGACTTACTCCATACATAATGTCTGGTCTTATCACTATCAAATACATAAGGCTTCCAACAAGCCTTTTAAACAGCGTAGGATCTACAATGGATCCTTCATCATCCTTGCTCAATTTTAAACCTATTATTACTGGTGTTGGGGATGTCTTGCAATTAGACATGTTAAATATTTTTAAAACTTCACTTGCATACTTTGCCTGTGATATAAAAATACCACTTTTAGACTATTGAACTTCAATGCCAAGAAAATATACTATTGAACTTTAAAATATACTATACTAGAATCACCAGTAAATATTAAATCATCTACGTACAGGTAGACAATTAACATCTTACCTTGCTCATCAACTTTGGTGTACAAAGTCGGTTCACTTTCACTTATGTGAAATCCATTTTGAGTGAGATAGGAATCAATTCGACTGTACCAAGCTCTAGGATCTTGCTTCAACCCATATACATTTTTTAGCCTGTACACTTTATTATCTTGACATGGAACTTCATACCCTTGTGGTTGTTCCACTTATACTTCCTCTTCTAGATAGCCATTTAAGAAAGCTGACTTGACATCCATTTGATGAACATGTCATTTTTTTTGTGCTACAATGGCCAAAACTATACCGACTGTATCCATGTGTGCAACAAGTGCAAACATTTCATTGAAGTTGATGTCGGGTTGCTGAGTGAACCCTCTTGCTACCATTCTTGCTTTGTGCTTTTGCACATTCCCATCAGCATCTTGCTTGGTCTTGTAAATCCATTTGACACTGATTACATCTTTGTCTTTTGGTACATCAACCAGTTCCCATGTCTGGTTCTTTTCAATGCGTTCTATTTCTTCATCCATGGATTGTGCCCATACTTCTTCAACAGCTTCTTCAAATGTTAGTGGATCATATATAGGAGAAAATAATGCAAAGAGAGAGAATTAATTAGGTGTACCAACTTCATATATCTCTCGCGGACTTCTTTTCTTCATCGGTACTGTCGATGTCAACCTTGGCAAAATGCTTGATGGAGTTTGCTGTCCTCTTGGTGTACTTGTCGCTGTAGCTTGAGCTGCTACTTGTGTTGATGGTCCTTGTGCTGAACCATGTCATGGTGTCATGGGATTCAATGGTGCTACGATTGGTTGATTTACATGTGGTGTTTGAACCACTTCATCTTCCATATCATCATTGTTGACATTGGACACAATCTTGACATTTATGTCGAAAATTCCATCCCATGATTCATTCTCGACAAATTGAACATCTCGACTGATTATCACTTTCGTTGTGATGGGATCATACAACTTGTATGCTTTTGAGTCTTTAGAATAGCCGACAAAAATACATTTCTATCCCTTCTTATCTAGCTTCCTTCTCAGCTCATCTGGAACATGAGCATATGCAACACAACAAAAAACTTTTAAATGTGAAACACTATGATTCATACCTGTCCATGCTTCGTGGGGAACTTTGTTCTTCACACACTTTGTTGGACACTAGTTTGATAATGTATACAACAGTTGCGATTTCTTCAACCCATATTCATTTAGCAAATGCTTGGCTTCCAACATGCTGCATGCCATTTCCATGATGGTTCTATTATTTATTTCAGCAACACCGTTTTGTTGAGGTGTAGACCATGTAATGAATTGTTTCTGTATGCCATGGGTATTGCAAAAATTCCGAAATTCGTTTGAAACATATTCACCTCCTCTGTCATTCCTTAAGATATTGATGCAGTGACCACTCTGGTTCTCCACGAGTGCCTTGAACTGCTAAAAATAACTGAACGCATCAGATTTAAGTTTCAAAAATATACCCATGTTTTTCTTGAGTAATCATCAATAAAATTTAGAAAATGCATGCAGCCACCAATGGATGATAATCAGAGTGCACAATTTCAAGTCGTGTGCATGCTTTATATGATTTTTCAACTGGAAAAGTCTCTCTATGTTGCTTGCAAAAATGTAGCCTTCACAAACGCTCTCTGGTCTGTCGATCAATGGCAATTCTTTTACCATATTCTTTGTGTGTAGTAGCTTCATCCCACCAAAATTCAGATGTCCAAATCTGAAATGCCACAACCAAGATTCATCCTGAACTTCTATATGAAATGCAGCTTGCAAATTAGCACTGCCACTTTCTCTCTTATCGAGGAGCTCGACCATTTCTTCACTTTCTGCCTTGAATGTAGCTCGTTTGTTTGTCTTCCCTTTCATGTCAGGAACTATCCTCAATGGAAGCAAGCGATTGCTTGTCATTGGCACTTTTTCTATCCGTTGGTCGGTTGGACGCTTGTCTTTGACCACACAATGATCATCATCCATGTAAACTTTGTAGCATTTTTGTATCAATTTTCCAATGCTTAACAAATTATGTTTTAGACCTTTGACATGATAGACATCAAGGATATACTTACTCTCCCCCTGTTTCGTTAGAATATCAATAGTGCCTTTTCGTAAGACAGTAACTTGGACATTGTTTCCAAGTGTAACATCAGTTTTAACTGAATTATCTAGACTAGAAAACAAATTTAAATTACCATTCATGTGGTTGATACATCCCGAATCTAAGTACCATATGTCATGTGGACTTTCTTGAACAAAATTGCATTTGAGTGGACATGTCAATGCCATTAACATTGCACTTGTCGAAGTGCTGGTGCTGGTTGACTAATTTGGGCTTTATCTTCCTTGGTCATATTGTTTCTTCCTACATTTGTATGCATAATGACCAAACTTCTTGCAGTAATGACATTGGATTTTTTATTTATCAAACCTCTGGCCACTTGGCTGACTTGGGTTCTGATTATCTCCACTACCACTGACATTTGAAGGACTTATGCCTCATCCTCCTCTTGAAGAACTTCTTCCTCTGCCTTTGAAGTTGTTTCTCTCCCTGCCTCTACCACGGCTTATGGATGGCTGTGTTGCGAATGCACCTTCCAATGATGTTTGTGTTCTGTTGAGTCTGTATTCATGATTGATGAGTGAAGCTTGCAGTGCAGCAATGGTAAATGTCAACATGTCTGTGTGTTCTTCCAAGGTCACAACCAAGTATTCAAATCTTGGGGGAAGACTTCTGAGAATTTTTTCAACAATCCTTCGGTCTTCTATGGATTCTCCATGATATTTCAGTTGGTTTATCAAACCAATAAATTTGGTGTAGAATGTGTCTACATTCTCTGAATCTTTCATGGACAGAGATTCAAACTCTCTTCTTAGAATCTACAGCTTGGATTTCTTTACCTTATCCAAACCTTGATAGGCGGTCTCCAATGTATCCCATGCTTGCTTAGCATTAGTTTTTGCTGCTACCCTTGGGAATATGCTTTCATGCATAGCTTGATGTATGTAAAACAAATATTTTCCATCGAGTCTTTCTCTATTCACTCAACACATCTTTCTTACCATGTGTGAGATTGTTGTATGGTGTCATGTCTGCAGGTTCTCAATAACCATGATGGACTATCTCCCATACATCTTGACCTATGAATAAATCCTTCATAGTTAAAGACCAATATTCATAAGTTTTTCCTATAAAAATTGGATTTTACAATGAACCAGAAGTGGAAGCCATTTTTAATTTTTTAAATTAACTTTCCTAAGAAAATTAATTTTCCACCTTTTAAGACAAGATTTCTTTCCTAAACCTTGCTCTGATGCTAGTTAGCCAAAACCAAGATGACTAAACTTGAGTTTACCGCTGAGTTAATATTAAAATTTAATTTTTAATTTTTCATGCCGACCTCTTTTTCTTTTTCACTTGTCAGGTGAAACTTGTCTATCTCCCAACTAGACAAGTCTATCAACTTTTGTCGACCTTTAGACTCGATCGATTTACTTTGACTTACTTGTCGGTTCTACCGACTGATTTTACCTCGACCACTTGTCACTTCAAAGTTAGTTGACTTTGACCTCTAAGTTTGCTGACCTCTTCAACCTCTCAAGTCGGCTTACTCAAGCGACCTTGTCGGTTCACTTTGGTTGAAATCTACAGAGTATTTTTATTACTCTAAGTGACTTAAGAAATTACAAATTCTTTTCACCTGTGAGTGAGATAGAGTAAAAATGGACACAATAACAAATCCAAAGAACTTATAAAACATATACTCGAATATGTAGGAAGACTTGAGTCGATCAATGTGCTGTAAAACCTGGAACTTTCACATAGTGAGAAATTTATGGGTTCTTTATCTTTCACTCAACCGTAATTGTGAAAGACATTTACATAAGTAAATGTGGAAATAATGTGCAGCCAAATAAACATGCATTTAACCATAAACTATTTCATATATATAACTATGCGGAAATAACAAAGGTATTACAAACTTGTCTTTCCAGACTCATCAGTCCAGACTTGTTGGCTTACTGACTGATCCTTTTACATAGCTTCGGCTCTTCGATTGAATCACATACACAAAATATTGAGCTTCGATTTCTCTTTTCTCACCTTGAGTTCCTCTATCTCTCTATTGTGTCTCTAACCTAATTTATAATTCGGTTCTTCTATTTATAGGAAACCTTAAAATTGCTTCCACATGAGTCGAATGACTCACCATTAAAGACTGTAATAACTATCTACCTAACAACTTAGCTTCAGAAATAAATTCGACTGGTTTACATTGCCGAATCGTGGAATCTTCCCTTTTGTCAGGCTGACCGACAAGATCTTGACTGATACAGACTCTGACAGAGTCAGCTGAGGGTCACGCACGGATCTATGAGTAATTACTTTTTCCAACACCTCCATTAATAATTTTGTTACCGTACCACGAGTTGAAATGGACATATTTCTACATTAAGTAATCAAATTCTTCATATTTAATATCAGCAAGGTATCATGTCATTTAATTGGGAAATCATAGAGGTGCATGTAGATGAATTTAAATGAATTTGGAGTCATCCAGAAAGCAATTTTTTTTATAGTTTCGAAGACCTATTTTCCTTATACATGCCAATTGTTACATTTGCAGGTCATAGTTCACACTAGCTTTGAAAGAACTTGATAGAAACATGAAAAATTCTATTTACGATAAACATGAAGTAATGAGAAACATGCCACTATAAAAGAGTAAATAGACAAATAATTACTTATTTCAAGTTTTAAAATCCAAATCCTTTGATAGACTCTCATCACTATATCAAAGGTGTTAGATAACTGATTATTAGTCTTGTTGTGCTCCTTGGACGATATCCATGTAGAATAATACGAACATAAAATGTGAATATAATTGGTAAAGGTTCCTACAATACATTGATATGACGGTTGTGATATGCCTGTCCTCCCCTTTATTGATGTAACATAAAGGATTTTGGTAGAATGCAAGATCAAGAAATGTATTAAATAATAATGGAGGGAAGGTGTCAAAAGAAAGCTTCAAAAAATTAATTCCAATTGAGTAAGAATAAGAGAATACAAATTTGGTTTCCATCACAGTTCAAAAGGAAGTCAATCTAACATAAAAAAAAAGGAACACGAACTCCTTACTGACACCCAAACTACAAAAAACATTTTTACCAATGACCGGTCAAAATGAACATAAACAAAGGGGTTATAAATTCAGAAGCAAAGGAACATAAATTCTTCAACCTAAGTAGAGAACAAGAAAATTTATCCAACAAACAATCAATAATCACCTCCAATGAAAATATATCTCAGATGGACCACATCACAAACGATGGGACATTTTTTCTTTGGAATTTGTAACTTGTATCGGCTCATTTCGTCAAGTGTTGTGAGTACTAAAATAAAATATCAAAAGATGACATTACAATAAAGAAACGAAATGTAAGCCTTCTCTTCAATAAATATTTGAGGACAAATCTTCCCTTAAGGGGAAGACAATGTAATGAACAAATCAAATAATAAAGAAGCAATAATGAATAATATTAATAAATAAATTAACTAAATAAATTAAATGAAGGGACACCATATAAAAGGTGGTGTCTCATCAGCAAGGAAACCCTTGTATGGGTATTTATACGAATACCATTCTCATTGTAATATCAATCATTATCTTATCAATTATATATTTTATATTCATGAATTACTCTAATATGGCTTATCTACGCTGGTTATTTCTGTAAGAAACAAATTTCTTTGTTTTAGCCAATAAATAAATGGGTTGTTCCAACGAGCACTCAATAGTATCCTTTTTTCGCATGTATCTATTTAAATCTCAATTATGAGTTCCTCTACGTCGAACAAACGAGAAGTGCTTCATATTGAACATGATTTAAGGTCCACTAAAATTCCTATCAAGTACTTGTTTTAATTGGGTGACTCCTTCCTGAAAGTTGGTATCATGGGTTGTTAAATCAGCCATCAAAAATTCCAAGCAATTTGAGGGTAAAAACAATGACAGAAGACTAAAAATAAACCCTAGCTCTCTTCCACGCAAAAGATAGTCATGGTAGGTTGGTGCCTTTAACAACTTTCTGAGGGTTGCTTGCTCAGTTACGCTTACACATGACATATGCGTTGGATTATGAAGATGGTTAGATGGTTATCTTCAAGTTCATGTCATCTTATGTTATCCGACTAGAAAAACTCAGAAGTAAACAAATATCTCATCAGCATTGTTATTTTGAGTCACCAAAGTCTTAAAACCTTAAATAGTACAATTTCAATCGTTTACTCTCCTACAAGACATTGTTATGAAGTAGATTGGTGCATTCTACAACATGCTCCATTAGATTTTGATTCAAAAATATATGAACGTTCCATATATATAATAGTACTAACAAAATTATTTTCATTATTAAATTGTTTACTAAAATCTCCTTCCATAGCAGTAGAGACACTTGCTTCAGCACTTACTAGTGGTAGTCCATTGAGTAGGTTCCATAGTTCCTTCTTAATTTGTACACCACTAGCACTTGATAGTATTTCTGGTAGGTCTTAGCAATAAGTACCAGCACTTTGTTTTATCCCTCTAAAAGATATAAGCTAGAAAAGAAAATATGCCTCCAAGATTGCAGTTGTGGCCAACTCACGCTTCTAGAACCTTTCTGCCTCACAACATTATTCTATGGAGTGTTTAGCTCAAAAAATTTCGTTCACAACTTCCTTATATGTAGTGTTTAGCTCAAATCATTTCTGTCTCGAGGATCTCAAACATTTTCAGTAGATTTGGCTTCCTTTAGTGCCAATTTTAATGCCCTCGACACCACAATGTCA